>CM035416.1:102577254-102824754 GCA_020310875.1 Ceratopteris richardii
GATTACATTGCAACCATTCTTATTTACTTCTCTTTCATGATATGCAAATGGTGCGTGTTGTATGGATGACTACAATTTTCAGTGTCTGTTGCAGAGCAACAGTCCTAGTGCTTCTTCTCAATTGCTTTTGGTGAACTCTGAACTACTTGAAGTGTGATTGTAGACTTCAAAAGACCCTCCATAACGGTCGAAATCAAGGCCGGAAAAGAAACCGGAAGGGGCATAGATGGATGGCGTTGATGGACTTGGTGTGATAGGGAGATGGCTAACAATTCTTCAGAGGCACAGACACGTCAGACCGATTCATACGATATTTCTCATTCGCTGTTATCATAGTTTCATATATCATATTCTAGTGTGTGACGTGGAGATGGAAATTCTTTCTCACGCATAAGCAAGTTTTTATGATAATATCTGTTATTCTTTCTTTGTGATGCGTTGTGGATGCATATTGATATCTCGTTCTTATTTTGCACACAATGGGAGTTTTGTATATTTTGTGATTTAAGATTTTACATCATTTAAACGATTTTGTGAAAATCAAAGAGAAATATCACATAGAAATGAAATGATGTCTTGCAACCTTGGATAAAGCAAAATTTGGAGTTACATTTTACCAAAGCATAAGAGCAACGGGGTCACAAGTGGTGCCAACCATGGGGATTTCGAAGTTCATGATTCTTTCACACTAATTATTCATTTTGTATATGAGCCTTGTGATATCCACTTATGAAATTATGTATTTCTTGTACTTCACTTGTATGCATATGGCTGTCTATAAGTTATGTGTAATGTATTTGCATACCTTGGATTCATTCCAGGCACTTTGCTTTGCATTACATATAGCTTATAGTTCTGGACATGTTATGAGCCTTACTTGCATTCCATACTATGGTCTAACCATGCACTTTGGTTTGCAAGTATTTTCATAAGGGTAGAGCATAATTGTCTGAGCACATATAAATTTGAATTGACAGGTTGCTACTGCATTCGTTATGTACATGGAGTTGGACCACTCTATTCTAAGAGAGGTGCTATTATGAAACTGTACATGGAGATTGTCTATGGGTTGGGTTCTTATTTTAGACTTTGTTTGGATATGTGTTGGCCTTGATGTGAGGGCTTGACTTGATGTATTTGTTCTTGGTGAGTGATATGGAACCGGTGTCCTCGGGCATGAGTGATGTGGAGGCTCGTGGATTGAAACACTCTTCAAGATTAGGTGTATCCCTTTGGTTGTATGACATGTTGTATAAAGGTTCCCAGCCTATAAATGGTTTCCATGTAATTTTCATCTTGTTGAGGGGGGTATCACTTATCAAGGGATGTGGTAGTTCAAGTCCACCGTGCGTGCCAGTGTCAAGGGTACATTTTTATTTATCTAATTGATTGTACTAAGGTTCATTTGGAGGGTGAGTTAGAGATTGAGTGAGAAGAGGCTTTAAAGGCCACAAACTTGTATAAATATGGCACTTTGTGAATGCAATATCTCTCTCTTTCCATCGCCACTAATGGCATTTTACGTGTGGCTAGTTTTTAGTTTCATTCTGTTTTGTTAGTTTCATATGACTTCTTGATTTTCTTGGAATCCGGGTCTGTTTGTTTGTCGTCTTCCTTTGATCATGCAGGCGATGGAGTCAAGCAATCTCTCTCTCTCTCTCTCTCTCTCTCTCTCTCTCTCTCTCTCTCTCTCTCTCTCTCTCTCTCTCTCTCTCTCTCTCTCTCTCTCTCTCTCTCTCTCTCTCTCTCTCTCTTTCTCTCTCTTCTCTATTGCAGGGAATGTGCATGTGTTCTTTGCAAACAATTTACATGGGCTTCCAAGTAAACTTCAATACTAGAAGGGCATGCAATTGAATGTAGCTAGAAAGCCATGGTGAACAACACATTTCTTTTTCCCTAGGTCATATATTTCCTTTTGTGTTGGAGACCTAATGCAAAAGATTTCTCAAGATGGAATTAGATTATCAAAACCTTCTTTAGATTGTAATCCAACTAGACAAGAACTTTCAAACAATAAGTGAGATATATGTGTGTCATTACAAAATGGATAGGTTGGTTTTTGTAATGCTCCAAAATTTGTAGGTAAATTTTTCATAAAGTGGATGATCAAGGCCTCACTTAGCAAAATGAATCATTGTCCCTTCTTTATTTTTAGATACAACAATGATTGTTCTCTTAGTTGCACCTAGAGATGGAAAAACATAGTCTCATCATGCTCCTTTTCTCTCTTTAATGATTCCCAAAGATTTTGGTTTGGTGGATTCTCATTCTAAAGCCTAGAACAGAATCAGGCCCCATTATAATTTATAACTAGAAGTGAATATTAGTGTGAGATCAAATAACTCCATTTGGTCCCCCGTCTCAATTATTCATGTGATCAAACATGGAAATATGCAAAGTTCTAAGTGGCTTTGGTCCATGCTTTTTTTGCAATAGAAAACGTCTTTGGAGTTATACTAAAAGATATTGGATTGGAAAAATCAAAATCAATGGTAGTCTCATATTGGGCCATGATTATTAGTGATATTTGTCTATTTGTTTCTATTCTTAGGATGGTGAGGATATATCTCTGATACAATTCTCTTATGATTCTCACCTAAAGGGTCTCAGATTGAACAATGGTAATAGAACTCATGGCATTCCTATGATGAAGATATTGTATTTCCACCTCAATCTTGATCAAAAGTGTAGTTATTGGTCTTGGATAAGGTGGGAGTTCAAGGTAAAAGAGCTCCAACACCCATGCATTGAGAGGACGAAATTGATACTTGTATAAGAAAATTTTCATTGAGGGATATTGACCCATTCCAAAGCCAAAATAAAACTTTTGAATACCCTCCGTGGTTTAAGCAGTTTAAAGGGAGAAGAAGACACTTCAATAGTTTTCCTTTTATTGTACTAAATATGTGGGTGTGAAAAAGCATCCAAAAAATTCTCAAACTTGATCAATCAATGAATTGGAAGCAAGCCCTTTCTGGGAGGTGATTGTCTACTTGGCCATGCTATAGAATGTGATTTAAGAAAATGCCCCATGGAAGATATGGGAGGTAATATGAACTTCAAACTTTGGTGATTCTCCCAATGATTGGACTATATGAAATCTCTAAATTACTTAGGTAAATGATTAGGAGTCATACGAGTATACATTTATTTAGGCGTACAATGCTCTTATCCTTTATAATAAATAACGGAAACGTAGGTTGATCGCACATGAAGGAATGAAAAGCTCATAAACCTCCTATTTGAATCTTTTCAATCCTTTTTTACTTCTTCTCTTAATATAATTTAAAGAACTTTTGTTGGAAAAAGGAAATAATGTCCAATTAAGAAAATGATTTTCAAAATCTAGGGCTAGTATATATGGAATAAAAAGATCCAAAAGATGTAGAGGATCCTATTGGAAAAGGTCATATGTATAGATAAAAGCACTATAAATATGCAAGAGATCCAATAACCATGGATCATAGATATGAAAATTCACATTGTTTATAAGACCTCCCTTGAGTCAGATGAACAAGATATAAGACAAGACTAGATGTGATCTCAAAATATGACTATATAGGAGTACAAGTAAAGAAGACTAGAAGTTAGACTATAAAAGACTCGAAAAAGGATCTAGAAAAGAACAAAAACTAGAAACTAAAAAATACTTAATCGGATATGTGACTCCATAAGCACACATAATTATCACTTGAAAGTGTGACGATATCTTTGGCGATCTCCCCTAGTATGGGTAATGGAGGGTAGTGAAGGGTCTTCTTGAATGTTCCATGAGGGAATCATTAATGTTGCAAGTTATGACATGGCATATGCGTTGGAAGCTTCCATGATAATGTTGGAAGTGTGTGGTTCACATGGAAATACAAGGACATTAAAGAAACGTTCCTTCACATGGGGGAAAATGTATGATATAGGTAAGGTACATGAGCATCATAGAAGTTAGGATCAAGCATGTGCATATGTTGAAGCAAAACTCTTTCTTGTCATCAAAGATGACTAGAGAGATAGAGTGGCATAGATTGGCCCAGGATATTCCTAGATCCAATGTAATAAAGTGGTAATACCATCCTCCTTGTTTTAGCCATAAATAAAACAAATTTATACCATATGGTACCAAGAGAACATTCGAAAGTATCTGGCTTACCAAGTTTATTGTTGGTCAACTTTGACTCGACAAAAAAAGAGAAAAGGATGGTATAGAGGATGTATGTTATGGATGCTTGGAAAAGCATATCCACATGCTATGCTTGAAGAAGAGAAAAGTAGATACACCAAGAGTGGCTAAGATTAGTGACCACTAACATTAAGCCCATGGTCAGTCTACTAGATATACACAGTAAGAGGAATCAAGACATTTGAAACACTCTTCACATCATAACGATGGTGCTGACCAAAAAGGCCATATCTTTGCCAGAGTCTATAAACTTTCGAAGGATTCAGAGAGGATACAATTCCTTGAAATGAAATCGATGCTTTTTAGGGTGCATTTCTTGGTGCAAATACGCCCTTGGGGCTGCTCTTCTGTATAAATCTAGTTCCATAGTAAAAGATAAACCCTCCTTTGTGTCGCCATATGATGGAATCAAACGTGCATTGCCCAAAGCTTCATAAAGAAGAGAGGCTGCAGACATTGGAGAGTTCCAAAGCAGGTCATATGATGGCATCTAACGTTCAATACCGAGAGCTTCAAAAAGAAGAAGTCAGACATATTCGATATTTCAAGATTCGAGATGGAGATTGTCAAAGGGAAGAACTCAAAAAACAGAGAAGCAAATTCAGGATGGTGATGGGTGACAACAAACCTATCAAGTGTGAGTCCTGAGTGTGTGACATGCATTAGAGATGGACATTGTCAAAGGGAAGAACTCAAAAAATAGAGAAGTGAATTGAGGATGGTGATGGATGACAACAAACCTATCAAGCATGAGTCCTGACTCCGTGGCATGCATCAAAGATGGAGATTGTCAAAGGGAAGAACTCAGAAAACAGAGAAGCAAATTGAGGATGGTGATGTTCAAAAACAAACCTATCAAGTGTGAGTCCTGAATCCTTGACATGCATCAGAGATGGAGATTGTCAAAGGGAAGAACTCAAAAAATAGAGAAGCCAATTGAGGATGGTGATGGGCGACAACAAACATATCAAGTGTGAGTCATGACTGCATGACATGCATCAGAGATGGAGATCGTCAAAGGGAAGAACTCAAAAAATAGAGAAGCAACTTGAAGATGGTGATGGGATACAACAAACCTATCAAGTGTGAGTCTTGACTGCGTGACATGCATCACAGATGGAGATTGTCAAAGGGAAGAACTCAAAAAACAAGGAAGCGAATTGAGGATGGTGATGGGCAAAAACAAACCTATCAAGTGTGAGTCTTGATTCCATGACATGCATCAGAGGTTGAGATTGTCAAAGGGAAGAACTCAAAAAACAGAGAAGCGAATTGAGGATGGTGATGGGCAACAACAAACCTATCATGCGTGAGTCATGACTGTGTGACATGCATCAGAGATGGAGATTGTCAAAGGGAAGAACTCAAAAAATAGAAAAGCAAATTGAGGATGGTGATGGGAGAAAACAAACCTATCAAGTGTGAGTCCTGACTACGTGACATGCATCAGAGATGCATATTTTCAAAGGGAAGAACTCAAAAAACAGAGAAGAAAGTTGAGGATGGTGATGGGCAACAACAAACATATCAAGTGTCAGTCCTGACTGCGTGACATGCATCAGAGATGGAGACTGTTGAAGGGAAGAACTAAAAAAAAAGAGAAGCGAATTGAGGATGGTGATGGGTGACAAGAAACCTATCAAGTGCCATTCTTGAGTGGATGACATGAATTAGAGATGGAGATTGTCAAAGGAAAGAACTCAAAAAACAGAGAAGCGAATTGAGGATTACGATGGGTGACAACAAACCTATCAAGTGTGAGTCCTGATTCGTGACATGCATCAGAGATGGACTATCAAAGGGAAGAACTCAAAAAATAGAGAAGCGAATTGACGATGGTGATGGGTGACAACAAACCTATCAAGTGTGAATCCTCACTGCATGACATGCATGAGAGATCTAGATTGTCAAAGGGAATAACTCAAAAACCAAATAAGCGAATTGAGGATGGTGATGGGCAACAACAAACCTATCAAGTGTGAGTCCTAACTCTTTGACATGCATAAGAGATGGAGATTGTCAAAGGGGAGAACTTAAAAAAGAGAGAAGTGAATTGACGATGGTGATGGGCGACAACAAACCTATCAAGTGTGAGTCCTGACTCCATGACATGCATCAGGGATGGAGATTGTCAAAGGGAGGAACTCTGAAAAGAGAGAAGCGAATTGAGCATGGTGACAGGTAACAACAAACCTATCAAGTGTGAATCCTGACTCCATGACATGCATCAAATATGGAGATTTTCAAAGGGAAGAACTCAAAAAACAGAGAAGCAAATTGAGGATGATGATGGGCAAAAAACAAACCTATTATTAAGTGCGAGTCATGAATCTGTGATATGCATCAGAGATGGAGATAGTCAAAGGGAAGAACTCAAAAAACACAGAAGGGAATTGAGGATGGTGATGGGCAACAACAAACCTATCAAGTGTAAGTCCTGACTGCGAGGCATGCATCAGAGATGGAGATGGTCAACGGGAAGAACTCAAAAAACAAAGAAGTGAATTGAGGATGGTGATGGGCAACAACAAACCTATCAAGTGTGAATCGTGACTGCTTGACATGCATTAGAGATTGAGATTGTCAAAGGGAATAACTCAAAAAACATAGAAGGGAATTGATTATGGTGATGGGCAACAATAAACCTATCAAGTGTGAGTCCTCACTCTTTGACATGCATCAAAGATGGAGATTGTCAAAGGGAAGAACTCAAAAAATAGAGAAGTGAATTAAGGATGGTGATGGGCGACAACAAACCTATCAAGTGTGAGTCATGACTACGTGACAGGCATAAGGGATGGAGATTGTCAAATGGAAGAACTCAAAAAATAGAGAACCGAATTGAGGATGGTGATGCGCGACAACAAACCTATCAAGTGTGAGTCCTGACTCCGCGACATGCATCAAAGATGGAGATTGTCAAAGGGAAGAACTCAAAAAATAGAGAAGCGAATTGAGGATGTTGACGGGCAAAAACAAACCTATCAAGTGTGAGTCCTGAATCTGTGACATGCATGAGAAATGGAGATTGTCAAAGGGGAGAACTCAAAAACTAGAGAAGTGAATTGAGGATGGTGATGGGCGACAACAAACCTATCAAGTGTGAGTCCTGACTACTTTACATGCATCAAAGATGGAGATGGTCAAAGGGAAGAACTCAAAAAACAGAGAAACGAATTGAGGATGCTCATGGGAGACAACAAACCTATCAGGTGTGAGTCTCGACTGCATGACATGCATCAGAGATGGAGATTGTCAGACGGAAGAACTCAAAAAATAGAGAAGCGAATTGAGGATGGTGATGGGCAAAAACAAGCCTATCAAGTGTGATTCCTAACTGTGTGACATGCATTAGAGATGGAGATTGTGAAAGGGAAGAACTCAAAAAACAGAGAAGCGAATTGATGATGGTGATGGGTAAAAACAAACCTATCAAGTGTGAGTCCTGACTGCATGACATGCATCAGAGATGGAGATTGTCAAAGGGAAGAACTCAAAAAATAGAGAAGCAAATTGAGGATGGTGATGGGAGAAAACAAACCTATCAAGTGTGAGTCCTGACTGCATGACATGCATTAGAGATGGAGATTTTCAAAGGAAAGAACTCAAAAAACAAAGAAGCGAATCGAGGATGGTGATGCGCAAGAACAAACTTATCAAGTGTGAGTCCTGAGTGCGTGACATGCATCAAAGATGGAGACTATCAAAGGGAAGAACTCAAAAAATAGAGAAGTGAATTGAGAATGGTGATGGGCGACAAGAAACCTATCAAGTGCAAGTCCTGACTGCGTTACATGGGAAGAACTCAAAAAACAGAGAAGCAAATTGAGGATGGCGATGCGCGACAACAAACCTATCAAGTGTGAGTCCTGACTACGTGACATGCATCAGAGATGGAGATTGTCAAAGGGAAGAACTCAAAAAATAGAGAAGTGAATTGAGGATGGTGATTGGCGACAACAAACCTATCAAGTGAGAATCCTGACTACGTGACATGCATCAGAGATCGAGATTGTCAAAGGGAATAACTCAAAAAATAGAGAAGCAAATCGAGGATGGTGATGGGTGACAACAAACATATCAAGTGTGAGTCTTGACTCCGTGACATGCATTAGAGATGGAGATTGTCAAAGGGAAGAACTCGAAAAATAGAGAAGCGAATTGAGGATGGTGGTGGGCGACAACAAACTGATTAAGTGTGAGTTGTGACTACGTGACATTCATCAATGATGGAGATTGTCAAAGGGAAGAACTCAAAAAATACAGAAGTGAATTGAGGATGGTGATGGGCGACAACAAACCTATCAAGTGTGAGTCCTGAGTGCGTGACATTCATCATAGATGGAGATTGTCAAAGGGAAGAATTCAAAAAATAGAGAAGTGGATTGATGATGGTGATGGGTGACAACAAACCTATCAAGTGTGAGTCATGACTCCGTGACATGCATCAGAGATGGAGATTGTCAAAGGGAAGAATTTAAAATACAGAGAAGTGGATTGATGATGGTGAAGGGTGACAACAAACCTGCCAAGTGTAAGTCATGACCGCGTGACATTGTTTATGTATTTCAATACATCTCACAGCAATACGTGAGCATGAAAACTTTAGTTCCTCCGTTCATATTAAGTCTTTCACTTACCATTTATATGTGCCTCAATCGGAATAATCCAGTGTTCATAAATGTTGAATGCATCTGAGGTTCAATGTGCGGCCAATTTCGATAAGTCTCCCAAAGAATTGTCAATCCAGAAAACTTTACTTTGCTTCGGTGAAAGAATTCGTGATTGTAGGAATCCCCATTTTTAGAAACCACAAAGTGTTTACGATAGAAAATGAAAAGTTGGAAAACAAATTAGTCCCCACGAAAGCAATGAATAAAAAGTATAAACTTTCTTTGTAATGCTCTCTAATCTTTCTGTAATATTTTTCATTTTTATAATTTAAAACATATATATATATAGAGATATATATATATAGAGAGAGAAAGAGAAAACTCTTTATTATGTCTGCACCTACTCCAGGGCACTATTGTCTTGAATTGAGACTTCATAGCTATTTGTTCAAGCTTTGGATGATAAAGTTTAATTCTCATATTTTTTGTTTTGCACACACATAAAAGTTCAAATGCAATTTTTATCTTGTTTTTTATTTTAAAGTTTAACACACACACGTACATACACACACGTGTATATATATATATATATATATATATATATATATATATATATATATATATATATATATATATATATAACAAAGGCTTCAAAAAATGGAAACACCTCTGGAAACAAGACACCAACCTGTGGATCAACTTTGAGGATATTGACCCAAACATCAACATTACCTATGAAGAATGGAATACTTTGCAAAGCAGATGTCTTGCCAGGGACCGCTCTAAAGTTCGACTTCTCATGGGGCACGACACGCCAAGCCCACATGGTCTCAGATGGCACAATGGTAATTGTCTTACCAAAATCATGAACAGCAAAGAGACCATTGATTTTTAGGTTAACCGCAACAAGAAGCGGTGCATGTCATGGACGTGGTTGCAGTGGGACATGAAGTTCATGGTTATCTGGCACTCTCTCATACAAATCAAAAGTATGTTCTCCTTTGGCAAATTCTTCATCATGGTATCTAGTCAAACCTTAAGGCTAGCAAAATATGTGGGGTGCCTCCCTAGTGCAAGCACTACTACCGGTCCATCATAGGTGTTCCTCATATCTTCTTTACTTATCCCAACTCCAACAGGCTCTGGTAGATTGTCAAAAAGAAAATTAGACTTTAGAAACAATCAGTTTGAAACAAGCTATGCCAGGAGAAGCAATCAGATGCTTCGCAACTCTCTCGAATGCCATTACAAGGGAGGTCCTATGGAAGATCTCGCGAGAAAGATGTCCTTATAACTTTGGGGACTCCCCCAAAGAGTGGTCGATTGAGAAATCATTATTCCTCCACAATAAAAGAATCGCTAACTGTAAGAAATCCCCCCCTTCAAGCATCATCAAGTGCTCCTTTTGATCATCAACAAGCTTAAACCCAAGTGGGCCCCTCATGAAGGTGGCGAGGGGGTGATTAACCTTCTTTGTAATGGCATCTAAACTTTGTAAGATTCCCCCACTGTGTGGGACTTGAGGGTCCCATCGGCACTAGTCCCCTTCACTTGTACTTTTTTTTTCCTTCATTTAATACAAGTTTGGGAGAGTATGCTAAAACCGAGCTTTCTTTTATTAAAAATAAATTTAGTATTCCTTGTGAATGCTTTTGTTTGGAATGTAAAAGATATAAAAAAGCATGCTTTCTTGTATTTACATAGCAAATCAATATCTCAGCAACATCCACTTAGGACAAAATCCTGTTTGCTAGAATAAAACATATCGAAGTTTCCTTATGAAGTCTCCATCCTTATGACCCACCTTAGAATAAAACATATCGAAGTTTCCTTATGAAGTTTCCATCCTTATGACCCACCTTTGAGAGTAGTCAAATGTGTTCAAGTATATGATAGGAATTTTTGGCAAGCTTTAGTTGTTTTGTATTTTGAGCTAAGGCATAATGGACTTCTCAGGTTCTGGAATAAAAACTCTGAAAACACAATTCGTGACTATGCTGGGATTTGATTGTTAGAGAAGGATTGCAACATATTATGAGGCAGAAGTAGAGACCCTACAAGAAATATGCGGGACACTAGGATAGAGAGAGCATGATGAAGGTTATGGTATGCCCAGAACCTGTTGGATTTTGAGGTATTCTTAGTAGGATGATGAAGAAAAACATGGAAACATTTTTGACAATATTTCAAAGGCTAGTGTAGCACCTATCACTCTCAAGCTAGTTGAGTTGGACTTTTTATATATAAAATTTGCACTCCAACAATCTAAAACTACAACTGAACATTTCCAAACTCCATACAACTTGGTGTTTGGTGATATTCTAATGGCTGCCTCAAGAGGATAGTGTTTGCTAAAGACAGTGATGGTGATCACCATGAAGAAGCCCCACAAATTTTCATAATACGACTTAGTTATACCAGGCACCTATTTAGATCTCTTTAGGAGAATCGCTTTCATTATACCAAGTATTCAGTCAAGAGCTTTTATGCCAAATAGAAGAAAACTTAATTCTGCATCGGTGCCCAATCTACCACTTACTAAAAATTAATTTCCCAGATAATGAATTATCCTTGATTATTATCAAGTACAGAAACCAATTATTCAGCAAGTAGTAATCAATGGATGATCAGGTGTGAAGATTGCTACATTTAAGTTTTGTAATTAATTAGGGCTGAAAAATGCCAAAGCTACCCCTTTCTTCATATAAATGGAAGATTAGCCTCGTGTGCGGCCCCTATATTATGAGAGATGTCCCAATTACCATGCAAGGATCTATTTTAAAATGCCTTTTGTGGTGCTACACCTTACCACATCGAAATCTGAGTATCATCTACTCATTGGGTGGCCATTGGTTAAGGAGGCCAACGAAATACAATATTGTCCCACCAACATATTGTATTTTGCATAGTGAATGTCTACGTATGTAATCACCTTTGATGGGGTTAGTAATTGTGATTAGTGCAAAACTCTAGAACTCCCACAATCCACGCACATTATAGATGGGTTAAGAGATAATGAAGAGAAAGGCTTTTTGAAAGCTTATCAAAAATTGATCTCAATAGTTGTATCCAATGTCTACACGATTTCTACGAAGTATTTACACACTCACCTATACCATCAACTACAAATGTAATGGATCTAGTTACCAAAAGTGATGATAATATAACAATAAACTAATAATAAGAATTACCTAACAGGCTAAGCATGAACAAAGACTAGATAGTATTCTACGACTTGGGAATAATTGCTAACCCTAGGACAGCCAAGGTTTATGCAACACTACAAGAACCATTTGAAATCAGCTAATTTATTTTCATATAGAATTTCAAGATGCCTTTTCCTCGTAGTATACCGATATGTAGGACTTGACCCTAGATTTTATTAGCAGTCTCTTTTGATAAATCCCGATGATATTCTTGTACTATAGCAAAGATATGAAATCAACCCAAACTATGGCAAGTTAATCAAACAAGAACTATAATATTTTCTAGAAGTTTAATATATTATTTCAGTCTTGAATCCCAAGTGGTCATCTCCAATCTTCATAATCCCAAAGAAGAACAAACAACTTTGAGTTATAACAATCAAGGAATAAATATTGCAATACTCATAGATCCTTTTCTATTACTATTCCAAGGCACTATGTTAGATGAGTTAGCACCCCATTCTGAGTGCGAATATGGTAAAATTAGCTTCCCTATAATAAAAAATTTCAATGTTGCGTACCTGATCTAATACACCTTTTCAAGAAGTCAGGGAATAGCTACATAATACCTTACAAGAACAAGAAGAAGTGAGGCTTAAAGCTATGAAATGGATACTAGAGAAACCACCATAATTTATTCTCCCCACACAATAATTACCATAAACATTTGGAGAGATAATGTTCACAAATGAAGAAGAGTGGCCTCCGACTCTCGCCTTAAACACCATCGAGGTAAGAAAAACCCTCATATCCTCGCAACTAAAATCTTCTCTTTTTATACTCATTTCTTGAAATCAAATTTTGAATTTCCCTCACCTAAAAGTCTTCCTACACTTTAGAGTGATTTGACTTGATTCCTTCACCAAAACAATCGGGGCTTGGCTTCTCCCAACATTCCTTACTCTTTCAGTTTTACATTTATCTAAGGTAACTTGTCAAAATGAAAAGTATGTGTTCACATGTGATTCCTCTTGTGAGGCAAAGAGGAATAAGGTGTAGTCCTAAATATTTGTCCAAGCACTTAGGCTTGCCAAATGTACCAATATAGAGTACCAATAGCAATAACTAGTCCCATCATTTTGAAGAGTCTTGGATTAATTTTTCAAGAACTATGAGGAGATTTTTGTTAGTACTTTTGGTTAATTCATTAGCTTAGGGCTAGTAGGGTGTGTTATATTTATGAATGATAATCAAATCCCTAGTTAATGTTTTAATGACGTAGTTCCCAAAGTGAGTACCTCGGTCCAAGAAAAGTTCTAAGGGTATGCCAAAATGGGGAAATACTTCCTTGGTAACACACCTTGTGACCACTATGGCAGTTGCATTTTTCACAGCCCAGGCCTCAACCCAACATGTGGCATAATTTATATAGGTACGAATATCTCGGTTATTAGTTGATACCGGAGGTGGAGATATAGGACGAATGAAATCGAGTGAATATTTTTGAAATGGCTCTAATGACATAATAGATTGAAGGGGAAAGCATTATCAAGGTAGAGGTTTTTTGGTGCATTGATAAGGTTCACATGCAAGAATGTATTTTTCGACATCTCGGCAAAAGGTTAGCCACCATAGACCACTCAATAAAATTTTATGGATGGTAAGATCGAGCAAAAAAATAACCACTTGTATGGTGGTGTAAGCCAAATCAATGACTAGTTCTACTTCATGAATTGGAATCCAACCTAACTAGGCACCAGATGGGGCATAATAGTATAATTTTCCAAACATTATCCAAAAGCATCGGTTGTATAGCTAATTGGGCTTTTTTAGCCATGTTCTTCCAAATAGTAAACTATAATCCAAACTAGATTCAGGTTGTGCCAAAACAATGAATGTCATGTGAAGTATTGCTCCTTTCCGTGTTATTGGTATATTCTTTACTAGTCCAATCTGATGTACTCATGATTTGTTGGCCATCATCACAAAAAATTTTGTCGGTTCTAGATTTGTCCAACACAACTTTTGGCACATTGTTGTCATAGCAATATTTATGTCGGACACACTATCAATGAAAACTTTTGGAATATAATGATTTTTGAACCACATCGTAATTAATGGGACCTTATGGTCCATAGTAAGATCAAGATCCGCTTGAATTTTTGCCATCACTATTTGTGGTGCAGTCTTCTTCAAATAGTGCTCAAGTTGTTGCCTAATTTTTGGGACCAATGTTAATAGTTTTCCCAAGGGCAACGTGATTGGGTCCTTTTCCAGAACTCTCCAGACAGCTGATGTCTATGATTCTTATATAGGTGATGCTAAATCTAGCAAGGGCTATTTTTTGGTATTATGTCTTTGTTTGGAATAGGTGTTGTTTCAATAATGGAGTGGCAAATATGGGTTGTTCTTGTTGGGCCCAGCTCAGCACTTTATTCATCATTCACTATTGCTCTTTAAAGCCAAGTTGAAATGCTTCTATAGCTAGATGCAGGGTCTTATGGGAACAACTTTGTACTATACTTTTTGGGGTTCTTTATTTCTAATGATGACCATGTTAGCCATGGGAATTCACTATTCTTTTTCTTTTTTGCTTTTCATACTCTTAAGAATCTTGATAGTGTTGTTGTATGTGGCCCACTTCCCCACAAAAATGACACATCGACAATAAAGTTCGGTCCATAGGGTTTGAACTCCCTTGGTTCCATCTAGGAGGGCCATAATTTGGTCAAAAGCCTCTGGTTGATGGGTTTCAGATATTACATAAATGTGGAGGAACATAGCTAACTATTGTTTCTCCTAGTTCCTGGATTACTACATTGACAACTAGTCGATTCTGAATTTCTTTGTTATAAGGGAAATTATTTGTAGAATGTTTGGAACATTCACAAATATCACACTATATTTGATTCATAGCACAGTTCATAGCGATATGCCCATGATTCTTGCATTCACATAGAAACATTATTTCAATACTTCATATGGTTTGTGCTTTCCAATTTGCATCCAATCCAAGTCTTGTGCAAATCCTCCAATCGTATGTTCTAGTTGCACTTTGAACTTTCAACAAGCATCAGATTTGTATCCGAACTCTCTTCTAGTATTGTTTGAAAACCAGAGACAAATGGGAAAATCTTTCGGCCATGCAATTCCTTGCTTAAATCTCTATGAATCTGTGCAATGTCTCCTTCTCGTGATGCTACATCTTCACTTCATTCGCATGGTGCACCTAATGTACTTTTTAATCAAACTGGTTGCTTGTCACTCTCATATTTAGGATATTTTTCACTAGATCTCAGTAGTGGCATATAATCTGTAGAAAACCACCCCCTAGTGTGATCACCAATGTTAATCTTACCCTTCCAAGTTGATGAAGCATACAAGTCAAATAGGGTTCTTGGATGGGATCACTCAAGGTAAAATCTCAATCTCTATATTTATCCTCCTCGAACTAACTCTGAGGCTTGAAGAGTTTAGTTAACAGATTGACAATCGGTATCGTTACCAAAATTAGATGAAACTTCAATTGTGGAATATTTAGTTTTCACTTCTGTTCTGAGAATATATTGAACACTATGTCTTCAACGAATTACATAGATCGACTCACACAAATAATACTTCTTCATGGAAACAATAGACAAGAATCCCTTTGGCATAGTTACTTTACAGAATAGTCGATCAGAGACTTCATCGATGTACAAAATAGAAATCAGACAACATAACACCGACATTGAAATAGAGGAAATTTTCGCTCGAAGCATCCTCGGTAGAATAACTTCCATCGGCATACTCATGGTGCTCTCATTTGTAGTGGCCTTGGATCATCCATATATGAATGGTTCATTGAAAAGTTACATCTATGCAATCCTGCCTTTTCGATCAGTAACTGCTCACCAAAATATTTTATAATAATATGCCTTTTTCAAAAATGAATGTTGACGGCCTATTTGCATTGTCCAATTATGCATTCTCAAGGTTAAATGGGGTTATATAGGAATTTAGATGGGAGATTAAAAGGTAGACGAAAAATATCTCAACTCAATGTGTGGACAACTACAGAAGTCATACATACACATGTGCATACACACACACACACCTACAAACACTCTCTCTCACACACACACATATTTGTGTGTGTGTGTGTGTGTGTGTTTGTGTGCGTGTGTGGAGAGATGTTTCTTTCCTTGCAAGGCTAGAAATGGGTGGTTGGACATGGGTGACTCCCCCCCTTGCATATTATACAGCTTCGATTGGTTCAATGGACCTAACAAATATGAGCAATTATTTAGGTAGGGAATACTCCAAGGAATACTCTCTATCTAACGAAGCCAAGGGCACTACCTCCAAAGCCCTAGTAGGGGGATACTAGCCCTCCTTGGGACCTCCAAGTAGGGTTGTTATCTGATACCCTCGACCCCTTAATAGGGGACCCTGGTATCTATATTTTCTTATATATCTTAAATGGTCCAATTTGACCTTCATCCAACATGTAAGTTGGGATAACTGACCATCCAACATGCAAAGAGGGTCATAACCGACCATCATTGGTCAGAGGTTTGGATTTCAACATCACACTCGCGGGGATCCAGTGGGACAGCAATCGGTATTAATCAATTCTGGTCTGAAAAGCTTGAGCAGTCCATTGATGATGAGAGCCATCGATGGATTTTCGTTTCCTTTGGTGCCCCCTTTTGTTTTACTTTAGTTTCTATGTATGCCCCTAATAGGGAGATGGAGAGACTAAACACCTCGGCCTCCTTGGACTCGCTTCCCCACAACATGCTAATTTGTGGTGACTTCAATATGGTGGAGGACCCTGTGGATAGATGGAACGGCAAGGGTCGGGTCATCGTCAGTCGGGAGAAAGAAACATGGGACAAAATCAAACTCCACTTGGATTTGGTCGAATTCAAAGATTTGAATGGCTTTTTGTGGTCAAATCTCCAAGTGGGTGAGGACTTGAGGAAAGCTAGAATGGATAGATGCTACATGGCTAAGAACATTATTCATCATTGGGGCTACCCTTCCTTCTTGCAATGCACTAACCTTGTCGTCTCTGACCACTACTTGATCGTTATCGCTTTCCAACCTTTCACCAAAATCCATAAGGCTCCTTGGTTCCATGCGTACACGACCTCCTTCTCTCTCCCCTCCATCCATCAAGAAATTGATGATGTGTGGAAGGAGGAGTTCGCCTCCGGCTCATCCCTAGCCAAGTGCTGGAGACGTGTGGTCGATAAGTCACAGAAGATCATGATTAGAACCAAGAAGATGCTCAAGTTTGTTTGGCAGGCACATAGAGAAGCTCTATATCATAGACTCTGGAGAATTGAGGAGGAAATGAACAAAGGAAAAGCTCACTCCTAGAACGGTCTACGAAAAATCAGAGTGTTGCTGAGATATGAGGAAGAAATTCAAAGGAAAAATTTGCAAATTTTCTTCAAGGAGTGGTGAGCTACCAAGGCCGACAAACCCACCAAAGAGATGTGCCACATCCTTAAAAGGAAACAAAACAGAGAATCGATCCCCCTATTGCTAGACTCAAATGGCAATGTATGCAATATGGAAGAAGATAATTTTGGGATCATTGGAGGGCACTTTACGAGACTCCTGGGGACCTCGACCCCCCTCTCCCACCAAAGACGGGACTGCATGGCAGCCATATCTAGATTTTCCTCTCATAGATCCCACTCAACCTTCGTTCCCTGCTTGATGCCCCTATCTCGGAAGCAGAAACGATTGAAGTCATTGATGCCCTCCCTTGTCATAAAAGCCTGGGGCCAGATGGGCTCACTAATGAGTTCTTTAAGTCCTTCAAGTTGGTGGTCACCACCCCTCTTTGTCTGACCAAAAAGGTTTTGTCAAAGGCAGGTCAATTTTGGAAACCATTATAGATATCAGGAAGGGTCGACTTTGCAAATGAGTCAAGACAAGATGTGGTATTCCTCAAGATCCACTTTGATAAATCCTACGACAGGCGGGAAGGGGACTATATTTTGCAGTCACTTAAAGATCTCGAAGCTAGTAAAAAATTCACCAAGATGATCTCGACCCTTTTGGGAAACACATCTACTCAAATTAATGTTAATGGAAAACTTTTGAAGGTGATTAAACTTAGAAGATCAATTAGACAAGGGTGCCCATTGGATCCCCTTCTCTTTGTCATTGCCACAGAAGGGCTTAGCTAGCTGGTGGAGCATTAGGTGGAAGCAAGTAATATCAAAGGCCTCCAATTGCCTCATGACCATGGCCAGATCACCATGATACTTTTTGTCAATGATATGAACATGTTTGTCCATAATGATAGTACCAGCCTGAAGACACTTTGGAGGTGCCTATATACTTTCTACATGGCCTCTGGATCCAAAATACTTCACTCTAAGACCGCTTTCAGAGAGATTGTCAGGATCTAGCCTCACCTTCTCATTCATCATGGCTGTCGAATCATTTCGTAGAGCCAAATTTTCTGGCTTCTAGGGATTCACTTGGGGTTTGGTATCTCAATGGAACAGTGGTGGAACTAGGTGCTAGCCAGACTCAAAAACAAGCTAAACTATTGGCGAGGTATGCAAATCAATCTCGTTGGTCGTGCAATGGTTATCAACACGTTCCTCATATCATCGACCATCTATTTCCTTTCTTGTTGGAGATCAAAAGCGCAAGATCTCTCCGAATTGGAAAGTATTTGCAGAAACTTCCTCTAGACAGGCGACCACAATAGGAGGGGGGAAGTGCCTAAAATCAAGTGGTCCATCTGCACCAGCCAAAGAGATAGTGGGGGCCTTGGCATTCTGGACATTGGGTGCATGGCTAACAAACTTGCGGCAAAATGGATGATTAAGGCATGGTCCAATGAGGAGGCCTCATGGGCCAAGTTGATCTTCAGAAACAAGAACGAGTTGGCTCTCATGGGATTCCCGAATTAGAAGAATCTTGAAATTTTGACCCTTTGTTTTCCCCAATCCCGGTCTTCCCGAAAGGCTCGAATCTTGTGTGCTCCCTATGGAAGAGTTGGAATAAAGTCAAAAGCTTCACAAGAATAAGTGAAGATTGGAAGTGGGTGGCTGGCATCAGACAAAACGACTCTATCTAGTTCCTGATCCATGGCATCTGGATCATGGAACCTTGGAACATTCAAAACGCCAAGAGGCTATGGAACAAAGGCTTCAAAAAATGGAAACATCTCTGGAAGAAAGACACCAACGAGTGGATCAACTTTAAGGATATTGGCCCTAGCACCAACATTACCTATGAAGAATGGAACACTTTTCAAAGCAGATGTCTCGCCTAGGACTGCTCTAAAGTTTGCCTTCTCATGGGGCACGACACGCCGAGCTCTCTTGGTTTTAGATGGCACAATGGTAATTGCCTATCAAAAATCCTGAACATCAAAGAAACCATTGATTATCAAGTTAACCTCAACAAGAAGTGGTGCGTGTCGTGGATGTGACTTCGGTGGAACATGAAATTCATGGCTATCTGGCACCCTTCATTGAAGTCAAAAATTCTATCCTCTTATGGCAAATTCTTCATCGTGGAATTTGGACCAACCTTAAGGCTAACAAAATTTGTGGGATACCTCCCTGGTGCAGACACTGCTACCAGTCCATCAAAGATGTTTCTCACATCTTTTTTACTTGTCCCAACTCCAATAGGCTCTAGCAAATTGTTGGAAAGAAAATTAGACTTTAGAAACATATTACTTGGAAGCAAGCTTTGCTGGGAGAAGCAATCGGTTGCTCTACGACTCTTTGGAACGCCATCAGAGGGGAGGTCCTTTGGAAGATCTGGAGGGAAAGATGTGCTTGTAACTTTGGTGCCTCCCCCAAAGAGTGGTCGATTGAGAAATCGCTATTCCTCCTTGGCAAAAGGATCGCTAACTGTAAGAAATCCCCCCCTTCAAGCATCATCAAGTGCTCCTTTTGACCAACAACAAGCTTAAACCCATGTGGGCCACGCATGAGGGTGATGAGAGGGTGATTGACCTCCTTTGTAATGCCATCTAAACTCTGTAAAAGCTACCCCCGCTATGTGGGATTCAGGGGATCCCGTGGGCGCTAGTTCCCTTCTCTTGTAATTTTCTTTTAATTAATTCAAGTTCGGGAGAGTAGGCTAAGGCCAAACATCCTATATTTTAAAGAAAACATGTAAGTTGGGATTCCCCTCAACAAGTTAATGCATGATTGGCTTCTCCTTTTGATGAGGGCCTTACAAAATGAATAATACAACATACAATCATGATGAGTAGACATTGTCCATATACCATAATTGTTTCCCTTTGTATATGTTAGGAGGCAGTCAGTGCGACTCCTTTTTGTATAACTCAATTTCATTAAGTTCATCCAATAAGGATTTTGGTTCTATAGGAATTATTGATATTATACACCTTGTAGCTGATATTCATGATATTGGACCATACCAGTATAGTCCAACCTATGAAGGTTCTAGATGGTATTTTTACTAATGCATTACTAGCACCTGTAGAGGACCAATTACAAAAACCAATATTCATGTTAAAGAGGATCAAGTAGATTCAATCAACATGGGTTCCCCTTTAAAGCCCCAAATGGTTAAGGTTTGTGGCGGAATCACCAATGGCATTATGTGGTGATATATATTTTTGCACTTTTGTAGAAATTTAAAGATATATTCCTATGAATATTTTGATATCAAGGGCCTTGATCCGTGCTTGCATCAACATAAGATCCACTTAGATCCAAATGCATCCCAGACCATTCAGAAGCACTACTAGATGAATTGTAACTTTGCAAAGCAAGTAAAGAAGTAATTGGATTGCTTATTATGATCAAATTCCTTCTTCACTTAACTTTACAAAGAAAGAACCCCAATTTCTTTAAGCAAATAAAGAAGGAATTGGATCTTTTAGTACAATCCAATTCCTTGTTTACTTAACTTTGCAAAGAAGGAACCCGAACTTTGCAAAGCAAGTAAAGAAGGAATTGGAAATTTTACTACAAGTTGGATTTATAATTTTGATTGATTGTCTAGAATGGATCTTGCCTATTGTGATTGTCCCAAAGAAGAATAAACAGCTACGGATTTGCATCAATTATCAGAAACTCATATACCTTCCATGTGGGATTGTCTATCACACGTTTACCTTCCATGTGGATCATTTTGCATTAGTTTATTTGGTAAAACAAAAAAACATGGTGAGCATACTTGTGTGGTGGGTCTTTTCCCTAGAAATTGATTATGAAGTACTTCATTGTCTCGACTCTTTGCATGTGGTAGCCAAATTCTTATCACATACTTATTCCAATGAGCCTCTTGATGATGGTGTAGATAATCGTTTTTTGGATTAAGAGTTGTTTCATATTGCAAAGGAAACTGAACCTAATTTAGGTATCCCAACATGACTTGGCAAAACAATGTCTTTTCTTGCTACAAGTGTTCCTTCACTGCACTTATGGTCCATAGCCCGTAAGAGTCTTGCTCTTCATAGTAGGTGGTTCTCTATTATCTTGGACTGCATTGTATTTTAAGGATCTAACTAGAGTCTAGCTTGATTGCATTCCACCACATGAAGTGGCTATGGTTATTTGAGAAGTTCATTCTGAACTCTCCAGTGATCATAAGGGAGCCGGTCTCACAACTCAAAAAATCTTACAGAGGGGTCTTTGGTGACAACCTTACATAAGGATGTTAGAGACTTTGTCTATAAATTTGTTCCTTACCATTAGAAAGGTGAACCTCATAATGTGCATCGCTTTTCTCTCCATCCAATTTTGCCTCTCAAACCTTTTGAAAATGGGTTCTCAATTTTACAAGACCGATACATCTACCAATACAACACTCTGGTAAAACACTTATTTTGACATGTATGACATGTTCTACTAGATGGGTAGAAGCTTGGGCTCTAAAGCATGCTACACTTGGTAGTGTTCCTATGGACTTTCGCACTAAATTACTTCTATGCTTTGGGCTTCCCCTTGAGTTAGTTTTGGAATGTGATACTCATTTCCTCAACTAGCTCATCAAGCATATTACTCATTATTATCGGGTCGGGCATAACTTTAGTTCTCCGTATTATCCTCATGCAAATGGTTTAGTGAGAATTAGTAACAAAATATTGCAGCTCATAATGGTTCAAAAGATATTGTTCAAACATCCATCCAACTGGGAACAATATTTATCTATTGTTTTATAGGCATATTTGACGTCATACAAGGTTGTTGATGGGTTTACGTATGTCCAATTATCTTATGGTTTGGAAGCCATTGCACCCATGGAATTCATTCTTCCCAATTTGTGGACCACAGTCTATGAACAATTGCTACGACAAGGTTTGTTGGCATGCTAAATTAAAAATGTGTGTCAATTGGTAGAGGATAGGTACTAGATCTTTCTCTTGATGCACGAGATCTAGTTTTCGCAAAGGCAATGGCTTGATCTTTATCTCAAAACCTTTGCCTTTTGGACTGGTGATTCGGTTCTTTTCTTTAATTCTAAGATGAAAAAGCAGGCGGGTAAATTCAAGCTACTGTGATGAGTCCTTTCAAATTCAATTTTGAGCCCCCCCCCCCCCCCCCCCCCCCCCACCCTGTGGCTATGGACGCGCCCTAGCCTATAAGGCTGAGATGTTGGTCTTGAGGACTATTATTTCCGTTGGCCTTTGGTAATCTACCAAGTGTTGTCACCTTTTGGGCTTGTTGAACTTTGTTCTCTCGTCATACCTTAAGGCCATCTCTTTGCTAGCTCTACCTTAGCGGGCCTTTGGGCTCTGTACCCGGGCACAGCCAAGCGTGTAAGAACTGATATGATATGTGAGATACAAGGGTCCCATGGTTGCTATTCCAGCTTCACGTAGGTAAATCAGTCCTGCGTATAGGATGCGCGTGCATCCGATATGATTTGATTGAAGACTCTTCTAGCGTCCATGGCTATGGCACGCCAAAGGTGGACGACTCATGCCGCGTTGTAGTGCAACATATACGTTGTGAATCACAAAGTATACGTTCTGAATTATAAAGCACTGTTGTTAAAATTCACTAAGGGCCGGAGTTCAGTACGCTGTCGTATATGCCTTGGCAGAGTACATGAAGACTTGGGCGATGCTTCATCTCGCGCAGATACCGATAAAGAAGAACCATCATTCTGATTTTTATCGTTATGAGCTGCTAATCTGGAAAGTGTAGTTTGAAGACTGAACTTTCAAAAAACAAAAAGTAGTTCTGATGCTACTGCTATCCATCGGCATCATGGCACACTCGCGCAGATATCGATAAATAACCATCATTCTATTTTCATGGTTGCGAGCTGGTAAGTCCAGATGTCTCTGCCTTCCGTCTACATCATGGCACACTCGCGGTATTGTCGAGAGTGATATTGTTTCATGTCGTCTTCATACTCAGAGATCGAAGTGAATGAAATTTCACCTCCCCTGCTTCAGGGGCTCCTTTCAGTAAACAGAGTTCGTCAGCTTACACGCAGTGAGAGTGAAACAGAATGTTTAAGTGAGAATGTTCCAACCCCGATTGTCAAAACATCTTATGTTTCACCATCTGCACATCCACAGCGGTAGAGAAAAAGTTAAAAGCAGCATGCTCTACTATCAAAGATCAACAGAAGACCCATTCATTCGCACTGAAGATGGAGCTACACATTGACCTCTAATATGAGTAGGACCACACATTCTGGATAAAAAAAGACATAAAATCAATTAAAATCGATTTTGTTTCAAAATTCCGTATTTTTAAATGAGGAAAGTAATAGCCTTTCAGACTTCAGTTAAACCCAAATCGACAACATGACACATCTCCTTTTCTTATGTCTTCTCAACACGCTTTTTTTTTGGAAGAAGAACCTTTGTATTGGAAAAGACTCAATGGAGTATCTTTCTAATCGCTTGTAACTTTTCCTCTTTTTTTTAATTAAAGTCCGGGAGAATAGGCTAAGGCCGAACTTCCTTTTATTTTTAAAAAAAAAAGAAGTCTCGTAAGGTATTTGAGCTACAAAAGCTTTGATAGGTTATGGACCCAGGATCTCTTCACAATCATAATATAGTGAGCACAAACATAAATGTATTTTAAAATTATTTGAACAAATAGATATCCATATCATATGTACACATTAAAAGTCATGAGGACCTTTAAATACAACATCTACAGTGCATGTTGCTTGTGAATGTCCAAGTGTGCTCTCCTCTTAGATCGTTGAGACGTAGCAAACGAGATCTATGAAATGTTCTCTTTTTTCTCTATGGTTATTACAAGAATATGCTTAAAACAAGGAAAAATGTGCCCACTTCCAACTCTTTCGTATAAATCATAGACACCATCTCAATTAGATGTGAAAATCATATGATTGCATTTGATAATCCCTACTATTAATCCCTCTCTAATTCTTCGATACAAAAATGTGCTCCTCCTTGCTCATGCAAGTTCCATAAGAGTTATACCTTACACAAACCATAGCAAATATTGCCTATTGACCAAGAAGATGACAATAACCAAGCTATAGGTTTTCCTTAAATCTTTTAAAAAATCTAGCCCACAAATATATAGAAAAGATTGAAAGCCAAAAAATATCTTGGTTGATTATTCCATAGCCCAAAATGAAATTAAATAAAGGTTGCAACGGCGAACTAAAATAATAGCTTAACAAAAGCTCAAAAGAGGATAAAGTAGGCTCACATCAATCCAATCACAAAGTAAAAAGAGTCGAAAGAACACAAATAGTACTAAATGAAATTCCCATTTAATTAAACAAGAGTTATGATACACGTGTCTTTTGCAAAAGCACATAGGCATGAATTAAAAGAGGAGGTAATCGTATTCTTGCTCCTCAACATGCATTTCATCAATCTAATTCACTATAATATCATCAGCACGCTTTTCTTCATGTACAATCGCCTCTTTAAGCTCAATCAAATCTCGAGCCTGATCTACAAGTGGAGGTTTTGGTTCCCTTTGGATAGGTTGGAATCTTTCTATATCATCAATGTGCTTTTTGATATCATCAATGTGCTTTTTGATATCATCAATGTGCTTTTTGGACACCTCTTGGTCCTCATCAGGGCACTCGTTAAGTTCATTTAAGCACATTCTGATAAAGCTAAATTGGGAATCATCCTTCTCCACTGCAATACAATGCCTCAAGATCTTTAGAGCACATGCCAATGTGGTACCTGAAAAACCTCACTTGCATTATAAATGACAAAGTTGAACACATAAGTGTCTCATTATATTCATGTAATGGCTTAGGGATACATGTGCAAGCGAACAAGTCCAAAATCTAGTCATCATCATCATTTGAAAATAGTTGGAGGAGCCTCATGATCAACTTTTGTGCTTCTAGTAAGGGTTCACAAGATTCTTGTCCCCTGCCACATGATGAAGTTTCTTTCTAATAGCTGGGAACATTAAGACATTTGGTATTCCATTCTCATTCAATGTTCCTTAGCTATTTTCTTATTAGCTTCATTATAATACCATTTGTGAAACACTTAGTAATACTAACAAATTTAGGGCCATGTATGCAATTTATGTTTGTTTTTTCACTAAAAGAATTAAGCATAAATTAGTAGCAGGCAATAGCCTGAAACAAAGCATACAAAAAACAAAGCTAGGCAACCAAATACCATGTGAGGCACTCCATAACATGATACCTTCATTTTAAATGTGTTGGCACATGAAATGATTAGTCTTTGTTGTGGGAGATTGCAATTGTCCACAGTAGAAAGAGGGACAATTCATCAAATTCTTTCACCATCTTAAGGATGTGAAGGTGGTTATAAGGCTCATTGTCATTTTGAAAGCCACTCATCCGAAATCCATAAGAAATTTCAGCTATTAAAAGATTGAAATGCTTCCTAAGAACTACAATACAAATATTGTTTATGTATTCACACAAAACGGTATAGTACATGGTTGTAAGAGTGTCTATTGGGTTGGACAAAGACGTAATATTAAAGGCCTCTTCATCTGCTCTATTTCTTTTGCCTTCATGGACTTCTCATGCATTGCCCTTCGAATGTGAGCAAGAAAAGCTGCAAGGCAACCGATGGTCTCAACATTCTTCTTGCTTCTTGAGGATTTCTACACAACAAAAACAACATCAATGAAACAAAGAGATATATGCAACATTCATGTCAAATTGGATTTTGGACATCGAGTTTCTACATAAAATCATTGTCTCACATCGAATATCCATAAAATTGATGGCTAATATCATCTTTGTGCATAAAGTGGTTTCGTAGCATCATCTTTGTGCATAAGTTGATGCTTGGTATCAAATCTTGTGATAAATCCATGCATTGGAGGACACAGTTGATGCTTGACATTAACTTTTTTATGAATCCGATGCCAAGGATCAAAATGAAGAAACAACTCAAACATAGACATTGACCTTCTTGCAAATTTGATGTGAGGCATCTATGCAAACTTGTCAAAGATATAATGCAAAAACAAACTTGCAAACTGAAGTTGTCACCTACTCTCAAATCAATATAGAATATTCAACTAAAGCTTTGTGTTAAGAGGTGTTGGGTACTCTTGTTGGAGTTTGATGTAGGTGGAAGCACACGAACAACACAAGGAAGAAGAAGAAGCATGGAGCACAATACACAATATTGAATGTATTACCACATAAATGTACAAAGATAACTCACCCATTAGGGTTATAGGCCTATATACAAGCTCGGGAAGGAAAACCTCCTAAATAGAGAAAAAGTGCCCCAATGTTCTATCGCACACATCACTACCCAAATATATCAGCAAATCCCCCCTTGGAGTGATGTGGTGAACAAGAAGCTTGCACTCATGTATAAGGAAGTGCCAACCTATGTGGAAAGAGATCAATACACGAAAGGAAGTAAGCCCAAAGCTTTGCAGAAAGCTTCAAACTTCTCCCGAGATAGAGACTTTGTGAAAATGTATGCATTTTTATCTTGTGTGGGCACATATGACAAACTGATCTCTCTAGCAGAGAACCTCTCCCTAACATACTAATAATGCATCTCGATGTGCTTTGTACGAGCATGGAACACATGGTTTCTAACAACTTCTAATGTGCTCTGACTTTCACTAAATATGGTCGTGGTAAATGAGTGACAAACACCCAAATCATCCAAAATCCATCCGAGCCACACACACTCAACAATCCTTATAAAAGTTACCCTATACTCGACCTCACAACTAGAAGTGGCCATAGTAGGCTCCTTCTTGCTCAACCAACATATGCATGAGATATGAAACATGATGCAAAAACCACTACTAGACACAAGAGTGTCATAGCAACAAGCCCAGTCAGAGTGAGAAAAAGCATGTAAATATAGAATTAGTGATGTCCCCTTGGGATAAAACTATCAAAGTATCCAGTACCACTGAAGTAGCAAAGCATGCATTTGATTGCCTACAAATGCTTAACACCTGGGCAATGCATAAACCTACTCATTTGAGATACAGTAAACTGAATATCAAGCCACATTATGCATAAGTAAATCAAGCATCCAATGGCCTACACATAGAGAACAACATCAAATGCATCTCCATCATCATGAAGACTCAATCGTAAACCTATTTCATAGGAGTGGCAATAGGTTCGCTGTCTTCAAGGCCAAAATGCTATAATAATGTGTTAATATATTTTGTTTGACACAAAGCTATTCCACCATCAACTTGCATAAAGTGAAGGCCCAAATAATGATGCAAATGCACCAAATATGGCATCTCAAATGAGGCATGCAAATCAGCCTTAAAATCAGCAATATGCTTCTCATTAGGACCATTGATCAGCATGTCATCAATATAGAAAACAATGATCAAAAGCACATCATTTGCATGCTTAACATATAAGGTGCTCTCAATTGGACTATTTTCAAAAGCATATGCGATCGAGTGGGCATGTATCTTTTCATACCAAGCACATGACGCTTACTTCAAACCATATATTTCCTTTTTCAACTTACACACTTTGTTTTCATGCCCTCTGTGCACATAAACATAGGGCTGAAATACCTAAACTTCTTCATGTAAGTCACCATTCACAAAGAAAGTTTTACTGTACAAATGATGTGCATTTCAACCATGATAAGATGCAACTACATAAATGTTATGAATGGTGGTCACTCGCCATGTGGGAGAAAACTTCTCATAAAAAACAATGCCTCTCTCTTGAACATAACCTTTTGCAACAAGCCTAGCCATATACATGTCAACTATTCCACGAGGCTTACGCTTAAGCTTGTATACCCATTTATTGCCAATGGCCTTTTTGCATTGAGGCAAATCACATAAAGACCAAGTACCATTCTTCTTAATACCATCATATTCTCATTGCAAAACAGCCATCCTTATTTTTGGAATTTTTGTTTCATCAAATAAAATAGGCTCATTCTTATCACAAAGACAAGAGGCAGCCATTGCAAAGCAATATGATTCAAAACAAGCACTATGAGAGCCTAAACGAGTAGATATGATAGGGATGCATCTAGTTTGCTATCTTGCAAAGTCTACACCAACCATTTAGGCTTACTTTTTGCCTCCTCTATATCAGCTCTCTCATCAACAAGTGCATCATGTAAATCTGCATCAGAAATGAAATAATCTACATTATCATGTGAAACTCGTAAAGGCTGAGAAATCGCCTCATTTGGACTAGCACTTGATTGTCCACCTATAAAAAGAGGCAGCAAAGTATCATACACATCCTTGGAGCTGGCAGATGTCTCTTTAGTACATGAAAGGAATGGTTGAAATGCATCTACCACAAAAACAACATCACGGCCAACCAAAATGCATTTATTCTGTGGATAATGCAGATAATAGCATTTTCTTTCAAAACTCTACCCAACAAAAATTCATTTTATTGCTTTATAATCCAATTTTTTGCATTGTTGTTCAGGCATTAATGATATGCCAGATAACCAAAAACATGCACATGAGCAAGTGATGGCTTGCAACCATGCCAAGCCTCATATGGAGTGATGGATTGCAGTGTTTTGGTGGGTCACCTATTTAGTACATATGTTAACAGCCACAAGCCAAAAACTGTGTAATAGAACTTGACTTTTGACAATACATCTCGCCATCTCCATGAGAGACCTATTCTTTGTTTCTAAAACTCCATTTTATTGAGGTGTATACAACAGATTACACTGATGTTTAATCCCATGTTCAGCCAAAATTGCATTAAAATCTAAATATATGTATTCCCCCTCGATTAGAATGGAGGGTTCCCATTTTACATGTTGACATATTTTCATCCAAGACAAGAAATTGTTTGAAGCACATAAATACTTCAGACTTTGCTTTTAATGGATACACCCATGCATGGTTAGAAACATCATTAATAAAAGTCACAAAGTAAACGTAGTTCCCAAAAGGTGTTTGCATAGCACCACTGAAATCAGTGTGCGCAAGCTACAATTTCTGAGTAGCTCTTACTCAACCATCTTTTGGGAAGGAGGACCACTTCATTTTTCCCAAAATATAGGCTTCACATACATGTTTACAAGGTGCCTCAAGTTTGGGCAGAGAGGACACCATTCCAGATTTTCGTAGGCATAACAAACTAGCAAAATTCATATGACCAAAGTGTGCATGCCAAAGCTTTCCATCTCAAATAGCCTGAGAATCTTGTGCTACACATGCTAAATCATTCACAGACTTTACATAGTCTATGAGCTTATACAACCCATAGCATAAAATGCTAAAAGGAGTAATAACATTGCCATTTGATATATCATGAATGATACATCTGTCATCAATAACTTTGACAACCAAGCTTATCTTGGCTAATGCTAAAACTAAGAACATATTTTTCTTGATCCTTGACATAAATAAAGCATTTAACAATGTGAAAGAACTACCATCAACAGTAGTCACAATGATCTTACCAACTCCATTACAAGATAAGAGGAGTTGTTAGCACATATGATAGTATTCCCTATAGGGGTACGCTCAAGTGGACAATATATTGCAGTGCGAGGTAATATTTTTTGGTTGCCCCACTATCAAAGTACTAAACAATCAAGTCTACTACAGACATACAATGTTCATGGGAAGATACTTCATAGCTACAAATAGTAGTAAATGCCCATTCTTCATTTTGTACAAGATTAACAGACTCTCTTTTAGGTGTAGAGCCCTCTACAACAACCATTCTAGTCTCCTTCTTCCTTGCCCCTTTCGTATCAATTTTTAGCAAACTCTTTATGACATGATCATTTTCTTTATAGTATTTGTAGAACTATTTTGTTCTTTTGAAGTTTGTTCTCATCTTTGTCTTCCTCCTTTGATTGTGCAGCATTAGCAGATTTCTTCTTACTAGTAGATGAGCTTCATTTACCTTTACCCTTGTGACTAGCTAAGAAAGCTTGATCTTCAGCACACATAATGGACCTATTCTACCCAGACTTATCTTCCTGCAACAAAACAGAGAATAACTCCTCAAATGCTAAGGCATTTAGATTGCCTTCATTATCAACTAAAGAGTAGAAGCAAAACTCTTATATGAATCTAGAAGAGGATTAAGAACGGTCCATAGTGAACTATCTGGAAAGAATTCATATGTAGAAATCAACTCCTCTTTCAAATATTTGATCTTTGTCAAAAAATTATCCATAGAATCTCCTCCATTCATATGCTCACTCTTCAATTGTTTGCGGAGGTTAAGCAACACGAGCCTCATTTCTCGCCTACTATAAAGTGTGAAGTGTATCCCAAACATCCTTTGTTGTTTTGCAAGATCAAATATGAGGGATAATGGCATGTTTGATAACAATCTTATCAATGCATGTACCTGAGAATCTATGCCATCCCAACGAAGTTCCTCTATAGTAGGTGTAGTAAGAATTACAACACAAACAGGAATATGAAGATCATCACCTTCAATGCCATCTCTTGCACCTTCAATAACTCCATTTGCAATTGCAGTAGGTCATTTTTTATTGATATATTTTGGTAGGGATGTGTGTGAACACACTAGGACCGTTGAGGCACTTTTTTCTCTCTTTGCAAGCTTTTTTTCCCCTAGCTTGTATATATGCCTAGAACCCTAATGGTTCACCTATCTTTTAACATTCCCTTGGTAACACATTCAGTATTGTGTGTTGTTCTCCAAGCTTCTTCGTCTTCCTTGTGTTGTTTGTGTGCTTCTATAGACCTCAAAATCCAACAATTGGTATCAGAGCAGGTTGTCACTTCATCTAGGGCATATTTGAAACCCCTTAGCTCATAGTCTTAGAATCATATGAAAATTGATGAGCATATTAAAGGCAATTAGGAGTTCAAAACGGCTTTGCTTTGTGGTGTCAAAACTGCAATATGAGCTCCTTTCAGCCTTTGAACACACTATCATAGTGCTTCTGTAGGCAATTTCATCCTTTTGTGCCAAACATATATACAAGTTTTAGTTTGCGACTACAAGTGCCTTGAAGTCTCGTATATATCTAGTAGAGTTGAATAGGGTAATTATGTTCAACTTTTTGAGATACAAACATTTTTTTTGCATCAGGGTATTTTACTCGATGGCCATGGTTGAAAGCAATGATTTATTCTATATGTTGGTTGTTGAGGATAGATTGTTTGGTACTTATTACCCATTAAGGGTATATATGATGTTTCATGTATTGGTTGCAAAAGGACTATGGAATATTGTGTCGCATGTTGAAAAACTACCTATTACATCTACAAATATAGTTATTGAAGGTGATGCATATGGTGTTGAAGATAATGATCTTCTAATTCTTGTTCGTGTCGTGGTTCCAGCTGCACCTACTATAGAGCAAGTTTTTTGGGATGGCAAAGATGCTCAAGCACATGCATTGATAGCTTTATTTGTCAAACATGCCATTATTCCTCACATTCACTCGTGCAAAACAGCAAAGGATGCTTGGGATACACTTACCACTTTATACTAGGCAAGAAATGAAGATCATGTTGCTTACCTCTGAAAGCAGTTGGAGAGTGAGCACATGAATGAAGGAGATTCCATAAATAGTTTCTTGAAAAAGATAAAAGATTTGATGGAGCCATTGATTTTTGCTAATGAAGTCTTACCTCATAGTTCACGTATATAGAATGTTCTTAATAGTCTTCCAAATTCATATCAAATTTTTGCTTCTACTTTTTACTTGATAACGAAAGGCAATTCATATGCCTTAAAATTTGAGGAGTTAGTCTCTATTTTGTTGGAGGAAGATCAGTCTAGATAGAAAAAGTCGATCATTCCTGTTGCAGATCAAGCTTTCTTAGCTAGTCAAAAGGGCAAGGGAAAATGGAGCTCATCTACTGGCAAGCAGAAATCTGCTAATGTCAAAGAAGGAAGACAAAGATGAAGAGACTTTATTTTGCAATTATTACAAAGGTAATGATGATTTCATAAAGATTTTTCCAAAACTCAGTGCAAAAGAGGCAAAAAAGAAAGAGGCTAGAATGGTGGTTGTAGAGGCCTCTACACCTAAAATAGAGTTTGCTAATCTTGTGCAAAATGAATAATGGGTATTTTCTAGTGTTTGCAGTTTTGACCCATCTTATCATGAGCAGTGTATTGCTATAGTAGACTCAGATATTTGGTACTTTGATAGTGGGGTGACCAAACACATTACCTCATAGTGTAGTTTCCTTAGTTCACTAGAGCTTGCCCCTACAAGGAATCCTATCACATGTGCCAATAGCTCCTCTTATCTTGTAATGGGAGTTAGTAAGATCATTCTAACTGCTATTGATGGTAGTTCTTTTACATTGCAAGATGCTTTGTTTGTACAAAGGATCAAGAAACATTTGTTGACAGTTCCGATATTAGCCAAGATTGACTTGGCTATCAAATTTGTTGGTGACAGATGTACAATCCATGATGTCTCATATGGTGATATTATTATTTCTTCTAACATTATACATCATGGGCTGTATAAGCTCGTAAACTATGAAACATCTATGAATGATTATACATGTGCAGTACATGATGCTCATTCTATCTCAAATGCAAAGCTTTGGCATGCACACTTTGGTCATCTAAATTTTGCTAGTTTCCTACACCTTTAGATATCTGAAATGGTGTCCTCTCTACCCAAACTTGAAACACCTATTAACTATGTTTGTGAAGGCTGTATTTTGGGCAAAATGAAGCATTCCTCATTCCCAAAAGATGGTTTAGTTTTAGCTACTCAAAAATTTCATATAGTTCATAATGATGTTTGTGGTCCTCTACAGACACCCTCTTTTGGAAATTACCTTTACTTTGTGACTTTTATTGATGATTTTCTAGCATGCATGGGTGTATCCACTGAAATCAAAGTCCCAAGTGTTGATGTGCTTCAAACAGTTTTTTGTTTTGGCTCAAAATCTATCAGCATGTAAAATGGCACCCTCCCCTTTGATTGAGGGGGGATACATGTCTTCTTATTTTAATACATTTTTGGCTAAACATGGGATAAGACATCAGTGTAGTGTTGTATAAATCTCAACAAAATGGGATTGCTAAAAGAAAGAACAAGTCTCTCATATGCAGCGCTTTAGTGGGACACCTGTTCAGTACATATGATGCACACATGACAGCCTCAAGCCAGAAACTATGAGGTAAAGCCTAACTCTTGACCATACACCTCGCCATCTCCATGAGTGACCTGTTCTTCCGTTTAGCAACTCCATTCCGTTGAGGTGTATACAGCACTGTACACTGGTATTTTATCCCACGTTCAGCCAGAAATGCATTAAAATCAGAAGACATATATTCCCCCCCCTCGATCAGAACGGAGGGTGCCCATTTTACATGCTGACAGATTTTCAGCCAAAACCAAAAACTGTTTGAAGCACAAAAACACTTCGGACTTTGTCTTCAATGGATATACCCATGCATGCCTGGAAAAATCATCAATGAAAGTCACGAAGTAAAGATAGTTTCCAAAAGAAGGTGTGTTGGAACTCAAGGTCAAGCACAAGCATGAAAGAACATAAGAAAGGTGGACACACACAAGAAGAAGGAGCAAGTAGGGAGCTCCATGAAGTACATGTCAACTCTTCAGAAGAATCCCCTACAAAACTAGTGATTTCCATCACTAAAACCATTGTAAATACCATTTTCTATTTTTGTAGCTCCATTTTGTGCAAGCTGAGGAGTCCTCGAGCTTGAGGAGTATTAGAAGTACCATCGTACCAATTTTCATAATTTTTAGACTTCGTTTGAGCCCTCAAATAAGCCCTGGAACCTAATTTTTAACTAGGCCGGACACTAGGTCTGGACAGGGCCAAAACTAGTCAAAAAACTATAAAAAGAGCTAGAGAGCTCATTTTTGGGGCTAGCTTCTTGTAGATTTCAGCTTTGTAATAGATTTCTTTAGTAATCAAAGTCCTTCCATTGTTCCTCTCTTTGATCTTGCCTTGTGCGCGTGTGTGTGTATGTGTGTGCATGTTCGTGTGCTTTCACTCACGCACTTGTGCCTTGACTTGCTCGTGGTCTTCATACCGGTCCTCACGTCTCCGCGGATTGACAAGTAAAGGAGGTGGTGCTTACGCTTGAGCTACAGCTCACCAAGGAGGAATCAATTCAGAAAGAAGATTCAAGCTCAGATGATGATGATACAATAAATCTTGAGGAGTTCAAGGCTTGGAAATCCAAAGGGAAGATGAAGATGAAGCAACTAGAAGATAAACCAGAATCCTCAACTCAAGCAATGAGGAGATCTCAGAGAGAAAAGAAGAAGCCTATCAGATTTGGGTATGACACATCACTTGTAACTAAACATTCTGTATATCTTGCAAAGGACTTGTTGAATGAAGAACCAGGTACCTATGAAGAAGCAATTACCAAACCAGAATGGAAAGAAGCCATGGATGAAGAGATGGAAGCTCTCAAAGAAAGTGATACTTGGGACTTGGTACCCAAGAAAGACTCTATGAAGGTAATAGGATCCAGATGGATCTACAAACTAAAGAAGAATTCAGATGGAACAATAAACAGGTACAAAGCTAGGTTGGTAGCCAAGGGTTTTGCACAAACCCAAGGCATTGATTATGAGGAGACATTTTCTCCTGTGGCTAAGATGCCAACTATCAGAATATTGGTGAGTGTAGCTGCATCCAAAAATTGGAACATGTACCAATTAGATGTCAAGAATGCTTTCTTGAATGGATGGATATCTGAAGAAGTCTACATGTCACAACCACCTGGCTATGAAGACCCCAAGAAGGTAAATTATGTTTGTAAATTGAAGAAGGCTCTATATGGTTTGAAGCAGGCACCTAGAGCATGGAATTACAGGTTGACAACCTATCTCCAAGACCAAGGATTTGTGATGAGTAAAGCAGACACTTCTCTATTCATAAAAAGAAGTAGTACATAGGTAATCTACTTATGTGTTTATGTTGATGACATCATCATTACAGGCAATGATGTCAATGGGATTAGACACATCAAAGGACAGATGATGAAAGAGTTCAAGATTAATGATCTTGGATTATTGAAGTACTTCTTAGGCCTTGAGTTAGTCTACACCAACTCAGGTATATATATCACTCAAAAGAAGTATGTACAGGATATGGTCAAGAAGTTTGGCTTGCAGGATGCTAAAATCTCAACTACTCCAATGGAGGTCAACCTAAAGCTTAGTGCTCATGAAGGGGATGAAATACAAGACATTACAGGATATCAAAGTATGGTAGGTAGTTTCAACTATGCTACCTTGACAAGAATTGACATAGCATATGGAGTTAGTGTGCTTAGTCAATTCATGCACAAACCAAGGGTACCTCACCTAGAGGCAACAAAGAAGATCTTGAAGTACTTGAAGGGAACTCAAAGCCATGGTTTGTACTTTCCATATACATCAGATATTGACATTAAAGTGTATTCAGATGCAGATTGGGCAGGATGCAAGGATGATAGGAGGAGCACCTCAGGCTACATTTGTTTTGCAGGAGATAAGCCTATTTCTTGGTCAGCCAAGAAACAACCCACAGTAGCATTGTCATCCACTGAAGCAGAGTATAGAGGGCTTGCCAATGCCACTCAAGAAGCTATCTGGTTGAAACTCTTGTATACAGAGTTAGGTCTATACACTAGACCACCAATCATCTTTGGAGATAACACTAGCTCTCTTCACCTTGCAGCTAATCCAATATATCATGCTAGAACAAAACACATAGAGGTTCATTACCACTATGTGAGAGAGAAGTTGCTTAGTAAAGACATTCAATTGACATATGTGTCTACTAATATGCAATGTGCAGATTTACTCACTAAAGCATTGGATGGAAACAAGTTATGCAGATTTAAATCCATGATTGGATTGCAGGATGTGATTGAAGACTAAAGATGAAGAATATGAAGACTTAAGCTAAAGTGTTTGGCTTGAGGGGGAGCTGTTGGTGCATTTCAATCCTTCACACTTGGCTTGGAACCTTGGAAGATTTGGCTTGGAACCCTTGAAGGATATCTCTACATGAAGCAAGAGTCATAAGAACCTATGCTTATAGACTATTTGTTGGAGTTAGACGTCTGCGGAAGCACGCGAACAGCACAAGGAAGAAGAAGAAGCTTGGAGCACAACACACAAGACTGAATGTATTACTAGAGAATGTACAAAGATAAGTAGCCCATTAGGGCAATAGGCGTATATACAAGCCGGGGGAAAAAAACCTCCTAAAGAGGGAAAAAAGTGCCCCGGCGGTCCTAGAATGTTCACACACATCACTACCTAAATATATCAACAAATCCCCCCTGGGAGTGATGCGGTGAACAAGGAGCTGGCACTCATGTATAAGGAAGTGCCGAGCTATGTGGAAATCACTCCACAAAAGGAAGTAAGCCCAAAGCTTTGCGGAAAGCTTCAAACTTCTCCCTAGGCACAGCCTTCGTGAAAAGGTCTGCAATGTTCTCCTGCGTGGGCACATATGCCAAGCTGATCTCCCCAGCAGAGAACCTCTCCCTGACATAGTGATAATGCACCTCAATGTGCTTAGTGCGAGCACGGAACACAGGGTTCCTCGCAACTGCCAATGCGCTCTGACTGTCAATGAAGATGGTGGTGGCAGAAGACTGGCCAACACCCAAATCAGCCATAAGGCGTCTGAGCCACACACACTCAACAGTCGCTGTGAAAGCTGCCCTATACTCAGCCTCACAAGTGGAAGTGGCCACAGTAGGCTGCTTCTTGCTCAACCAAGATATACATGAGCTACCAAGCATGAAGCAAAAACCACTGGTGGACACACGAGTGTCATAGCAACCAGCCCAATCTGAGTCAGAAAAAGCATGCAAATCTGGCGGTAGTGATCCCCCCTTGGGATAAAACAACCCAAGTAGCTGAGTACCACTCAAGTAGCAAAAGATGCGCTTAACCGCTTTCCAATGCGTGACTCCTGGGCAATGCATAAACCTGCTCATCTGTGAGACAGCAAACTGAATATCTGGCCGAGTAATGCATAAGTAAATCAAGCATCCAACAGCCTGCTGATAGAGAACAGCATCAAATGCATCTCCAGCATCATGAAGACTCAATCTTAAACCTGTCTCCATAGGAGTGGCAATAGGCTTACAGTCTTCAAGGCCAAAACGCTGCAATAATGTGTCAATATATTTCGTTTGACACAAAGCCATTCCACCATCAACTTGCATAAACTGAATGCCCAAATAGTGATGCAAATGCCCCAAATCAGACATCTCAAATGAGGCATGCAAATCAGCCTTGAAATCAGCAATATGCTTCTCAAGAGGACCAGTGAGCAGCATGTCGTCTACATAGACAACAATGATCAAAAGCACATCATTAGCACGCTTAACATATAAGGTGCTTTCAGTTGGACTGTCCTCAAAACCATGTGCAATCAGATAGGCATGTATTTTCTCATACCAAGCACGTGGTGCTTGCTTTAAACCATATAACGCCTTCTTTAACCTGCACACCTAGTTTTCATGCCCTTTCTGCACAAAGCCACGGGGCTGAAAAACATACACTTCTTCATGCAAGTAACCATTCAGAAATGTTGTTTTAATGTCCAACTGATGTACATTCCAACCATGATGGGCTGCAAGTGCACAAATGCTCCGAACCGTCGTCATACGGCATGTAGGTGCAAAGGTCTCATCAAAATCAATGCCTCTTTCCTGCGCATAACCCTTTGCAACAAGCCTAGCCTTATACCTGTCAACTGTACCATCAGGTTTACGCTTCAGCTTGTATACCCACTTAGTGCCAATGGCCTTCTTGCCAGGAGGAAAGTCACATAAAGACCATGTACCATTCTTCATTATAGCATCATATTCAGATTGCATAGCAGCCATCCAATTTTCTGAATTTTGTGCTTCATCAAAAGAAACAGGCTCATTCTCATCACAGAGACTAGATGCAGCCATAGCATAGCAATCTGATGCAAAGGAGGTACTATGAGAGCCTAAACGAGTACGATATGACAAAGGTGCATCTAATTTGCTGTCACGCAAAGTCTGCACCAGCCATTTTGGCATAGTTTTTGCCTGTTCAATATCAGCTCTCTCATCAACAAGTGCATCATGTAAATCTGCATCAGAAATGGAATGATCTGCATCATCATATGAAACCTGCAAAGGCTGAGAAGTTGCCTCATTAGGACCAGCGCTAGCCTGTCCACCTGTAAAAAGAGGCATCAAAGTATCATACATGTCTTTGGAGCTAACAAATGTCTCCTTAGTACATGAAAGCAATGGCTGAATAGCGTCTTCCACAAAGACAACATCACGGCTAACCAGAATGCGTTTAGTCTGTGGATGATACAGACGATAGCCTTTACTTTCAGAACTATACCCAACAAAAATACATTTTACTGCCTTATCATCCAATTTTCTGCGATGTTGTTCAGGCACTAATGCATATGCCAAACAACCAAAAACACGCAGATGAGCAACAGATGGCTTGCGGTCATGCCAAGCCTCATATGGAGTGATAGACTGCAACGCTTTCGTGGGACACCTGTTCAGTACATATGCTGCACACATGACAGCCTCAAGCCAGAAACTATGTGGTAAAGCCTGACTTTTGACCATGCACCTCGCCATCTCCATGAGTGACCTGTTCTTTCGTTCAGCAACTCCATTCTGTTGAGGTGTATACGGCACTGTACACTGGTGTTTTATCCCACGTTCAGCTAGAAATGCATTAAAATCTGAAGACATATATTCCCCCCCTCGATCAGAACGGAGGGTGCCCATTTTACATGCTGACAGATTTTCAGCCAAAACCAAAAACTGTTTGAAGCACATGAACACTTCGGACTTTGCTTTGAGTGGATATACCCATGCATGCCTGGAAAAATCATCAATGAAAGTCACGAAGTAAAGGTAATTTCCAAAAGAGGGTGTCTGCATAGGACCACAGACATCACTATGTACAAGCTGCAATTTCTGCATAGCCCAAACTGAACCATCTTTTGGAAAGGAAGAACGCTGCATTTTGCCCAAAATACAGCCTTCACAAACATGTTTTCCAGGTGCCTCAAGTTTGGGCAAAGAGGACACCATTTCAGATTTCTGCAGGCGTAACAAACTAGCAAAATTCAGATGACCAAAGCGTGCATGCCAAAGCTTTGCATCTGACATAGCCTGAGAATCATGAACTGCACATGCCGAATCATTCACAGATTTTTCATAGTCTATGAGCTTATACAGCCCACGACATAAAATGCCAAAAGCAATAATCACATCGCCATTTGAGAGATCATGGATTGTACACCTGTCATCAACGAATTTCACAACCAAGCCAATCTTGGCTAATGCAGAAACTGATAACAGGTTCTTTTTGATCCCTGGCACAAATAAAGCATCTGACAAAGTGAAAGAACTACCATCAGTAGTAGTCAGAATGATCTTACCAACTCCCATAACAGGATAAGAGGAGTTATTGGCGCATGTGACAGTATTCCCTGTAGGGGCAGGCTCGAGTGAAGAGAAGAAACTGCGCTGTGAGGTAATATGTTTGGTTGCCCCACTGTCAAAGTACCAAACATCTGAGTCTATTGCAGACATGCACTGATCATGAAAAGATGGGTCAAAACTGCAGACGGTAGTAAACGCCCATTCTTCTTCCTGCACAAGATTTGCAGACTCTGTTTTTGGTGTAGAGGCCTCTGCAACAACCATTCCAGCCTCTTTCTTCTTTGCCTCTTTAGCAGCCAGTTTTGGACAGTTCTTTATAATATGATCATTTCCTTTACAGTACTTGCAGAACAATTTCTGCTTTTCTGATTTCTTCTCATCTTTATCCTGGTTCTTCGATTGTGCAGCATTTGCAGATTTCTGCTTACTAGTAGAAGAGCTCCATTTTCCTTTGCCCTTCTGACTAGCCAGGAAAGCTTGATCTGCAACACGCATAATGGACCTGTTCTGCCTGGACTGATCTTCCTGCAACAGAACAGAGACTAATTCCTCAAATGACAAGGCATTCGATTGCCTTTCATCATCAATCGAAGAGTAGAGGCAAAACTCTGATATGAATCAGGAAGGCCATTTAGAACGGTCTGCACAAGTGAGCTATCTGGTATAACCTCATCAGCAGAAATCAATTGTTCCTTCAGGTCTTTGATCTTTGTAAGAAAACTGTCCATCGAATCACCTTCATTCATGTGCTCACTCTCCAACTGTTTTCGGAGGTAAGCAACACGAGCCTCATTCCTAGCCTGGTACAAAGTGGTAAGTGTATCCCAAGCATCCTTTGTTGTTCTGCAAGAGCGAATGTGAGGAATAATGGCACGTTTGACAGACAAAGCTATCAATGCATGTGCCTGGGCATCTCTGCCATCCCAACGAATCTGCTCTACAGTAGGTGCAACAGAAACAGCAGCACGAACAGGAATCTGCGGAATATCATCTTCGACACCATCTCCATCAGCTCCAACACCTGTATTTGCAGTACCTGTCGTTACAGGTGTAACAGGACGTCTTTCAACACCCTGCACAATGTTCCACAATCCTTTTGCAACCAATACATGTCGCATCATATAAGCCCATAATGGGTAGATGGTACCATCCAACTTATCCTCAACAGCCAACATACGGAATACATCACTGCTTTCAGCCATGGCCGGTGACTAAAATACCTTGATGCAGAAAATTGACTGTATCTCAAAAAGTTGAACAGAACTGCCCAGACGAGTTCTGCTAGACCTGTAGCAGACTTCGAGACACTTAAACTGGCGAACAGAAACTGGTATATACCTTTGGCACAAAAGGACGAAATAGCCTGCACAAGCACTGCGATAGTGCGTTCGGAGGCCGAAACGAGCTCAGATCGCGATTTCGGCACCACAAAACGATGCTGTTTTGATCTCGGAAACACCCTGAGTATGCTCACCAAATTTTGTGCGAATCTGAGACTGCAAATGGAGGAGTGTCGACGGCGCCCTAGAAGAAGCAACGACCTGCTCTGATACCAATTGTTGGAGTTATACGTCTGCGGAAGCACGCGAACAGCACAAGGAAGAAGAAGAAGCTTGTGCACAACACACAAGACTGAATGTATTACTAGAGAATGTACAAAGATAAGTAGCCCATTAGGGCAATAGGCGTATATACAAGCCGGGGGAAAAAAACCTCCTAAAGAGGGAAAAAAGTGCCCCGGCGGTCCTAGAGTGTTCACACACATCACTACCTAAATATATCAACACTATTACCATTTTACTCATTTGTAAAAGACTAAGTGACTTGGCATCTCATGTAATCACTCACCTACCTGATTAATCGTGGAAAAGAGAATATTTTAGTGGAGAGAATATCTCCCTACTTTTAGAGGAGATATTCTAGGGAGCCTACATTTGAATTTCAAATTCAAATGATGACTCAACTCATATAAAAATGGAGAGAAAAAACTCGCGGTCAGTCCTGTCACTCCAGCTCACTCCCCGAGGCATTTTGTCATTGTAACTGTGTGTGTGTTAGTGCTTCTCCATAGCCTACACCACCACACCTCAATTAGCTATGCTTGTCATGCTAATGAGCTTGTATAATCATATCAATCAATAGATATATACACATTCATCATATCTGGTTCTTTGTGTTTTCTACTTCAAGTCTGTCAACTTCCAAGGAGCATTTCTCAGTGCTCACTGAACCAAATCAAGAGCTTAATAGCTCATTGGAACCAGCTCAAGGTCTTCTACAAGCATACAAAATTTCAGAAGATTTCATTCAGCTATTTTCAAGAAATCGGCTTCGAAGTCACCTCTGGTCTATTTCTGCAACTCTCCTAAAAAGTCGGGGGTAATCATAATTTTGCTAAATCAATTTCTCTGGATGTGGTTTATCATTTCTTCTCATTCCACTTGCAAATGGTAGCTTATTAAGGTACTTTAATACTCCCAAAAGGAATTGTTCCAATTGCAAGTGTGCTGGTCACACTGAGCATAACATTGAGCAGGTATCATTACAGAAATAGCAAGTTTTCTAGAATTTGTGAAGTGCAAGTTGTCTTTTTTGATTTGGTCATTACACAAATCATTTGCAAAGCACATATATGCTTTCTTGGTATCATTTGAAAGCTCAAGGTGTGTACTAATCATTTCTGGAATCAAAGGAGGGCTGGTGTGAAGCAGGTATAGCAGCACCAACTCATTTCTTGAGTGCATCCAACCATCACTCCCAACACTCTTTATGTGACTTGCCTCCTAACAAGAAGACCATTGGCACTAAGTGGATATACAAGCTGAAATGTAGGCTTGATGGAACAATTGACAGGTATAAGGTTAGGCTTATTGCAATAGGTTATGCTTAGGAAAGAGGCATTGATTTTGATGAGACCTTTGCTCCTACATGCCAAATGACTACTGTTTGTAGCATCTGTGTGCTTGCAGCTCATCATGACTAGAATGTACATCAGTTGGACATTAAAACTACATTTCTTAATGGTGACTTGCATGAAGAAGTGTATGTTTTTCAGCCCCATGGCTTTGTGCAGAAAGGGCATGAAAAGCAAGTGTGCAGGTTGAAAAAGGCATCATATGGTTTGAAGCAAGCACCATGTGCTTGGTATGAAAAGATACATGCCTACCTGATTGCACATTGTTTTGAGAACAGTCCAACTGAGAGCATCTTATATGTTAACCATGCAAAATGTGCTATTGATCATTGTTGTGTATGTTGATGACATACTGCCCACTGGTCCTCATAAGAAGCATATTGTTGATTTTAAGGTTGATCTACATGCCTCATTTGAGATGTCAGATTTGGGGCATTTGCATCATTATTTATGCATTGAGTTTATGCAAGTTGATGGTGGAATAGCTTTGTGTCAAACAAAATATATTGACACGTTATTGTAGCATTTTGTCTTTGAAGACTACACACCTATTGCCACTCCTATGGAGACAGGTTTACGATTGAGTCTTCATGATGCTAGAGATGCATTTGATGCTGTTCTCTATCAACAGGGTGTTGGATGCTTGATTTACATATGCATTACTCAGCCAAATATTCAGTTTGGTGTCTCACAGATGAGCAAGTTTATGCAGTGCCGAGATGCCAATCATTGGTAGGTGGTTAAGCGCATCTTTCGTTGCTTGAGTGATACCCGACTACGTGGATTATTTTATGCCAAGGGGGGATCACTACCACCAGATTTACATGCTTTTTCTGACTCTAACGGGGCTGGTTGCTATGACACTCGTGTGTCTACTAGTGGCTTTTGCTTCATGCTTGGTAACTCATGTATATCTTGGTTGAGTAAGAAGCAGCCTAGTTTGGCCACTTCCAGTTGTGAGGCTGAGTATAGGGAAGCTTTCATAGCAACTGTTCAGTATGTGTGGCTCAGATGCCTTGTGGCTGATTTGGGTGTTGGTCAGTCTTCTACCACCACCATCTTCACTGACATTTAGAGCGCATTGGTAGTTGCAAGGAATCCTATGTTCCATGCTCACACTAAGCATATTGAGGTGCAATATCATTATGTTAGGGAGGATTCTCTACTAGAGAAAATCAATTTGGCATATGTGCCCACACACGAGAACATTGCGGACCTTTTCACAAAGGCTCTACCTAGGGAGAAATTTGAAGCTTTTCACAAAGCTTTGGGCTTACTTCCTTTTGTGGATTGACTCCACATAGTTTGACACTTCCTTATACATGAGTGTCAGCTCCTTGTTCACCACATCACTCCCAGGGGAATTCGTTGATATATTTAAGTAGTGATGTGTGTGAACACACTAGGACCACTGGGGCACTTTTTTCCCTCTTTAGGAGGTTTTTTCACCCGACTTGTATATAGACCTATTACCCTAGTGGGCTACTAATCTTTGTACATTTGCTTGATAATACATTCAATATTGTGTGTTATGCTCTAAGCTTCTTCTTCTTCCTTGTGCTGTACAGTTGGAGAGTGAGCACATGAATGAAGGTGATTCTATGGACAGTTTCCTAACGAAGATCAAAGATTTGAAGGAACAGTTGATTTCTGCTGATGAGGTTATACCAGATAGCTCACTTGTGCAGACCGTTCTGAATGGTCTTCCTGATTCATATTAGAGTTTTGCTTCTACTCTTCGATTGATGATGAAAGGCAATCCGAATGCCTTATCATTTGAGGAGTTATCTCTGTTCTGTTGCAGGAAGATCAGTCCAGGCAGAACAGGTCCATTATGCGTGTTGCAGATCAAGCTTTCCTGGCTAGTCAGAAGGGCAAAGGAAAATGGAGCTCTTCTACTAGTAAGCAGAAATCTGCAAATGCTGCACATTCGAAGAACCAGGATAAAGATGAGAAGAAATCAGAAAAGAAAAAATTGTTTTGCAAGTACTGTAAAGGGAATGATCATATCATAAAGAACTGTCCAAAATTGGATGCAAAAGAGGCAAAGAAAAAGGAGGCTGGAATGGTTGTTGCAGAAGCCTCTACACCAAAAACAGAATCTGCTAATCTTGTGCAGGAAGAAGAATGGGCGTTTACTACTGTTTGCAGTTTTGACCCATCTTCTCATGAGGAGTGCATGTCTGCAGTGGACTCAGATGTTTGGTACTTTGAAGTGGGGCGACCAAACATATTACCTCGCAGCGCAGTTTCTTCTCTTCACTCGAGCCTGCCCCTACAGGGAATACTGTCACATGCGCCAACAACTCCTCTTATCCTGTTATGGGAGTTGGTAAGATCATTCTGACTACTGCTGATGGTAGTTCTTTCACCTTGTCAGATACTTTATTTCTGCCAGGGATCAAGAAGAATCTGTTATCAGTTTCTGCATTAGCCAAGATTGGCTTGGTTGTGAATTTCGTTGATGACAGGTGTACAATTCATGATCTATCAAATGGCGATGTGATTATTGCTTCTGGCATTTTATGTCATAGGCTGTATAAGCTCGTAGACTATGAAAGATCTGTGAATGATTCGGCATGTGCAGCTCATGATTCTCAGGCTATATCAGATGCAAAGCTTTGGCATGCACACTTTGGTCATCTGAATTTTGCTAGTTTGCAGAAATCTGATATGGTGTCTTCTTTGCCCAAGCTTGAGGCACTTGAAAAACATGTATGTGAAGGCTGTATTTTGGGCAAAATGCAGCGTTCCTCCTTTCCAAAAGATGGTTCAGTTCGGGCTATGCAGAAATTGCAGCTTGTACATAGTGATGTCTGTGGTCCTATGCAGACACCTTGTAGCTCAAGCGTAAGCACCACCTCCTTTACTTGTCAATCCGCGGAGACGTGAGGACCGGTATGAAGACCACGAGCAAGTCAAGGCACAAGTGCGTGAGTGAAAGCACACGAACATGCACACACATACACACACACGCGCACAAGGCAAGATCAAAGAGAGGAACAATGGAAGGACTTTGATTACTAAAGAAATCTATTACAAAGCTGAAATCTACAAGAAGCTAGCCCCAAAAATGAGCTCTCTAGCTCTTTTTATAGTTTTTTGACTAGTTTTGGCCCTGTCCAGACCTAGTGTCCGGCCTAGTTAAAAATTAGGTTCCAGGGCTTATTTGAGGGCTCAAACGAAGTCTAAAAATTATGAAAATTGGTACGATGGTACTTCTAATACTCCTCAAGCTCGAGGACTCCTCGGCTTGCACAAAATGGAGCTACAAAAATAGAAAATGGTATTTACAATGGTTTTAGTGATGGAAATCACTAGTTTTGTAGGGGATTCTTCTGAAGAGTTGACATGTACTTCATGGAGCTCCCTACTTGCTCCTTCTTCTTGTGTGTGTCCACCTTTCTTATGTTCTTTCATGCTTGTGCTTGACCTTGAGTTCCAACACGCCCCTCCCTCTCGAGTCTGTCGTCCCTGACAGACCCTTGTTGTAGTGGTTGTTCCATGTAGTGCTTTGAGAGGTAGTATCCATTCTGTGTGAACAAGAGCCCTCTATCTTCCAAATTTGGAAGCGTTGGTTGTCCGGTTCTTCATTTGTCACTGCAAGCCTTTGCAAGTCGTAGTCCCTTGGTATGTGCTTCTTTCGTGGATTCCGCATGAGTGCATCGTTGTGAGCTTTCAAAGATTGTGAGTTGCTCAAAAGAGGTTATCAAGATTGAGTGGAGCAACTACTGGCTTCGAATTGCTTCCTAGGTATTGATGTTGCCCCCAGGATGTCCGCTAGCTCTTCCAAAGATGATGTTGAGAGCAGTCATGCCAACTACTCATAACCCATAATGAATGATGGGTAAGTGTGTTCGTGCCTGGGTTGAAAAAAGTATGTGCCTTGTGCACGGCCTTGTAATGTAGCCCTACGCATGCTTACTTGGACAATGCATTGGAAGAAGTATGGTGCAAAAATTGCGGGTCTTGAGCTAAGTGCTCAAGGGTATGCTGACGAAGAGGTTTCCTAAACAATCATGGTTATGGTGTTTCCAGAGTAAAGATACTTACCATGGAGAAGGTTGATGGATGTTTGTCTCTTCGTGTTGTACACTCGGCCTTTGGGATGGAACCTTGTTGATGAATGTCCATGTCGATTGTCCACTGATGCGATCTTTTGAGGGGTGGATCCCCTCTCCTCTTTTCAAAGCAACATTTGTCACTAACAATGTGCATTTCTGAGCTTGGGCTCATGCACGTTCACTTCCCTATATTGACACTCAGAGGAATATTGGACACGTGCCAGTTTCTAAGAGATTACCATGCTGATAACAGTTCCACCTTCAACTAAGCATGACTCATTCATGTTTCATAAGCCAAACCTGGGAACAAGCTCTCTCCCACTTTTCTTTCTCCCCCCCCCCCTTTTTTTTTTTTTTTTTTTTTGAGGAAAAGGATATCACAAAACAAGAACACAAAAGTTAGTATCAATAGAAATGTTTGACATATGTCACTGTGCTCTTGTGCATGGGCTTCTCAAGTGTGTCTATGCACGGCCGTGTAATGTGGCCCTATATTAATGCATACTTTGGAAATGCATGACCTGAATGGTGCAAAAGACAGGGTTGTGCAAGGAGCACATGGTTGTTGCTCGTTCGAGGCTTTCGATGTTATTTGCGGAGGTTGATTCCATCTTTGTTGGAGGTATCCATTGCATCTCGAGATGACAACTGATCATTCCTCCTTATAGGGATCCATTTGAGAATGGTCTGTGATTGGGCAGTGATCACCTTTGGCTGCTTCATGTTTGAATGATTTCGTGAGGGTTTGATCCATCGTGGTTGGCTCTTTGCTTTGGTGGATGCTACCGGTACTTTCGTCTTCCAAACCCATATCCTTGCAGAAGAGGTTCTTTGATCTTTGTTGGAGCTCTGAGCTTGATTCAGTCCTTTACCTCGCCTTGGTGTCTTTGTTGTGCAGATTGTTGCCTTGAAGTCCCCCCTTGGATTTTTTCTGAGCTTAGGCTTGCTTGCTTGGGATCCTTGGATTGGAAGTGGTCTTTCTTGAGGATAAGTCATGGTAGGCCTAGACCATAGATTTTGAAGTCTAGTGTGAGGGGACTGATTTTGTGCAAGGGCTTTCTTTGGTACCCATATCATAGTGCGATTTGGTTGGGCTCTAAGTAATTTCTTGGCCACCCAAATTTGCTTGACATTACCAAGAAAATGTGATTTCTGTTTCTTAATGTAAGGGTCTTTTGAGCCTTCTATGTGATTTTTTTGAGAAAACTCATCTTTACATGGGGAATGCAACAAAGGTTGGTTTTCTATACATTCATCAGGCTTATGCAAGGGGTCAATGGGTAGTGTTGTTGGAGATTGATCTAGAGATTCATCAATACATTTGTCCGTATTACACATTGAATCTCTAGATGTACAAATGGGTGATGCATTGCCATGATTGACCATCAATTTGACATTATTCTCCACACCAATGATACCTGGTATTTCTTGATCATCTCCTTCTTGATCATATGAGTGTAGATCATCCCTGCTTATGATTTCATGAGGGGAATCCAAACTTACAGGAAGAGAGGGTCCTTTCACATCCCCCAAACACTTGGAGTCCTCCATTTCTCCATTCTCTAAGGTTTCCTGTGATTTACTCAAAGAAGGATTAGATTCAAAAACATGAGTAGAAAGAAAAATTTTTTCATGAAAAGCACGCTCTGTGAAAAGATGATTTTGCCCCCAATTATCATAAGGTGGATAGTCATTAGGATTTTCCATAGACATATATGTAGAAGCACAGATAATAGGTGGAGAAGACACCTCAAATTCTTGATGATTTTGTGTAATGAACCTTTGGGTGCCAATGATCAAGTCTTCATCTATGCAATCCATGACAAAGAATGTTTCCGAAAATTGCATATCATCCACCATAACAGGCAACACAACTTTACCCATGCATTCATAATGTTCCCCATCCATGAGGATAGAAGGATGAGTTGTTGGTTGAATGTTCTCAAAGATAAAGGTCAATAGCTCAATATGAATTAAATTCCACTCACAATTAGGATTGATATAAACACCCAACTTTCTAAGGTCATAACCTATTCTGATATGCACAAAGGTATTATCATATTCTCTTGTTGCAAATAAGGATCCAACCCCCATAGACATTTCCCCTGTTTCCTCGATTCCTTGCAATTTTTCTCTAAATGTTTCACCTTGATGTGATATTATCTCATGTATTTCATGTTTATCGCCCTCCGTTTTTTCGATCTTAGTCCCTTTTCTTCTATCTTTTGCTTTTTTCTTTCCCATGACACAATTTTCTCCCCCTTTGTATTGCTCAAAAATCCTTGGGAGCCCCCCTAGTTTCCTAGTCCCACTTGAGGGTCAACTTCAAATTATCCTATCTCAAAATCAACGCGTTATTCTTGAAAAAAACAGTTGAGGTCGTGTAGGATTTGAAACGAGCTTTCCAACGAGATATAGAGCTCAAAAAATGGACTTTGGATGAAAAAGTTATGCCAATTCAGGCTCCAGGGGGTCAAAACAGGCAAACAGGACCTTTTGGAAAAAATCGCGATTTTGTGAACTTTCAGAGAATCGCGATGCTGTGAAGTCAAAAAATCGCGATATTGAGCACAAGATCGTGTTTTTGAAAATCGCGTTTTTTGACATGAAAATCGCGATGTTGAGCACAAAATCGTGTTTTTGAAAATCGCGATTTTGACTCAGAGAATCGTGATTCACAAAATCGTGTTTTTTGCTGAAAATCGTGATTTGTGAGAATCGCGATTTTGAGCCCACTGAAAATCGTATTTTCTCAGAATCGTGTTTTTGGCATGAAAATCGCGATGTTGAGCACAAAGTCGTGTTTTTGAAAATCGCGATTTTGACTCAGAGAATCGTGATTTACAAAATCGTGTTTTTTCACAAAATCGTGTTTTTTGGCATGAAAATCGCGATGTTGAGCACAAAATCGTGTTTTTGAAAATCACGATTTTGAGCAAACAAACGTGATTACACAGAATCGCCTTTTTTTCTCAAAATCGTGTTTTTTGACTGAAAATCGTGATTTGTGAGAATCGCGATTTTGAGCCCGCTGAAAATCGTATTTTCTCAGAATCGTATTTTTGACATGAAAATCGCGATGTTGATCACAAAATCGTGTTTTTGAAAATCGCGATTTTGACTCAGAGAATTGCGATTCACAAAATCGTGTTTTTTCACAAAATCGTATTTTTTCAGAATCGTGTTTTTTTATATGAAAATCGCGATTTTGAGCACAAAATCGTGTTTTTGAAAATCGCGATTTTGAGAATGACCACAGAATCGTGATTTTTTCAGCCAACTTTTAGGCGGGAAAACAGAAAATCGTGATTTTTCAAAAATTTTGAATTTTCACAGAATCGCGATTTTCATCACAGAATCGCGTTTTTTGGCGGGAAATTCAAATTTCTGAGCGCCGGCTATGGCGAGCTCCGTATGAGCAGAAAATCATAAAAAAAACACAGCGCTTGCTCTCCCTTGCTTCTCCTAACTCCTTCCCACACAATAATGCATGAAAAATGGTATGAAGATGGTGAAAATGCACAAAAAAACTAGAATTTTCTATGAAGAAGAAGGTGAAAGAAGGTGGAGATGATGATGATGATGAAGATGAAGAGGAAAAAACAGAAAATGAACTGAAATGACAGTTTTTTTACCTTCCAACGTCGCAAATCTACAATCTTACCATCACAACGCTCGTCCTCGAAGCTCTCTCCCCGGCAACGGCGCCAAAATTTGGTGTAGCTCAAGCGTAAGCACCACCTCCTTTACTTGTCAATCCGCGGAGACGTGAGGACCGGTATGAAGACCACGAGCAAGTCAAGGCACAAGTGCGTGAGTGAAAGCACACGAACATGCACACACATACACACACACGCGCACAAGGCAAGATCAAAGAGAGGAACAATGGAAGGACTTTGATTACTAAAGAAATCTATTACAAAGCTGAAATCTACAAGAAGCTAGCCCCAAAAATGAGCTCTCTAGCTCTTTTTATAGTTTTTTGACTAGTTTTGGCCCTGTCCAGACCTAGTGTCCGGCCTAGTTAAAAATTAGGTTCCAGGGCTTATTTGAGGGCTCAAACGAAGTCTAAAAATTATGAAAATTGGTACGATGGTACTTCTAATACTCCTCAAGCTCGAGGACTCCTCGGCTTGCACAAAATGGAGCTACAAAAATAGAAAATGGTATTTACAATGGTTTTAGTGATGGAAATCACTAGTTTTGTAGGGGATTCTTCTGAAGAGTTGACATGTACTTCATGGAGCTCCCTACTTGCTCCTTCTTCTTGTGTGTGTCCACCTTTCTTATGTTCTTTCATGCTTGTGCTTGACCTTGAGTTCCAACATGAGCTTTGGGAAATCCTCTTCCATGTCATAGGGTAGACTGATCTTCCTGCATTCATTCTCATACCATGAGTCATTCTCATCAAAGATGACATCTCTGCTTACCTTGAAGCCTTTGTTTGTTGGGTTGTAGAATCTGTATCCCTTTTGGTTCAAATCATAACCAATGAAGATGCATTTTTCAGCTTTAGGATCTAGCTTTCCCCTTACTTGTGAGGGAATATGCACATATGCTACACAACCAAAAATTTTGCAATGATCCAGAGAGGGTCTCTTACCATGCCAAGCTTCATATGGTGTCATGCCATCAAGTGATTTGGATGGCAACCTGTTAATAAGATAGGTGGCAGTGGATACACTCTCTGCCCAAAGATAATTTCGCAACTTCTTTCATTAAGCATAGACCTAGCTGTTTCTACTATGAGTCTATTCCTTCTTTCTGCTACCCCATTTTGTTCAGGTGAGTACCTTGTAGTAATCTCCCTCTTGATGCCTCTTTCCTGCAAGAAATCTTCAAACTCATTGGAGAAGTATTCTCCTCCACCATCTGACCTTAACTTCTTCAAGCTTCTTCCTGTTTGATTTTCAACAAGTGCAAGATACCTCTTGAAACAATTAAACACTTCATCTTTATGCTTCATAAAGTATAAGATGGTCCATCTGCTATAATCATCAATGAAGGACACATAATACCTTGAACCTGAAATGGAAGGGTCCTTGCTAGGTCCCCAAACATCTGTGTGTACCAAGTCTAGGTAGTCTTCATGCATGAAACCTTTCCTTGAATAGGGCAACCTGTGAGACTTACCAAATTGACATGCTCCACACTTGTAAATCATGTGTTGCTTGGATACATTAGGTATCCCAAGCACACATTGATCCCTGCATATTTGCTTGAGAGTTCTTTCACCTATGTGACCTAATCTCTTGTGCCATATTTCTAACTGTGAAAGTGTTTGATCCTTGTAATTATACAAAGCAATGTTCTTGGTGTCTTCTAGCTCAAAAGTAAACAATCTACCTGATTTCTCCCCTTTGGCTATCCTTCTGAATCCATGTCTTGGGTCCTCCACATATGCTCCATGTTGTGTGAATCTGACCTGCAAACCTTTCTCCACAATCTGACCAACACTCATTAGATTCTTGGTGATGGTTGGTACATAGAGTACCCTGCTCAATAGGTTCTGGTTACCATCACATGTCTTCACATTTCCAATCTTAACAACAGAATGTTTAGTGTCATCACCTGTTTGTACCTGATGTTTGCCCTTGGGCTCTTCCAAATCAGAAAGTAGTGCCACATTGCCAGCTACATGGTTAGAACATCCTGAGTCAATATAGAATAAATGATCATCATTTGTACCTGCCTTGGAGGTCATATTCATGATCAATAGGGAGTCATCTTGCTCCTCTGTGTAATTGTTGTAGTCTCTCCTATTTTTGAATCCACCTTTGGTAGTTACCATTGTGGTTGTTGTTGTAATTGTTGTTGTATTGATTGTTGTATCCATTGTAGCTTTGATGTTGGTTGAATTTGCCTCTACCTTGAGAGTATCCACCTCTTGAGTAGCCTCTTCCTCTCTGATTCTTGTAGTTCTTGTAGCATTCATCTGTGGTATGATTGGACAGTCCACAAATGTTGCATGGTGATGAATTGTAGGGTCTCCTCCTACTTGACTTACCTCCTCTGCCTCTTCCTCTAGATGATCTACCTCTCCTTGCATAATTAGCTTGAGAGGTAGAGCCTTCTTCATCCTGTTTCTTCCCTTTACCTTTATCCTTAACTTTCTTATCAGTATAGAGAGCAGAGGGGTTGTTACCTTTTGATTGATCTCCTGACTTTGTAAACTTTGCTTCATGTGTGAATAGTTGGCCCATGAGTGTTGTGAGATCTGGGGTATGCATGTCCATATAGAGGTCCATTGTAGTGGTGAAACTTTCCCACTTATCATCTGCCTTGAGTCCATTTGTTACTTGCCTGACTATTTGTTCCTCTTCAATCTCCTCTCCAATGCTTGCTAATTGGTCTGCCACATCTTTAATCTTTGTCACATACTCTGAGACTGATTGCTTGGGCTGCTTCCTAAGGGTTGTGAATTCAATCCACAATTGATTCTTCCTGGCCCTTGTGTTGAAAGAAAAGTAGTTTGACAAGGTTTCCCAAGTCTCTTGGGAAGTCTTACAGTTCCTTACATGAGGTAAAAGAAAGTCAGATATAGAGTTAAGAAGGTAAGACCTTGCCAAAGCATCCTTTGCACACCATTGGTTGAGCCTCTCATGTTCATCCTTTGTGGGTAGTCCTCTAGTCTTGAATGAGGGCAATTCCTCATCTCCTGATATGTATCCAAATAAGCTCCTTCCTTGTAGATAGGTCTTCATTCTCAATGACCAAGCTTGGTAGTTGTTCCTATCCAATTTGTCAATGAATGAAGGAAATCCATCTCCCATGATTACCTTATTTGCTCTGATACCACTGTTGGGAGTGATGGTTGGATGCACTCAAGAAATGAGTTGGTGCTGCTATACCTGCTTCACACCAGCCCTCCTTTGATTCCAGAAATGCTTAGTACACACCTTGAGCTTTCAAATGATACCAAGAAAGCATATATGTGCTTTGCAAATGATTTGTGTAATGACCAAATCAAAACAGACAACTTGCACTTCACAAATTCTAGAAAACTTGTTATTTCTATAATGATACCTGCTCAGTGTTATGCTCAGTGTGACCAGCACACTTGCAATTGGAACAATTCCTTTTGGGAGTATTAAAGTACCTTAATAAGCTACCATTTGCAAGTGGAATGAGAAGAAATGATAAACCACATCCAGAGAAATTGATTTAGCAAAATTATGATTACCCCCGACTTTTTAGGAGAGTTGCAGAAATAGACCAGAGGTGACTTCGAAGCCGATTTCTCGAAAATGGCTGAATGAAATCTTCTGAAATTTTGTATGCTTGTAGAAGACCTTGAGCTGGTTCCAATGAGCTATTAAGCTCTTGATTTGGTTCAGTGAGCACTGAGAAATGCTCCTTGGAAGTTGACAGACTTGAAGTAGAAAACACAGAGAACCAGATATGATGAATGTGTATATATCTATTGATTGATATGATTATACAAGCTCATTAGCATGACAAGCATAGCTAATTGAGGTGTGGTGGTGTAGGCTATGGAGAAGCACTAACACACACACAGTTACAATGACAAAATGCCTCGGGGAGTGAGCTGGAGTGACAGGACTGACCGCGAGTTTTTTCTCTCCATTTTTATATGAGTTGAGTCATCATTTGAATTTGAAATTCAAATGTAGGCTCCCTAGAATATCTCCTCTAAAAGTAGGGAGATATTCTCTCCACTAAACTATTCTCTTTTCCACGATTAATCAGGTAGGTGAGTGATTACATGAGATGCCAAGTCACTTAGACTTTTACAAATGAGTAAAATGGTAATAGTCTATAAGCATAGGTTCTTATGACTCTTGCTTCATGTAGAGATATCCTTCAAGGGTTCCAAGCCAAATCTTCCAAGGTTCCAAGCCAAGTGTGAAGGCTTGAAATGCACCAACAAAGAGTAGGTACCATTTTTCATAATAACATCATATTCTGATTGCATAGCAGCCATGCAATTTTTTGAATTTTGTGCTTCATCAAACAAAATTGGTTCATTCTCATCACAAAGACTAGAGGTAGCCATAGCATAGAAATCTGATGCAAAAGAAGCACTATGAGAGCCTAAACGAGTACGATATGACATAGGTGCATCTAGTTTGCTATCACACAAGGTCTGCACGAGCTATTGTGGCATAGTTTTTGCCTTCTCAATATCAACTCTCTCATCAACAAGTGCATCATGTAAATTTGCACCAGAAATGGAATGATTTGCATCATCACATGAAATTTGTAAAGGTTGAGAAGTTGCCTCATTAGGACCAGCACTAGAGTGTCCACCTGTAAAAAAAAAAAGGGGGCAGCAAAGTGTCATACATGTGTTTGGAGCTAATTGATGTCTCCTTAGTACATGAAAGTAATTGCTAAATAACATCTTCCACAAAAACAGCATCACGGCTAACCAAAATGCATTTATTCTGTGGATGATACAGGCGATAGCCTTTGCTTTCAGAACTATATCCAATAAAAATACATTTCACTGCTTTATCATCCAATTTCATTTGTTATTGTTCATGCACTAATGCATATTCCAAACAACCAAAAACATGCAGGTGAGCAAGAGATGGCTTGCAACCATGCCAATCCTCATGTGGAGTGATAGACTGAAATGCTTTAGTGGGACACCTATTAAGTACATATGTTGCACACATAACAACCTCAAGCCAAAAACTGTGTGGTAAAACCTGACTCTTGACCATACACCTCGCCATCTCCATGAGTGACCTGTTCTTTCGTTTAGCAACTCCATTTTGTTGAAGTGCATATGAAATTGTACACTAATGCTTTATCCCATGCTCAGCTAGAAATGCATTAAAATCAGAATACATATATTCCCACCCTCGATTAGAATAGAGGGTGTCCATTATGCTGACAAATTTTCAGCCAAAACCAGAAACTGTGTAAAGCACATAAACACTTCAGAATTCGCTTTCAATGGATATACTCATGCACGTCTGGAAAAATCATCAATGAAAGTCACGAAGTAAAGATAGTAAAGATATCACTGTGAACAAGCTTCGATCTTTGAGTAGCTCAAAATAAACCATCTTTTGGACATGACGAATGATTGTTTGGCAATGAATGGAGGTCTCAACTCATACAAAGAAATGGAGAGCATGGAGATGAGAGATACTTACTTCTACTATATACATGGTAGAATTTACATGAAGCAAAAAATACACATGGTGGAAATTTCATGATACAAAGAGAGGTGAAGATTGGATTCACGCTTAGACTTGCACATTTCCATGTGGAAAGAAGAGATGGCATAGAATGGTATAAGCTTCATTTTTGCCCAAAATACAGCCTTCATAGAAATGTTTACCAGGTGCCTCAAGTTTGGGCACAGAGGACACCATTTCAAATATCTGCAGGTGTAGCAAACTAGCAAAATTTAGATGACCAAAGCATGCATGTCAAAGCTTTGCATCTGACAAAGCCTGAGAATCATGTACTACACATGTTGAATCAGTCATAGATTTTTCATAGTCTATGAGCTTATACAGCCCATGACATAAAATGCTAGAAGCAATAATGACATCGGCATTTGATAAATCATGAACTGTACATCTATCATCAACAAATTTCACGACCAAGCCAATCTTGGCTAATGCTGAAAGTCATAACATATTTTTCTTTATCCCTGGCATAAATAAAGCATCCGATAATGTAAAAGAACTACCATCAACAATAGTTAGAATGATCTTACCAGATCCCATGATGGGATAAGAGGAGTTGTTGGCACATGTGAAGTATTGTCTATAGGGGCAGGCTTGAGTAAAGTGAAGAAACTCTGGTGCGAGATAATATGTTTGGTTTCCCCACTATCAAAGTACCAAAACATCTTAGTCTATTGCAGACATACATTGTTCATGAGAAGATGGGTCATAATTGCAAACAGTGGTAAATGCCCGTTCTTCATTATGCACAAGATTAGCAGACTCTATTTTAGGTGTAGAGGCCTCTGCAACAACCATTCCAGCCTCTTTCTTCCTTGCCTCTTTAGCAACCAGTTTTGGACAACTCTTTATGACATGATCATTTCCTTTACAATATTTGCAAAACAATTTCTTCTTTTCTGTTTTCTTCTCATCTCTGTCATCCTTCTTTGATTGTGTAGAATTAGTAGATTTTTGCTTACTAGTAGAAGAGCTCCATTTACCTTTGCACTTCTGAATAGCCAGGAAAGCTTCATCTGCAACATGCATAATGGACCTCTTCTACCTAGACTGATCTTCCTGCAGCAGAAAAGAGACTAACTCATTAAATATTAAGGTATTTGGATTTTCTTTCATCATCAGACAAAGAGTAGAAGCAAAACTCTGATATGAATTGAGAAGACCATTTGGAATAGTCAACACAAGTGAACTCTCAAGCAAGACTTCATAAAAAAAAATCAATTATTCCTTAAAATCTTTGATCTTTGTCAGAAAATTGTCCATGGAATCTCCTTCATTCATGTGCTCACTCTCCAATTGTTTTCGGAGGTAAGCAATACGAGCCTCATTCCTTGCCTAGTATAAAGTGATAAGTGTATCCCAAGCATCCTTAGTTGTTCTGCAAGAGCGAATGTGAGGAATAAAGGCATGTTTGATAGACAAGGCTATCAATGCATGTGCCTGAGCATCTTTGCCATCCCAACAAATTTGTTGTTTAGTAGGTGCAACAAAAACTGCAACACGAACAGGAACATGAAGAATATCTCCATCTTCTATGCCTTCTACATCACCTTCAACAATTGTGTTTGTAGGTGTAATAGGATGTTTTTCAACACCCTGCGTAATATTCCATAGTCCTTTTGCAAACAATACATAACGCATCCTATAAGCCCATAATGGATAATTTGTATCGTCCAACTTATCCTCAATAGCCAACATAGGGAATACATCACTGCTTTCTGCCATGGCCACTGACTAAAATACCGTGATGCAAGAAAAATGATTGTATCTCCAAAATTTGAACAAAACTACCCTGTCAAGTTCTATTAAACCTATAGCAAACTTCAAGATGCTTATACTAGTGAACTGAAACCTGTATATATCTTTGGCACAAAAAGGTAAAATTGCCTATGCAAACGCTATGATAGTGGGTTCGAAAATTGAAACATGCTCAAATCGCGATTTTAGAACCACAAAGGAAAGCCATTTTGAACTCCTAATCACCCTGAGTATGCTCATTAAATTTTGTGCGATTTTGAGACTGTGATCGGAGGGGTGTCGACGATGTCTCAGATGAAGCGGCAACGTGCTCTGATACCAATTGCTGGAGTTTGAGGTCTACGGAAGCACACGAATAGCACAACGAAGAAGAAGAAGCTTGGAACACAACACACAATACTGAATGAATTACCAAGAGAATGTACAAAGATTAATAGCCCATTAAGGTAATAGGCATATATACAAGCCGGGGAAAAAAAACCTCCCTAAAGAGGGAGAAAAGTGCCCTGGCAGTCCTAGTGTGTTCACACACATCACTACCTAAATATATCAACATTGTTTGCAAGGTTGCAAGTAGTGGCAAGGAATCATGGTTGGGAGAGCCGCGGTGTTTCTAAAGGCTTGTGGTTTTGTTAGCCTTTGTGGTCTAGTGTCTAGGTATTGTGGTTTGGTTGGTAGGGGCTAGTGTGTCCTCTCTTCCCCCTCCCCTTGTTCTCTCTCTCTCTCTCTCTCTCTCTCTCTCTCTCTCTCTCTCTCTCTCTCTCTCTCTAATGTAATCACATACAAAAAATCAGTGTTTTTCTTTTGACACCATTGGCAACGCAAATGAGATGGTTTGAGTCCTTTCCTTGGACATTTTCAGGTTTTTATCTTGCTACTGCATTGATGGGCTCTTGTAGAGGAAAGAAAAAATTATACCAATCCTTACTCATCATGTGACAAGATGCTCAACTTCTAATATTCAAGGTTCATCAAGTGAGCTTGAGAAGATGTACATACCTCTTGTATGGCAATCCCTAGATCAACCTCTATGTTACTAGATTCTTTATTCTTCAAATGCATTTGAGAGTATCGTTCCTACCTTCACTAGATTCTTTATGCTTCCATGTGCATTTGAGAGAATCGTTCCTGCCTTCAACTTGATTCTTTCTACAATCTTTGATTTGATCCTTCCTTGTGGAAGAATAACAAATTCTAATTCTAGTGAAGTCCTTTAAACTATTCAAAGGGTTTTTCCCTTTGTATTAGCTAAAGACATTGTTTCACTTGAAACTTGATGTTTCTTTAGTCGTAATTTTTTCTTCTAATAGCAATGTGCAAAACTCTTCAAAAGTGAGAGTGGAAGGTTTAACTTGAGTGTTGAGGATTCTCACTAACCCATCATATTTTTGTCCATTCTTCAAGTATTATTGTGACACTAGGTGCAATTAATTGATCTTCTAAATGCTTGATTCACTTTATCAAGTCTTCAGCCTTTCTCCAACTTGGGACTCTGTTGACCAATTACCGTTCACTAGAGAGAGTATTATTGTGACACTAGGTGCAATTAATTGATCTTCTAAATGCTTGATTCACTTTATCAAGTCTTCAGCCTTTCTCCAACTTGGGACTCTGTTGACCAATTACCGTTCTTCAAATGCATTTGAGAGTATCGTTCCTACCTTCACTAGATTCTTTATGCTTCCATGTGCATTTGAGAGAATCGTTCCTGCCTTCAACTTGATTCTTTCTACAATCTTTGATTTGATCCTTCCTTGTAGAAGAATAACAAATTCTAATTCCAGTGAAGTCCTTTAAACTATTCAAAGGGTTTTTCCCTTTGTATTAGCTAAAGACATTGTTTCACTTGAAACTTGATGTTTCTTTAGTCGTAATTTTTTCTTCTAATAGCAATGTGCAAAACTCTTCAAAAGTGAGAGTGGAAGGTTTAACTTGAGTGTTGAGGATTCTCACTAACCCATCATATTTTTGTCCATTCTTCAAGTATTATTGTGACACTAGGTGCAATTAATTGATCTTCTAAATGCTTGATTCACTTTATCAAGTCTTCAGCCTTTCTCCAACTTGGGACTCTGTTGACCAATTACCGTTCACTAGAGAGACATCCCTTTTACAAAAATCATTCAAAATGGACGCAAGACACAGTGTACCCAAATGTTCAAATTGGACTGAATAAAGATAAACCATAATATATCTAACCAAGCCCCAAACAAAACTGCTTATCTAACCTCTTCCACTTTTGTAAATTTTTGAAATTTCTGGTTGCAGCTAGGAGCCTGCAGGCATGGGACTTGTGATGTCAAAGTGCAAAGCAGTCAACAGGGTTGCTTTTTCAACTCCGTTTCTAGGAGCATGAAGCATTCTTTGAACCGGTTCAGCTTATGGTAAGAAAGAGAAAACTTCTCCCAGCTCCCTATGAGAATCAACTCATCTGCATATGCAGGCTTCCCAGTTTCCCCATTTTAATTCTAAGTTCACTAAGTGAAATTGTGGAATACACACCTTTTCAGAAAAAATAATTTTTTACTTCAGTTGCATTAAAGAATCCAAAAAGTAAACATGGCTATGTTATGTTATGAGCTGGCTCAAAAGTGGATTGATGCTAACTAGAGTAGAGTCTGGTTAGGTTAGCCAAGAGTTAAGGGGGGAATGAAATTGCGGTTCGGGTGCAAATTCTGAATAAAACCTAACCGCCCGTTTCCAAAAAAAAAAAGGGAAGAAAAGTTCATAAACGATGAAGGAATAGATTCCAATTCCCGACTATCTGAAGCTGCCTTTCAAAAGCTGCATGATTGAATCGGGCTATTCTTCACACCACTGGCCACAGAAACAACAATTGGGCTTTTTGTCTTTACTCCCTTTAGCAGACTGGCTTATAGGTGAATTATATGAGGGAAATGAGAAGCTCCACAATTCCAAACTCGAGAGCACTTCTGGAAATAATCCCTGTTAGGAGAGAGCTGCCTTTTAACCACTCCAATGAGCACTTGAATTCTTGAAAAGGAGCTACTTTCGGTGGGAAGAATAAAAGCTCTAGTGAAATCACATGGATCTTACTATGCCTTTTAACCTGCAGCAGGACTCTCAGATCAAGCCCCCTTTTTTTTTTTTTTTTTGAGAATACAATGAATTGAAAACACACACACCCAACCCTCATAAGATGGAGACACCCATCTGTGAGGAACTCATAGATACATGTCCAACCAAGTCTTAAACTGAAGACTTCCTCCTTAAGACTCAAGGCGTCAAACCACTTGGTTACGTGGATCATGCCTAATTAGAATAGGCAATGGGATCCAAAAAGCTCTGGTGAAATCAGAAGGATCATACTATGGCTTCAAAGAAACTAGCTTACCTCAGTCGTAGCTCAAATATTCCCTCAATACAGACTCTACTATGCATCGTTTAGTGGCTGCTAAAAAAGCCACATTAGGGATACAGACTGCAATTAGAATAGGCAATGGAATCCAAAAAGCTCTAGTGAAATCAGAAGGATCTTACTATGGCTTCAAAGAAACTCGCTTATCTCAGTAGTAGCTCAAATATTCCCTCAATACAGACTCTACTATGCATCATTTAATGGCTGCTAGAAAAGCCACATTAGGGATACAGACTGCAATTAGAATAGGTAATGGGATCCAAAAAGCTCTAGTCTTACCTCAGTAGTAGCTCAAATATTCCCTCAATACATACTCTACTATGCATCATTTAATGGCCTGCTGAAAAGCCACATTAGGGATACAGACTGCAAGGAGAAGCATATAAATCTCAAGCTTGGATTTGTGAAACTTTCTTAATGATCAAAGGGACTTCGAACCTCTTACCCTCTCCATGACTCGTTTTTCATGTCTCTATGCCACAGTTTGAAGTAATGCCTACCGAGAGCAGGAAAATGAAGTTTAAAAACATTTATATGATTTCCAGAAGTTATGGTCTGTTCAGAGCAGCAAATCGTACATGAAGTTGAACATAGCCAAAGCCTGAGAAAGCTAAATCGACAGCTACACAACGAACTACATGGAGACATACATCATTGAGGTACCCTCTAGAACCAATATTATTAAAAAAATGTGTAAACTCGCTGGCTGTCATACATTCCTTGACAATCAAATAAAAGGCTGAAGACTAAGGGCTAAAGAAGTTCCGTGAAAGAAATGAAGGAATAACCTAGAAACGTCAATACAGAACATATAATTGTTAGCGCAGAGATAATTGGGTGAGAATGAATTTGAGAAAGGTTAGCAGCAGGTATGAAGATACAGAAGTAAAATGAGTTCTGGAAGAACAGGTATCCACAGAAAAGGATACACAGATGAATCTATTACATCTGGACCAGTTTAATGTTGCATAATCTTTGTCAACAACAATAAATATGCGACATGAGACATGGCTGACCATATTCCATTCTCTGACATCTGTAAAATTAGTTGCGTTTTGCAGAATCAGCACCTTCAGCAACTGTGGTAATCGGAGAGACATGCCCTGTGTTGACTTCAGATGTAGAATCACCAGGGCTTGATGAAGCCAACCTCCCTTCTCTGGTTGTAGCACTCGGACTTGCACCTGGGAGCTCCTCATCTTTAACAATTGGGCTTCCTTGCGCTTGCTGCTGGACTTCCATGTCTTGAGCGGCAGGTACTTGAATTACAGTGTAAGCTGCTGCTGGAGAATCACGGAGGCTTTGTTCCTGAGGAGACGAAGAATGGGTTGTCGTGATAGGACTACGCACGTCTTCATTCAGATCGTTTTCGTTCCTAATATCCCGTATCATCTTGAGAACCTCTGAGATATCAGGCCTCTGATCTGGGGACGAGGAGACACATGCCAATGAAATCTGAAGCAGCTGAACCATCTCCTCCTCTATGTTGTTGAACTTTGTAAGTGCACGATCAAATACCTCAGAAGTCCACTCTTCACGCACAACTGACTGCACCCATTTAGGGAGGTCCATGCCTTGCTCCGCGGAAGTCTGTGCAGGTGCTTTCCCAGTAAGAAGTTCCAGCAGAACTACCCCAAAGCTGTAGACATCTGACTTCTGTGTAAGCTTCCGTGTCTTTGCAACCTCAGGTGCCCTGTAACCCACCACCATGCGGTTCGCAATGGCAGCAACATTGTTGGCTGCTGCCCAAAAGAGGGGAGCTAGGCCATAATCCGATATACATGCATCAAAATCACGGTGGAGGAGGATGTTCGAAGGTTTAATGTCACCATGAACACATTTGCTGCTTGAGTTATGCAGGTACTCTAATCCTCTTGCGGCAGCTGCTGCTATCCGCAATCTAGATTGCCAATCGAGTGCTGCTTCTCCAGACTCATTTCTACCTACAAAAATATACAGGATGTGGTTCAATTTACATAGACTATAACAGGTTAGACAAATCGGACGATCAGGCATCCCTGTCTATATAAAAGATGGCGAAACGGCATTTCAATATAACAGACGACATCAGATTCACAGTTCTAATTCAGAAAACATCATCTTCATCGATCGTTCCTCTACATAAATGGATTTCTCTAGAAATGAACTTCTCCAGTTTTCACATTCTGAGATATGCGCTGTCCTGTGCTGCAAGTCAGCGGCCATCATCATCTTCATCGTCATTAGCCTGAGAAGAAGCAACCGTTCGTTTGCGCAAATTTGTTTGCTCGAGCCAGGAACATTGCTAGCTTCCACGCTATGAGAGTTGGCATATGCTTTAGTTCAGACACTGTTTACCAATAATCTGGATATGGACTATGCTCAAACCCTCGCAAAAATTTTTAAAGCCCCCTCGTGTCCGTTGCGCGTCTGTCCAGAAGCGTCTCCAATACGCTCAAATGAAAGTCAAATAAATAGTGTAGCAGAGAAAGAGTATACCATGGATAGCTGTCGAAAGACTTCCCAAGGGCAAATACTCATGCACAAGCAGCTTCTCTTCCTTGGAGTAATAGTAAGCACGCATTGGAACAAGATTGCGATGTCTCATGTTGCCGGAAACGTCCATATGCTGCTCGAACTCCTTTCTACTGACAGATGCCTCCTTCAGCCTCTTCACCACTACTGTAGGTCCGTCCTCCAGCACAGCCTTGTATGAGGTACCAAATGTGCCCTTTCCAAGGACCTCTGCAGACGCCCTCAGTAGATCCTCCAAATCAAAAGTAAGATACCCGCCGTGGAAGAATACAAGCTTGTTACGGTCGGGCTCTTGTGCAGACCCGTACCCCTCCTTGCTATCATCTGTGTCCCTTGCTCCTTTTGGGAATCCCTTCTCCTTTGAAACCTTTCCTTCCTTCTCCTTGCCCTGCTCTGGAATTGCAGCGTTCCTTCGTTGGATCCAGAACATGCAACAGGCGCTCATCAGGAATAAGAATGCAACATCAGCGATGACAATAAGGACTATTACTGATGTACTAAGTTGCCTTTTAGCTTGTGAGTGATAGACTGAAGGTGTATGCCGTCCTGGAGGGGGAATGGAAGGGTTTGAAGACGGAGAGGAAGGCACTGTTGTCGTGTTCGGACACGCCGATGATAATGGCGGCCCGCATAATCCCACATTGCCGGAAAACGAACTGTTTGAGAAGCTTCTCAGTGAGGAGGGTATGGTGCCGTTGAGATTATTATTGCTGACGTTGAACTGAGAAATACTACCTAAGGATGAAGGAATGCTGCCGGAGATGGTGTTGTTCTGCAGAAAAAGTATCTTAAGATGAGGCAGACTCGAAAGAGAAGAGGGTATGCTACCCGAAAGTTTATTAAAGGAGAGATCGATGACGGCAAGCTCAGGATTGGAGGTCATGCTGAAGGGGGGGATGGATCCGACTATGTCGTTACCCTGCAGAAAGACCTTCCTCAGGCCGGTGCAATTAAGCAAGTCCCTAGGGAGGGGACCTGAGAGATGATTAAGTCTGAGGCTGAGAATCTGCAGCCTGGGGAGAGAGCCAACGGTGCCTTCCTTGATGGTCCCGTAGAGACCTCTTCCAGGCAGCTTAATGGCTACCACATTATCTAGCTGTGGCGTACATTCGACTCCGTGCCAATAACATGGACTCGTACTGTTGGACCAACTAAGATTTCTTGCCGTTGCGTCGAGCCCGTTGAGAAACTGCAAAAGGGCCTCGCCGTCTGCATGCAAATCCGCTGTTCCTTTCTCACAGAAGAAAGCGAACATGAAAATAACAAACTTTGACGCAGAAATTAATCTGCAGCGCTGCATTGCGGCGTCGCCTCGCCCCCGGAAGCTCATTCATGAAAGGACAGGCTATGAGCTATGAAAGCTTCTGGGCGGGATGATCCGAAGAACAGCAAGTTGGCGAGCGGGAAGGAGGGCAATTCTAAAGTCAATAATCAGGGACTGTCAGAACCATTTGAGCTCTCGGGCAGACACGAAGCAGGAAACTACTGTGGGGATCAATTTAGGCCTCAGTACTAACACACCATGCTTATAAGGAGAGAAAGCCTAATGATTAGAAGACGAGAGAGTGCTTGCAGAGGTAACAATCCCTACGACTCTACGAGTGTGCACACTCAGTGGAGAGAGTAGCGAGTCTCTCTCTTCCCCGTCTTAATACATTCAAAACTACGTCACCATAATTTGACAACAGGGGGGTGATGGAGCATTTGTATTGACCATCATCATCGACATCAGAAATGCACACACTCCACGTTTGGCGGTGAAAAGCCAAACACAATGCACATCAGCAAAATGAGTAGATAGAGAGCTTCCACTACAGTCTCTCTCTCTTTGTGGAGCGCAAGGGAGCCTTAACTATGATGAAAAGCGTGGGCCGTGGAGCTGAAGGACTCGTATAACTTTGCTATGGCGATGCAGGCAACGGTAATGGAAAATCAATGTGGATGTGAAACTTGTGAACTGTCTGTCTACACTACTTTCTCCATACCTCCCGCTTGGAGCCTGGAGAGAGCTTATAATTAAAGCCTAAACGTCTATCAGAGCACCCCTTCCGATCTCGTTAAGTAACTACTTTGGCCAGCCGCTCTGAACGGTCCCCTGTTCCCGCAGTATAGGATTTTTTTGTAGGTCGAGCTTAATTATTTGGAATATCCGAAATTCATTTTTGAGTATCAACAATGCAGCTTAACGGTTAACACTTTCACCTCGTTTGCCTGGGGAGAGAGTTTGCCTGGGGAGAGTTCAATTCGCATGGGTTACAGGGGTAGCACATGGATATGTTTTTGGGTGGTTGGGGATCATTTTTTAGGCCACCCCAAAAGTATTCCAAGAGTACATAGATATTCGGTCTTCGAATTTCGGGTAGCCCGAGATAAACTTTGGATCATTGAATTTAAATTCGCATGAAAATCTCATAGTCGGATTTAAGGTGGCCAAAGAAATAGACCTTGGATGGCTCGAAAAAACATATTATGATACTTTCATAAATATTTCCTAAAAGAAATTTCTTTATTTTTTTTTAAATGGAGGTTCAACCGAGGCCTATTCCTCCAGGCTTTAACTTTGAAATTGCAACTGTACAAGGAAGGGCATAGTACCCATGGGACCCTCCTTATCCCACAAGAATAGGGGTTTACATAGCTCGGTTAGATTGCGGTCACAACTACCACGAAGCAAAACAAACGGTGGCACATCAGCCACAAGGTGCAAGTTTCCATGATAACATGTCCATTACATATTGTCAGTGAGGGTTGAACCCTCACCCCCGCCTCAAGAGGCAAAAACCCCAACCACCCAACCAAGTGGCTTGAGACAATAATGTTTTCAATTGTTTTAAATTAATGATAATAATGTGTTACCATCAATTGAATAAAAAGTAATAAAAGTATAATAAAAAAGTAGAAGCTATCTATGCACAATTAGTGATCATAAGATTCTAGTTTCAATTGAATAAAAAGTAATAAAAGTGTAATAAAAAAGTCAAAACTATGTTTGCATAGCCTTTGAAAAGGCATAATAAAATTAATAAGATAAAATGGTTGGACATCAAGTCATCCGAATAGACTGGTGCTAATGGGCACCAGTCCGTTGAGCTCACCTGATTTGGATGATCCGAAAAGTGGAACTATAATCGGACTCACGATGAAACTCTTCCATGTGCGAGGAGGGGTATGAGATAAAAAAAGTTTGTTTCGATGACCTGTTGTTGGCTCTCCGGCAATTCCCAGTGGACATTGTGACGATAGCAAGGGCCATGCTCATTGTGAAAGTTCTTCATCAACTCAAATTACTCTTTTGGAGTTGATTACTATCTTGGTTTTGGTTTTGTGTTGAGGTTGTTCTTTTTAATTTTAGTATCCATTCATGTTACCTTGTCTCGTTGGGCCTTTAGCCTCTTGAGGCAAGAGCAAAGGTTCAACCTCTTTTTATGATATGATAGATGTGGGTCTTAAATTAAATTAGTGTATTGTTTTCGAGCAGGTTTAAACTAGTCATTTTTGGGTAGTCTTTTCGAAGTGGTATCTTTTGGCAGTTTAACTCCTCCTTTGAGATGTGAGGGATCCTATGGGTAATATGCTCTTCACCTTTATAGTCGTGCTTTCAAAATTCAAGTTATAAAAGAGATTAAGGTTGAGATGAACTTCCTCTTTAAAAAAAATTAATATCTTTAGTGGATCTTTGAACTTTGTTCATTAGTAAGCGCTAATTGTTTTACCCTTATTATGTGGGATCTTGGGAGTAAATGCTACATATTCTAGTTCTTCTTATGTGGGATTTGGGGAGCCCCGTGTATTATGCCTTTCCTTGTATAGTCTTTCAATTAGTTCAACGTTGAATATGTAGATTGCAAAATCAAACTTTCCTTAAAAAATAGAATTTAGACCAAATCGATAAGAAACGTTTGAGAATGAATTGTTCGAGATAGAATTACATGGTCTCAAAGGTTGGGACTGCGACATCCCAACATAAGCAATTACAACCCTTAGCAGATCATATGGTCTCAAAGGTTGGGACTGCGACATCCCAACATAAGCAATTACAACCCTTAGCAGATCATATGGTCTCAAAGGTTGGGACTGCGACATCCCAACATAAGCAATTACAACCCTTAGCAGATCATATGCAGCCTTTTAAAAGAATACAAGGAGAGTAAAATATAAATCCATCTATTGCTAGCTTCTGTATAGTGTTCTCGTGGGTTCTTTCTTATCTTGTTCTATCTTATGCCATCACTTAAGGGCAACATCCATAAGATCATATATGGCCTATTAAATCTTATGCCTATCTTCCATAACATGGCATAAACAAAAGCATTGGTCCCACTTGAGGATCCACTACTTAGCAGCGTTAATAGTGCATGCACAAGTAGATACATGGTAGTGTGGTGACTTAAGATCCTTAAGCTTCCATCTAGCCTCTCTAGTTGGGATACCCTCACTAGAGACCTCTCAAGTATGGTGCTCTCTTAAAGCTCCTAACTCCATCCCTATGGTCGCAACATCAAGCATAACTTCCTCTTTCTTAGAGCCATAAACATGCTCTACGATAGTTTGAAGTGCCCTATCTAAATGTGATATTATATTTACTCATGGTCTCCACAATATCTATGGACTCTTCAGCCATGTGTATCTTCCCTATGTGGAGATGCAGGTCTTGAATCCATATGCATGAAAATGTAAGTTCTCTCTCTCTCTCTCTCTCTCTCTCTCTCTCTCTCTCTCTCTCTCTCTCTCTCTATATATATATATATATATATATATATATATATATATATATATATATATATATATATATATATGTGTGTGTGTGTGTGTGTGTGTGTGTATATATATATATATATATATATATATATATATATATATATATATATATAAAGTGTTTTTATGTTTGTATATGTACACCTATAATATAAACAGTAGTAGTAAGAAACTAACAAGTCATTGGCCTTTGCAAGAAAGAATAAAAAACAAGAAAATATGCATTAATATGCTCTTTATTTATGCCTCAAACAATCATGCATATATTTTTTGAAATTTTCAACAGTATTGCAACATCAACTTATGATAATCTAAACAAAAAAAAAAAACAAATTCCTCTACATGCACTTTAACCATAAGTGTGCTTGCGGGTACATAATTAACAACGAAAGACCATAGAGCACTACACACTATTTAAAAAATCCACATGCTTGCAGTATGGATATCAGAATTTAGAGAGTAGCACTAGAAACTATTGATTTCTCTTTATAATAGTTGCAATAAAATCATGTTACCATCCTTCTTCTCATTTTAAGAGAAATTATAGAGGTTCATAAGCATATATACAAGCATACATGCATGTATGGAAGCCAAATGCTTATTCTAGATGAGAATTAATGCGTTAAAAAAAATAAAAATGCAACTATTTACAAGAAAACATATCTACAAAATGAGAAATTTCACTTGGAGAGGTGATGTAGAGGTTGAAAGTGATCATCAACCACCTTTTGAGTGTTTTTAAGTTGGATTCACTTGTCCTCGTACTGCTAATAGCTTCATATGAATCTCATGGTGAATGAATATTCAAGTTTAGGGCTTTGTACAATAGGCTTGCAAAAGCCAAAATGTTCTCCTAGGGACTTTTTGAATAGCTCTCAAAGCATGGATTCCATAAGCTCTTAGAAAGGTATGTGAAGAAAGTAAGCCTAAAAATGGGAAATTTTGAGCTCCTAAATAGGGATATGGACACAAGTGAGCATGTGCCATGTTCTTTTATCCCATATACAAAATCGACATCTAGACTTTTCGCGATAAAAGGTAAACCTCTCAACTTGTCATGAAACAATAAGAAGAAGAGTAAATAGGGAGTTTCTCACTCTGTTGCTCTAGCACAATGGTGAGAACCACGTTAAGAAGCTCCACCTCCTTAATGTCAATCTGCGGAGGAGATAGGAGTGATATGAAGATCGTGAATGTGAGATGATGTGAGAGTGAAGGTGAGAAGCATAGAGATGCACACACACATACACACACACAATGAAGAGACAAGAAAGACACAATGGAAGGTGAGAAATTAACTCTATTACTCAAGAACACTCTTACAAGCTCAAAATGGCTCTAAGCTCTTCTCTACTCCAACAAGCTAACCTCAAAAATTAGCTCTCTAGCTCTTTTTATAGATTCTAGACTAGTTTTGATCGGTTTCACATCTAGTGACCGGCATAGTTAAAAAATAGGTCCTATATGCTATTTGAAAGGGTAAACGGTGTCTAAAAATAACCAAAATTGGTACGCTCATTCTACCTAAGCTCATCAAGCTCGAGGACTCCTCGGCTTGCACAAAATGGAGCTATAAATTACAAAAAGGTTTTTTCTATGTTACATATATTACAAAAGTGATGAAAATCACTGTTGGAGGTTTTGAAAAGTATTTATAAAATATATTTGTTTGAAAAATTGATTCGACTGACTCCCTGCTCTGTCTTTACATGCTTCCGCGTCTTCTATGCCTCTGGCTACTGCCAACACCCCCCTCCCTCTGGCTTCTGTCGTCCGCGACAGAACCTTGTTGTGAGGTCTGTCAGATGTAATTCTGGAGTAGTTCCTGAGCGAGGGTGTGTTCTGATATTCGAATGCCTCGGGCCAAATCTGCCTCGAGTTTCTCCCAATCAATTGGTTGCGGTTCATCGGATGGTGGGAGTCGATAATGTGTGGAATATACCATCTGTTCACAAGCAAATAATTGAAGCAAATGTGTGGGCCTGCTGATGAACACTTCTGAATGGTATTCCCAGAAACCGGTTGTGAACATTTCTTCGAAGGTTTGCTTGTAGCACGCCTGTAGGTATTTGATTCTGCAATGCCAAGCATAACACACCCGTAGCGATGGCGTTGTACTCATATCATATGCAAGATCTAGATTACCATGCTCGAAGCCCGGGGTGTTTACATGTGGTGCCTTGATGCGTCTGAAGACTTTAAAAACCATCTGCATCATGTCAAATATCTTGACAGTCATGTGCGCTGCTATATCGTCCATGTGTTTTAAGCGAGGGAGCGAGTGACGAATCGTTGCCATCATGTGTCCGACTATAGGTGGTCCTGTGGGTGGGGTGAAGTATGGGTAATTCAACCAGTCCTGGCATTGCTTGTTATTCTGTACTTTAATCACAAATGCCTTCTAGGAGTGGCGACGTGGCACTGGTCCCCAACATGGGTTGTATTTTAAGTGTAGTGGTGCCTTGGCCCATGTACTCATCATCTCATGATATTTTTGTAATAAATCTTTACGCCAATCTGGTTGATAGATCTCTCCTTCCTGCGCATCCCGTGGCAAATCGTCAGGCTCAAATTGAGTAGCGTGAGATGGTTTCTTGCATGTTTCTTTCTCTATGGCCAACTGATATTCCACCATTTACATAAAGTAAGGCTTGTATTGTAGCTCGTGCCCTGATATGTATCTGCGAGGGGCCAAATGAGCGAAGTATGGGGACTGTAAGATGCGTTCTTCAATCATTGCCATGGCGTGTAACTGCACCTCTACCTTACTGAGTGGGTTGTTCCAAGTTCTTCGATCGTCTTCATCGATGCGGGAGTTGGAAGTTCGAAAGTCGTCTGGCCTTCAGCCGTGACTCGTCCGCCTAGGATGGGTTGGGGTTCATATGCTTCTTCGAAAGTTTCCTCCACCAGAATAGTGACTATTTCTTCCTCTACTGGTAGTTCTGGTGGGGATTCTGGTCTGGGTGGTGCTTCATATACAGCTAGCTGTGATTGGAGCGTTGATACCTGGGCCCATAAAGCGTTGAGTTCCTCTAGGATGTCAAGAGATGGGTTCGCAGGAGCTAGTAGTCCTTGTGGCATTGTTGCTCTTAACTATAATATCTTGTGTTCATATTTGAGCTTCTGAAACTCCTCGTTCATGCTGTCATACTCATCTAACAATCTGACATTATCTTCTAACAACATTTTCATAGGGGCACGGCCTTGAAGCGACTGGGGCTCAATGGTTAGTCTGGTTGATCTAGGGCAGCTTCTAAATTCTCTCTGTTCTGTTCTTGTAAGCGCTGGTTCTCTTCTTTCGCTGCTGCCAAGTGTCGTCTGAGTAAGCCCATGTTCCTAGTGAGCGTTGCATTGTGAATCGTCTGTGCCCTTAACAAGTTATCGATATCCGTGACAACTTCTTTCATCTTTTCTTCACTTTCTAGTTCAAGTTTGTGATATGCCTCTCGTAGCTCTTGGTAGCGGGTGTTCAATGAGGCATTCTCAATGGTCAGTGAATTGAGCTACGACTGTAGATCATTTGTTGTCTTTTGCTGCTGATAATTAGTTCTGAGAGATGTGAACTCATCTCTTACTTGAGTCATACACGTGAACATCTGTCGAAATGCTATGTCTATGGTGGGTGATAATATTAATGGTGTGCTAAGTGAAGATGCAGTGGGTGTAGATGCGAAGGGTAAGGGAAACGGGGATGGGAATGTGGATGCAATGGTGAAAGTGGAAAAACTTGAAGTGCCTAAATATGGTTGTGCCATGGATGAAGTGAGTGGTGGTGCGGTGGGTGGTGATATATCCATGTCGCTGGATGTGGTGTCCAGTGCGGTGACTGTGAACAGTGGTGTGATCGTGGGTGCGTGTGTGGGTGTAAATACAGGGTTTACAAAGGTTGAAGAGTAATTTACAGAGGGGTTCTCTTGGACTACTTGGTGGAAAGGGGAAAGAGGAATGACGTTGGGTCGGGGAGGTGATACAGGGGAAAAAGTCATCGGGGTTAGAAATGGAAATAGTGGTCTCGGGGGTGTAGGAAAGGATGGAAAAGATGGATGGAGAAATGGACTGGATAGAAAGGTGGATGTTCGAGGGGGAAAACTAGGTTGGGTGGGTGTGGACATGGTGAGAGGAATGGATGTTACAAGGGCTTCTGCTACTTCGCCGTGGAAGGAGGTGGATGTTCTGGGAGAAGGAGGGTGTATGGGGGAGACTGGATGGATGGGAGGTAAAGGAGGATCGGTTGGGGTGGTAGTTACTTCGACAATTGTGGTGGTATGTACAGCAGTAGTACGCGGTGGGGAGTCGATGATAATGGTGTCTTTTGCCAATGAGCTTTCAGGGACGAGACGTGCTTCCCTGGCCTGTTTTGAAGATTGACCGCCTGTGGGTACCCGAATGTATTCACCAGGTTTGGTTAATAAACAGACTCTACAAGGGTCATATTGCGGTAACGGTTTCCTCTGCAAATATCTTAAGGCTTCTGTGGATCCCACTGATTTGACAAGTTCTCTGAAACCTTTGATGTATACCTCTTCGAAATTGCCTGAGACAAGTTCCTGTTCTATAAGTGATTGACTCTCTTCCTCAGTCAATTTTTTAAACGCCCAAACTTTCTCCATGGTGCGATATAGCTTCTTGATGGCTAGCGTATAAGCTGCTGCTTCAAAAGTTTCATCTTCATGCGTACTGGTATCACCTTGGGTGTCCGTGTGCTGTCCTTGTTCATCTGTCTGTACATGCTCTTGGGATTCATGAGTGCCCTGGTTGGCTTCTTCATCGCCATCGTCTTCATCGGTTTCTGTTCTTTTGTCCTCAAAACTAGATACTACTTGTCCTTGTGGTTGGTCTCGGGGCGTGGTCGGGTGGCTTGGCCGTTCATATTCTTGAGAAAATATCTGTCCTTGTGAAAATTGAAATTCATTGGAGAAAGCATCCTGCATTTTGAAATCAAATGTTGTATCTATGGGTTCCGCTTCCAAGTTAGGTATCGGAAAAGAAAAAGCTTCCGCACCAATAGTGGTGGGAACTTTTGCTGCAGTGGTGGTCGGTTCCTGAACTGATGTTGGTTGTGAGGTAATCGCACTAGAAGTGCCTTCTGTCATGACCGGTCTCGATAAGCGTATGCGAATAGGTTGTACAGTTGTAGGAGCCTCTGTCGGAGACTGTTCTGGAGAGGGTTGCGGTGACGGTGATTCTGGGACCTGTAGGCACGAGATAGTACCTCTCATGTGCTTTCCTGCTCGTGCTTTGCTGGACTTCCTAGCTTTCTTTGTTGTTCCCTTGAATGCTTTCAGCTCCTCGCTTGTCATTGCACGCTCGATAGGTAAATCGTATGCCAAACACATATATACAATGTGCGTAAGAGCACAACATCCATTGATTACTTTCTTTCTTTCCCATCTGTGTTGTGCTAAGTACAACTGATCAATTATCCAACTGGCTAGATCAACTGTTTGTGGTCCAGTACATGCTAAATATAAGCCAAACCAGATGCGTTTGTGGGGCATGGTGAATCTATCCTGAGCGGGGAAAGCGAAATGTTGCATGCATATCCTCAATGGTTAGAGAGCTCAGGTGTGATTGCTGAAATATCTTCCCACTTAGTAACATCTCCACATTTCATTGGCTCTGGAACCAGCCTTTCTCGTTCTGTTGGAGTGTGTGTACCATGGATCTTGATTGCAGCGCGAATCAGATCTTTAGAAAGGTAAAACCTCTTATATGGAAGATCATTTACTAATGACGGCAAGATGAATGTTCCTGGTAGATCCTTGTTCTCCGAAGCTGTCAAAGTGGTGATTAAGTAATAGCATCTGTAGAAGTCAGGTTTAGGCAAGGGATCACTGAAATATTCTGTAAAGCCTGCTCTTGCCCAAACATGTGTTAAGTCTTCTGTGTTCTGTAGTCCTTTGAATTCTCTTGAGAAAAATTGGTATTTGGCCCAAGTACAGTGATCAAACGCCAAATTGGCTTCAAAAATGAAATCTGCATCCGCTAACGGTCCTAGTAGACCTTGAAACCAGTGAGAATTGCGATGAATCTTCTCAGTGTATCCCCTAGGAGGGTCGTCAATCAGCATGGGTCCTGGATATCCTTGAAATTCTAGGGGTTGAGCCATAGGATGGGGCTCTGCTAGTAGTTCTCCAATATTGGCCATGGGTACACTGGGGCCAGCTTCTGATGGTCCTTTTGCCTGCATGATCAATGATGCGAATGCGTAGTAGATCTGCTACAAAATATTAACACATTAGTATGGAAATTAATCATGATCCCATTAAAGTGAGACCGCAATCCCTTTCCATAACCGATGTGTAACCCGTGTAGCTGAGTGTTGTGATGTGGTTTATGGAATGATTGTTGCAAAACTAATGCAGATCTCTAGACACCTACATGCTTCAGATGATGCATACATTTCTTGATGAGGTGTTATTACAAATGATGGTGGGTTATAGTGTGTGGATTTGTACAAGGTTCAGGTGTGGGTGAATTATTACAAGGTTGTAGATTAGTTGGGGTGGGAGTTATGTTAGACAATGGGTTAGGAGAAGACTTTTGGATACGTTTCGGTATCCACTTCCTAAGAGTTTCTAAGTGGGTGATATGTTTCTTCTGAGGGACAAAAGATGGTATCGGATGTGGTGGGATTAAAGGGTGAAGAGATTTTTGAGGGTTATATATTACATGGCTTGAGGGTTGAGCTATAATACATTGTTTGGGTACCCAAATCTGTGTGGGTGTGGGTCGATTCATAAGGTACTTCTTGGCGATCCAAATTTGTCGAATGTTCAAACTTGTGGAAGAAGGTCGAGGAGACCTTGGATACTGATTCTGCTTCTGCCTTGATTTCTTTGTATCAATGTCTGTGTTGTTGAAATCAGTTGGTGCTTTCTGTCCTTTTGGCACCCATATTTGTCTTGTGCCTCTTGCTTTGTGATACTGATATTGCTGCTTTCTTTGGGTTGTCTGATATTGTCATCGATCTGGGTTCCTTCGTCGTGGTTGACTCCTTTGTGGTTGAGGTTGAGAGGTCGGATGGACACTCTACTTTGGAAAAGAAGGGAGGTCCACACTTGCAAAACCTGCCTATTAGGAAGTGCTCCATTTTGTACTATTAATCTAGGCCAGTCCGCAGTAAGTGTGGAAGGATGGGCACTGTAGGGTATTTTGCCCATGTGGCTGCTGATGCAGTCCACCTGACCGCTGATGTAACCCACCTGACCGCTGATTGTGTCCATTTGACTGTTGATGGTGTCCATTTGACCAAGCGGTTGGGTGGTTGCCCCTTCTAGTTTGCAGGAAGCCCAAGGGAAAATCTCCTGACGTCCTTCTGGTTGACAATTGTCCATCGCCAAGCCCACTTGGGTTGGTGTAGACGTAACGTGACTTATCTGACCAAAGATCTTTCGGTCTTCCGTCGCATGCATTTCATAGGGTCTAGGGTTACAAACCTTAGTCGGAATGCCATTAGGGAAGTCAAGCGGTATCACTCGCTTCTGATCTAAGGTTCCAATCTGCAAGGAGCCTTGTCTAAGATTTAGGTCCACTGAGTGATCGTATAGCCAATCTTGGCCAAGGATTAGGGGTTCTATCAGGTCGTCATCATGGCACGCTAGTAGCTTCACTATCAAGATCACTTCGTCTATGAGGATAGGAAGATCCACCTCACCCATGCAAGGGGTTTCCATGCCTCCTAGCCCTATGAGGTATGCCTCTATTGGCCACATTTCTATTCCTGAGTCCTTATACTGGGACCATCTAATGGCACTAGTTGCAACACCTGAATCAATTAAAGCCCTGAGCTCTTGGCAAGGGTTGCCGTGCTCTAGCCTGACTGTAATGAATGGTCTCCGGTCCACTATGCTAGGATGGGTACTTGACTTTGCTTGACACATGGCCATGGGGTATCTGGGTGTTGTTTCCAGACGGTTATAATGTTCTCTCCCTAGTCCTTGTCTTCTTAGCTTCATGCGCTTAATGCGTTCTATAGCTTTTGCCTGAGCTTCAGCTCGTATGCTATTTTCTTCCTCCTTACGCTTCTTTGCCAACGTGAGTCGTCTAAGCATATCCTCAGTAAGAGGTTCCTGGTATAACTTGACTCTACAGCCACTAATGTAATTAGGCATTATGTCTCCTTCTAAGGTGGCCAATTGTACTGCTCCACTTGTCGAGATTCTGTTAATGATCATAGGTCCATAAGCTCGCTTTTCTAACTTCCGTGTGTGTTGCTCAGCGTATATACTAAGACTAAATCTCCTTCTTTTAAGCCTTTATCTTTCACATGCGCATTGAAATAGGCTTTCTCTCGTTTCTTTGCCGCATATATTCCTGCTGCTGCTTTTAGCCTGGTTTCTCCTAATCGTTCCAAGTCCATTATTCTTGCTGATAATTCATGGCCGGTCCACTGATGTTCATGTGCAACCTTAAGGGTCGGTATCAAGAAGTCCAAAGGAAGCACAACATTCTGACCAAAAACCATCTGAAAGGGAGTTGCATTGAGTACGGTCTTGTAGGCCACTCGATATGCCCAAACATCATGGTGTAACTGTTTGTCCCAATCTGAACATTTGTTGTTCACGAGTTTCGTTAGTACATTACAAAGGATCTTGTTAGTGCTTTCAGCCTGACCATTGGCCTGAGGATGATATGGTGCGGATTTCTTGTGAATCACCATAAAATCCTGTAACAAATATTCAATGACTTGGTTTAGAAAGTGAGTTCCTCGCTCACTAACTCTATAGGCAATCCATATCTTGTAAAGACATTTTCAAACAAGAATTTTGCAGTCGTGTGTGCATCATTCTTTTTCGTGGCTTTCGCCTCTACCCATTTGGTAAGATAATATGTCGCAACAATAATGTATTCAACATGTGTTCCTTTGGCAGGGGGTTAATGGGTCCTACAAAGTCTATACCCCACTTAGAAAATGCACATCCTCCCATCATGGGTTTCAATGGCATTTCATCTCTGCGTGTAGGAAACTGAGTTCTTTGGCACACATCACATCTCTTAACATAGGTATGTGCATCCATGTGAAGAGTGGGTCACCATAATCCTGCAAAGAGGATGGCTTTGATTATCCTATCGGGTCCAAAATGACCTCTTGCAACACCCTGGTGTGCAGTCTCTAGTATGCTCAAGTAATCACTTTCATGAACACACTGTCTTAGGTATCCGTCTCGTCCTCGTTTGTATAGATTATCGCCAATAAGTGAATAGTCTTGAGCTTCCTGCTCTAGACTTCGTTGTCGTGCTAAGGTCATTCCTTGAGGGAATGTTTTCGTCCTCAAGTATGTCACTAAAGGTTCACTCCAGTCTGGTGTGAGAGACACGTGATTTAGTGTAGCATGTTCTACTGGTGGTCTTTCACAACAAACAGGGCATTCTTTACACAACTTGTAGACGTCTGCTTCCATTGAAGGCCAATATACTCCTAGTCTATGCAAAGTCTGCAATGTACGATGTTTCGAATGATGTTGCTTTAATGCACCTACATGTGCTAATTGCAACCAATTTGGTTCTGATTCATCTACACAACAAACAAGAATCTTTTGATTATCTTGTTTATATATACTTCCTGCTATGATTTGGTATCTCTGAGACTTGGTAATCTCTCCTTCTTTGATCCTTATCCTAGGATTCTTGGGTCCATAGGTGAGAATAGGGAGTATCGGCTTAGCCCATTCTGGTGCTATCTCAAGGTTAAACAAATATGAATCGGGTAACTCATCCACTACTCCTTGAAGAGCTTCTCCTGAGGTTAATCTTGAAAGGTGGTCAGCTCTAAGATGTGTCTTTCCTTTCCTGACTACTACTTCAAAGTCATACTCCATGAGTAATAGAAACCAACGTATTAATCATCCCGTGTTACATGGCTTATTGACTAAATACAGTAATGCTTGATGATCTGCAAAGAACTTGAACTTGTTTGCCAACAGTTAATGTCTGAATTTCTTTACGGCGTAGACCATTCCTAATCCTTCTTGTTCCGTAGTGGTGTAATTTCTTTCTGCTGCGTTCAACTGTCTACTCGCGTAAGCTATGGGGAGATCTATATTACCTTCATTCGTGGGTTGTGCTAACACACATCCTATGGCATAGTTGGATGCATCCACATGTACATGGAATGGCTTACTCCAATCTGGGGTTGTCAATATAGGTGCTGAGCACAAACGTCGTTTAAGTTCATTGAATGAATTCTCACATTCATCTATCCATTCGAACTTGGTCAAAAGAGAGTACAAAGGCTTGGCTATGATTGCATACATGTGTATGAATCGTCTGCAATAACCACAATGGCCCATAAATGCCTATACTTCTTTTACGTTGGTTGGTCTAGGTAGATCTGCAATTACTTTCACTGTTTCTTCATCTGTTGAAATTCCATTCTTTGACACAATGTGTCCTAAAATTTTGCCTTGTCTGACCATGAAAACACACTTCTCTGGGTTTAGGAAAACCTGATATTCTAGACATTTGTCAAATACTTGTCTTAACTCTAGGATATGAGTCTGCCTAATATTCGAATGGGCACATAAATCATCAACATAAACTTCCAAATTCTTGCGTAAGAATTCCTTAAAAACGGGACACATGAGTCGCTGGAAAGTAGCGGGTGCATTTGTTAAGCCAAATGGCATCACACGAAATGCAAATATGCCCTATTATGTGGCAAAAGCCATCTTGTGTTGATCTTCTGGAGCAATGGCTACTTGATTATAGCATGAGAATCCATCAAGAAAGTTGTAAACTTCCTTGCCCGCAACTCTTCCCAATAAGTGTTCCGTGATAGGAAGAGGATAACTGTCTCTAATTGTGGCGGCATTAACTTTTTTAAGGTTAATACACACGCGCAATTTTCCATTCTTCTTGGGCACGACCACAATGGGGGATACCCATTTGGTATGTTCAATTTCATATATGAATCCCGCTTCTATCAAACGATCTATCTCCTCTTTAATCTTCGTAGCGTAGTTATCATTGTACGTGTATGGTTTCTGTTTCGTGGGTTTTGCATCTGGAGTCATGGGGATTCTATGAGAACATATATCTGGATCTACTCCTTTCAAATCTTTGTAACTCCATGCGAACACATCTCTATATTCGCGTAGTAGGCCAACTAACTCTTCTTCTTCTTCTATCGTCAAATCATGCCCTATGTATGTACATTTTTCTTCTTCTCCTTCTATGGTGACTATAATTTTTTTGGTTTTCTCTCGATTATCATATACTTCTCCAACATCAGCTTTTCTATTAGGCATTCGTACCATGATTCTTCTATCTTCTATTTCATACTTTTTGAAGTTCTCGGGAACCTCAAACAAGGATTCTTCTTCTTCTGACATGGTTTCTTTCTTCTTTCTTTTCTTACCTTCACTGTTAGTGGTCACTTGTGTGGCTAACCTCACCTCATTCATAAGTTCTTCGTGTCTCTAAGGGTGAGTTTCTACTTCATAGAGAAATATTCTTCCTCTGATGCAAAAGGCGGATCCATAATAATTGACTCTAAATCGAAATCGCTCGCATCCTCAAATGCATCAGTGCTAGTTTCACATTCTTCTATAATTGAATCACACATGATTGGCTCTATTGTGAAAACTGAAATGTCATAGCCATCCTCGTCATAGTGGGGTGTCCATTGTTCTTCATTGATGGCTGTGTCCATGGTTGCTAGGATTTCTGCCCAACCACGGGGTTCAAACTCCTCATCTAGAAATACTACAGGTGCGTAAGCTGGGTCTTGAAGGGTTCGTGAATGTTGTTCTGCACCTAAAGTCCTGGCTTCTAACCTTTCTTCCTCTTGTTTGGCTACTTTACACATCCATAAATGAGTGTCCTCGTGCAACCATGAGGGGTGTGACTCCAATGAGTGTACTGATTCTGTCTCTTCTTGCGTCTTATGGATGGTATTCCATTGTAGTGGGGGTACGTCTCTATGTGAATAGTCTTTAAGATTGACTTTAGTAGTCACTCTTAAATGTTGCAAGTACAAAGAATTAGTTCCCCAATCTTGTACAATTTGCAATTGACGCATGAATGGTCGTCTTAATATCATCTCATAAGCATGATTTTTACTAAAATCACAAATGGCAAAAGTATGCTCAAACTCTATACCACAAGTGGTGAAAGATATGCCCTCTAGTAAGCCTAATGGTTTTTCTATGTGTTCGTCAGCCATTTGTAACTTCATCCTGGTAGGTCTGAATGCTGGCTTACCCCAACGTTTCCATAAAGCGGTGGTAGCGATGGCTACTCCGGCTCTTGAATCTAAGATGGCTTTCGTGGTGTAGCCCTGATGGGTTATTGGAAGATAAGTGTTACCTTCCTCTCCTTCACTTACATCTCCAATCTTTTCTACGGGAATCTCTGGTACCTTCTTATGTGATCCTATCTGTGAGGGTGTAGTAGCAAGCTCACGGAATTGATTTGCTACATGTTTCCACAGTTCTGGTTTTCTCTTCTAGGGTGAGATTACACTGTACTTTAGTATTCTTGATCACTTCTGTGTTTCTTGGGATCACTGATTCTTCATTTCTCACTATTATTGTGGGTGATCTCATACTAATAGACTTGGCTTCCCAAGGTCCTGTTAACTGAGGTACTTCTTGCAAAGAATTGGATTCAAAACCTGTGTGTTCACTCAGTTGTTCTTCCTCTACATCATCGTAAATAGAGGGGATGTCTTGGGGAAATGTTCCTGCAAGTCTTCTATTTCTTGAATAGGAGGATGGGTTCCTTATTCTTTTCTCCACTTCTCTTCTTGGATTTCTCTCAAAAATTCATGTGAGTACCTATGTATGGAAGATAGGTTGTCTTCACCTTCCGTGTTGGGTACTTGCGACAGGGATGGTGCATTCCTTTCCTGTGTCTCTGGGATATTAGGGTTCCTATGCCGATCCTTTTTCTCCTTACTATCGATCAAGTATTCAAGCCTCTCCATTAGTCCTTGAAAATGTAATTCCGGTTTTGCCATGTTATTCCAATTAAGATATCTAGAGCTTCGAACATTGCTTGTGCTAGTTCTACCATCTTCATGCAAAGTTTAGTTCTCTCGATTTCTAGGTCTGCTCGTGGGTAATTCTTACTCATTTCAGCTATTTGAGGTCCCTTCTTTTAATCTTGCTTGATACGCACGAAACATCATGTCTAGGTTTTTTGGTATGGGTTCCGCTAAAACTGATCCTCATTTTTGAGCTAGGTTTTCTTGATTCAATTCCTGTGAAGTCAACTCTAGGATTTTGGCTCTAGATTCCTTCAAACTTCCTTCCAACTCAGTTATTTTTTTACTCCACTTTCTCTTGATCCTTTCTCTAGAATCTTTCCAAGATTTCTTCTTTTTACTGCTAGACTCTCCAACTTCACTAGTTCTGGCTATTTTCTCCTGATTAAGCTGTTGGTTTTGTAAGAGCATCTGGGCTCTTGTTATAGCTTGGATAGGCACGTATGTAGGGTTGGATCCATCTGTGTTGTTTACAATACCTATCACGTTGATGGGTGTCACATTTGAAGCATTAGCAGGGTTCTTAGGACAATCTTTTATGACATGCTCTTTACCACATTCGACACAAAATCCTTGTATGCTATAGTATTGTGATTGTCTTGATATCAGAGGATGTGGGCAATCCTTTATGAAATGATCTCCTTGACACCTAAAGCATGGTCCTCTAGGGCCCTACGGTCTTTGCTGTCTCAATTGGGGCCGTGGATTTGGGTTTGTGTACATCACATGAGCGTAGTCGTGCTCCCAACTAGGTTCCAATGGTGGACTATCGTAATGATATGTTTCCACGTGTTCTAGTGACTCCGTGTAATAAGCGGGTGGACTATCTACATGAGTAGAGCCAAAACTATTTGAGTTGAGGTCACTTTCTGTGATCAATGGTGAAGAAGGCAATAAGGCCCTACTTACGTTCTCTTCTGCAGCAGCGTATTTGACTGAGATGACATTCGCTGGTGGGGGTGGTTGCTGAGCTAAAACAGGTTGAGGTCTCTATTGAGCCTGATATGGATAGTTCTGAGGAGGCCTATAGTAATAAGGCTGAGCATTGTATTGGCCTTGATACCTACCTGGTTGCGGGTATGCTTGCGAGTAGTTCTGTCTCACTGCTTGTTTGTTATATGGGCAGTCTTGAGCTATATGATGATTGTATCTTCTCTCAATTGTACAGTATTGGCCACTAGGGTTGGCTTGTGGTTGTGTTGCATTGGGGCACACGTTTGCCATATGATCACCACCACAGGTGTAACAATGCTTGTTTGTTGCTACCCTAGGCATTTGTTTACTAGAAACTCCTAGTTTCTAGGCCACTTTTTCTGCTAGGTCCTCTATCGAGTTAGACAATTTTGTGGATGCTAGAGATGAACAATCTGAGTCCTTATAGACTTTCAAGAGTTCCAACTCGTCTCCTAAGTTATCTTCAATGTCTATACAAATTCTCACACATTGCTCTAGCGTTCTGGGTTCTTTCAAGTACACATAGGAACGTAGTTTAGAGCTCAACAGGCCATCTAAAAACAATGACACTTGTTTGGCCTATGAGGGTAGCTCTTGCATTGGACATCTTTCAACGTATTGTCTAAATCTACGTCCTACCAGTCTAGCTGTTTCTTGAGGGGTTTGTTTGAAACTATGAATTAATGAAGACGTGTCATGCCTAATCCCACTTTTAGAGAATTCAGTAATGAATGAGTCTAAAAAGTGATGGATGTCTCTAAATTGCCTTTGTTGCAATGGTTGGAACCAAGTTAAAGATGCATTCTTTAACGTTAGTCCAAATGCATTGTATTGCATGAACATGTCTTCAACTTGTTCTGCCCTTAGCACTTTCTTAAATTCCGCAACATGATCATAGGGATCTCCTGTCCCATCAAAGTAGTTTTTCATGGATTTTACTAATTGAGTGGGTCTCAATATTCTTGCGTGTTCACGTGGTCTAGGTAGAGGAAAATCATCTCTACCACCTGGTATTCTTTGTCTTTCCACTCTGTCCGTGTCTATGGTGGTTCTATCCCTCCCTATGGGATGATTGAAACTTACTTCCGGTCTCTCTTTATTTTTCTCTCTTTGAGTGCCATGGGCTGAAGATGTTCCTACCCCCTGATGGCTTGCATTTACGTTTGTTCGAGATGGAGGGAAGAACAAATCACCTCTCCATGTATAGGTATTTCTTGCGTGGTCAGGTACTACAAACACTCTTTCTGAAGTCTCATCCAGGTATACAACCTTTCCAGGTGTATCCGGGTCCTTAAATTCGTAGATTATGATGGAACCTACCTCACTAGGTTGTTCCGTTCTATATCTCCAAAATGCTTCGTCTATCTCTTTATTCACGAACAATTCTATGCTTCTGTTATCCTGAGGAGTCCAATCTGGAACTAGTACTCTTGTCAGTACATAATTCCCTCTAGGTGTCCTAGGTTCTTCTAATGGTTCTTTTCCTTGGGCTCTCGCTTCCGTCTCTAAATGAATTACACCAAACTCATTCGTATTGTTTGGATGCGTACTTAAGATGTACATCGTTCCTTCCTTGTCTATGTACGCATCTCTCTCAAATTTCACCACTGGACGTTCCAATCCAATGGGTTGATCGGGGTTGTGCATTTGCACCACTTGTCTTCGCAAACCATCCTCATAGATGCGAGCACCTAAGCAGTTGGTTCGGAGAAATTCTAATTGAGTCCTATAGGGGCCTTCTGGTTTTTCTAAATATGCTACATTTGACCCTCCTTCTGGTCTTTTCGTGCTGAAAGCCATTTCCGATTCACTCGTATCTGAGCTCAACTCGTAGGGATAACTAGTATTCAATTGTTGAGCCCATGATCGTGCAGTGGTTCCTACACTTGCTTTTGAAGATCTAAGGCTTCTTCGATCTGACTTACCTATATGTTAGCCCGATCTAAAGTTCATGACTTTACTTCCTTGCACACTCAGTACAGGCTCAGATCGTCAATGATTCTTTGTTATTGATTTTCTTGGTTCTTTTTAAATTCCTTTAAGGTCTTGTTTTGTCTTAACTGTAAGCGTTAGGAATCGACTTTCCGTGGTACTTTTGAGTTCTCGTTTTGTCAAACTTAAGTTCTTTTCCTTTAGGTTTTCGTATCATGCACCTTTAATTTAGTCTTGAACTTAAAAAATTAAATCTCTTGCACTTGAGGCGTTCCTATCGTCGTTAATCCACAATGCTAACGTTTATCCTAAGCTAAGAATTGATTGAGGGGGTTGAGTAATCTTCCAACCTCAAGTTAGCTGCTTTGTTGGTTGCCTTGATGCCCAAGAAGCCGCGCTTCCCAAGCCCTGTGTTCTTCACTACCTTGCTTTGGTTGTCCTTGATTGCCCTTGCTAGACCTGTAACAATCCACTATTAGACCAATTCTCAAATGGATGATCAATCACTTGAGTATATACACCCTTAAAGGTCCTTTCCCTTTTGCCCAAATTTTTGTGCTGCCCCCTGGCTTTCCTAGTCCCAACTATGTCAACCTCAAATTAGCTCAAAAAAAGGACTTCCGATGAAAAAGATATGACCGTTCATGCCCTCGGGGGTAAAAACTGACAAACAGGTTTTTCTCCAAATATGATCTAAGGGGTCTCCTATGAGTGCAATGATCCACAAATTTTCAAAAAATAGCCCCAAAATTGCCCAAAAAATCAAACCCTAAAATTTGTGTTTGGGGTGAGCAATCGCGATGGTCTGAGATAATCGCGATGGTCTGGGACCGTCGCAATGGTCCAGGTGAACCGTCGCGATGGCGTGGCACAATTGCGATGGTCCGAAGGAGCGAATAGTCACGATGGTCTGAAAGTGAATGATCGCGATGGTGTGAATGTGAACTGTCGCGATGGTCTGGAATGAATGATCCCGATGGCGTGAATGTGAACTGTCGCGATGGTCTGAAAATGAACCGTCATGATGGCGTCAATCAACGGTCAATGCAAACCATCGCGATGGTCCAAGTGAACTGTCGCGATGGCATGAGCCAATCGCGATGGTCTGATTTTGAGTCGTTGCGATGGCATACCTGGGACAGTCGTGATGGCGTGACTAGCGAGCAATCGCGATGGTCTAGCTTGCCACGTGGCAGCATCGGTGCGATGGCATGAGCCAATCGCGATGGCGTGGGGTCGACGAGATCGTCGCGATGGTCAAGGACCGTCGCGATGGTTCAAGTGAACCGTCACGATGGCGTGAGACCGTCGCAATGGTCCGTCCGAGCCGTCGCGATGGCGTGAGCCAATCGCGATGGTGTGACACAATCGCGATGGTCTGAGCCAATCGTGATGGTCCACCAAAGTATGAATTTTGAAAATGCGTTTGTGGATCCGTGTATGCACGTGTGTCACCTACCTCGTGGTGAACTCGCTTACCAAAAATTCCGAAGTTGGCAGACCATCGCGATGGTCTGACACCTACGGCAGATCTCTGACAGAAAGTGAAATTTTACCTTTTTGCAGCCTTCCTGATGCGCTGGAGCACTGTACCTGCAAGAAAACTCAAAAACACAGTAGCACATGCAAGCACAAAAGCTCTCTCTCTCTCTCTCGCATGCACAAATGAGGGGAAATGAGGAGAATGGGTGGATATGGTGAATTTTCTAATTTTTTTGGAGTGGAAGATGATGATGCGGTGATGAAGATGGAGTGTGGGGGAGGTGAAAAACACTAAAAACTACCTAAAAACAACAACAAAAACTGAAATTTTTACCTTCCATAGCCACTTCTTGCTATACTCTTACCATCACAGATTCGTCCTAGACTCGATCCCTGGCAACGGTGCCAAATTTGGTGTTGCTCTAGCACAATGGTGAGAACCACGTTAAGAAGCTCCACCTCCTTAATGTCAATCCGCGGAAGAGATAGGAGTGATATGAAGATCGTGAATGCGAGATGATGTGAGAGTGAAGGTGAGAAGCATAGAGATGCACACACACATACACACACAACGAAGAGACAAGCAAGACACAATGGAAGGTGAGAAATTAACTCTATTGCTCAAGAACACTCTTACAAGCTCAAAATGGCTCTAAGCTCTTCTCTACTCCAACAAGCTAACCTCAAAAATGAGCTCTCTAGCTCTTTTTATAGATTCTAGACTAGTTTTGATCGGTTTCACATCTAGTGACCGGCATAGTTAAAAAATAGGTCCTAGATGCTATTTGAAAGGGTAAACGGTGTCTAAAAATAACCAAAATTGGTACGCTCATTCTACCTAAGCTCATCAAGCTCGAGGACTCCTCGGCTTGCACAAAATGGAGCTATAAATTACAAAAAGGTTTTTTCTATGTTACATATATTACAAAAGTGATGAAAATCACTGTTGGAGGTTTTGAAAAGTATTTATAAAATATATTTATTTGAAAAATTGATTCGACTGACTCCCTGCTCTATCTTTACATGCTTCCGCATCTTCTATGCCTCTGGCTACTGCCAACACACTCCCTCCCACACATATGGCTGCATGTGGACATTGTTCAGGAGGGCCTCTTGCAATGTCCATGTTGTTGCAGGCTTTATTTGGGTGATGTTTTCACAAAGGGGTCCTTGGGGATAGCTTAATTATCTTCTCAGGTGCTCAAAATATCTTTTCTATACTCCCTTGCTCTACAAACTATTGAGAGACTTTCATGAGGAAGGTCATTCCAAATGGTGCTCCTCCCCCAAAATCACATGGAGAAAAAAAACTTCACAAATTTCCCAAAATCATGCTCTGATTGCCAATGTGACACTCATTCACTCTCTAACAAAAAAAAACTCAAATGAAGGCTCCAAGGAAAGGCTTGAATGATTGCATGGGCAATTTATCTCCCATGTTATATCCTCTTGCACCCAAGATAGTAATGCTCTTGAATACTCTAGTGTGAACATGTGGCCATCATGCACACTCATTCCCATTACCCCTTATGTACCTTAGGATATCTCTTGAGCTATGGACATTGACTAGCCTTAGCCCTTGTCCCATGCATACATGTAATGGTTGTTGGAACATCAAGCTTACATTATGCTTGAGGTAGATTTGATTTACATCAAAAAGCTATCGTTTGGATTACGTCAAAAGAATATCCGTTGGAGAGTTCTTTTACTTATACTCATTTATTGTAGTTTTTTTAAGGTTTTTTATGGTTCATTTACCATTGTAAAAACCTATAGCTTTACACATGTAAACGTAGAAAAAGAGAGCTAAACTTCCACGAATTTGAGGTCGTTGAGTTGCAATCAGTGATTCCATCAATCACCTAAAAGTAGATCAAACTACATCTTCACTTTTCCTAGATTATAGGAAAGTGAATTGATTCCCTCCAACAACTAATCCTACCTTCATTTGAATTCGAAATCCACTTGTAGAAGTCCTGAAGCACTTCAAGGGTCTATGTGAAGACTTCAAATCACTTGTACATTACATGGAAGCAATATACATACACTTGTGTCCATCATTGTCTTGCTCCTTCATTTTTTTGCATCATCTTCTTCAACAACCGTAAGCTTGTAGAGGTTGCTCCTCTCTCCACAGATCTCCAAATTGGAAAGATATTAGTGTCTAGGTTATGTATAGATATTTTCAAAGAATTTTGTTCAATATATTGGGATAAATATCAGTTTTTTGGCCTTGGGGTCTATCGCTATGCATTCATGAAAAAATAGGAGGTAACACTATTGAGTGTTAGGATCATTCCAGAAGCATATTTTGCTTACTTCTTGTAATTTTATGCATTTTATACACTCCATCCTATGTGTATCACTCCTTCAAAAGGATTTTTCCCAATTGTAATCATGTTGGCTGCTATGAACATTTGAATTTGATTGTTTCATCCAAAGATAGCAAGATTTTTGAGCTAGTCAATGTGCAAACCTATTTGTTTTGGGATAAACTCTTTCTCCTTGATACTCCAAAGTACATAGTGCATTTTATTGCACTTATTGCATGCCTATAAGGTCTATTTGAGTCTCCATAAGCTCAAGGGTTGGTCCTGTGATGGTTGGCTAGACGGAAGATCGTCGCTTGGCAACTCACTTTTCTACCTCCTACAAGCTTCTCCAAGTTTTTTCAGTGGTATTGGAGCTAGGCTAGAATGGGTGACGGCTTTCCCTCAATGATTGAGAAGCTTGATCGACACAACTATGCAGCTTGGCAAATCAGAATGGAGGTCTATTTGCAAGGTAGAAATCTTTATGGAATTATAGCAAATGATGAAGTTATGCCTATTCTAAGATCCAAAGGAGGACCTACACAAGAGGAGACATATAAGATCACACTTTGGTGTGCAAAGGGATGCTCAAGCAAGTTTGTACATAATAAACTCTATCTCTGACTTTATATTACCACATATTAGAGGATGCAAGACATCTCAAGAGACTTGGGATGCCCTAGAGACTTTCTTTTCTACTAGCACAAAGGCAAAGAAGAATCATCCTTGGAACAAGTTCAACCAAATGAAGATGACACCTAAACAAACTATCATAGAGTTTGTTACCAAGTTCAAGGAGGTTGGAAATCAGTTAGCATCCATTAGAGAGTTGATTGAAGAAGAGGCCATCATGAGGTAAATTTTAAATGGGATTAGAAGTGATAAGCAATGGCAATCCTTCACCACGGCTCATGATCTCATCATGGATGTGCAAACTCTAGACTTCAACATCTTTCTTGGACAAATCTTCAATCAAGAGGGCAACAATAGCATAAAGGAAGGTAACTCCTATCATGGTAATTCAGCAAGTGCTCTATATGTAGATAAGAAGGACAAGAAGTTGAAAGGCAAGAATAAGGAAGAAGATGAAGAGGAGACTTCCCAAACCGACTTCGCAAGCAAGAGTAAGTGGAAAGGGAAGAAGAAAGGAACAAATCATGACAAAGCCAAAGGTTAGAATGTTCAACATTGTGCCATCTGTGATAAGGCCGACCACACCACTCAGAATTGCTGGTTTAATGGGAAGACCGAGAGAGGAAGTGGAAGAGGTGGATATGGCAACAATAGAGGTAGAGGTGGAGACAACTTCAACACTAACAATAAAGGCCATAATAGAAGGCAACATGCTATTAATTTCATTTATCCTGGTCTTTTGAGCTACTATGGCATTGAGTTTGTATTTGTTGAAGGGGGAATCATATGCATCAAGCAAAGTATATTGAAAAAAACTTCAGCATTCTAACTTTGAGGATTGCAAGCCAATTTCCACACCAATTGAGACAAGATTTAGGCTCTCAATTGAGGATTCTAGCTATGCATTTGACACTTCTCTTTATCAACAAGTTGTCGAATGTTTTATATAGGCATGCAACACAACATCGGATATATAGTATGTAGTTTCCCAATTGAGTCAATTCATGCATAGCCCTGGGACTAAACATTGTTAAGCAGTGAAATGTGTGTTTAGATATCTCAAATAAACTTTGAATTTAGGCCTCTTTTATAATAGAGATATTCATCCATGCTTGCATGCTTTTACAGATAGTGATTTGGCTCTTTGTTATGATGCTCATGTGTCCACTAGTGGTAATTGCTTTTTCCTTGGAGATTGTTAGAAGCATCAACAGAAAAGAAGGCCAAAGAAAGGAGTGAGAAGGAGAAAGGAGATGGAACCACGGCGTGCACATCAGGCAAACAATAGGCCTAATCAAATTTTCATAATTATTTTCCACCAAGAGTGATTTTCATCACTACACTAACATTGTAAATATCATTTTTGATAGCTTTGTTGGTGCAAATCACAAGCCTACACATTTGGCTTGAAGGATACCTTGAAGTCCATACACATATGGAGAATCATAGGAACAAATGCTAGTGGTTAATTACCACCTTACCCCTTTGTAAAAGTCATTTTTGACTTTGTAATCTTTGTAAACACCTACCAAGAAATCTCGTGAACCTTATTAGGTGTAAAGCATCAATCAAGTAGATGGAATATCTCCTAGGATGTAGGAGCTTGATTAAAGAGAGCCAAAGTTTGAATTCAAATTCAAACTTTGAACTAAATCACTATAAAAAGGCCAACTCAAAAGTCGCGGGTATGTAGACTCATTTTCCGAGCTCATCTCTGTCATTTCTGGGTGTGTGTGAGGCTTACACTCTAGTCCACCTGTCTACACCATTTGGCAATGATTGTCATGCCAATGGCATTGTATACAAGTGTTCATTAATACATATATCTACATTATTGATTTCTGAGTTCTCTGTCATAGTACTTGAAAGTCTGTCAACTTGTGGAGAGCATATCTCAGTCATTTTTCCACCAAATTTAAAGATCTATAGCTTGTTGGAACCACTCAAAGTTATCTACGTACTAGCAAAATTTGAAGAGATTCTATTCAGCCACTTCAGAGAAAAGCTCGTCGAGGTAATCACTCGTCAAAGTCTGCAACAGTCCTAAAAAATCAGGGGTAAAGGTTTACTTGCTAAATTGATTTCTCTGTGCATAGTTAATCTTTTTATATCATTCCACTTGGAATAGTTATCTTGCTAAGCTAATTAGATACTCCTAAAAGGAATTTTTCCAATTCCTACTGTGCTGGTCATACAGAGCAAAAGATCCAGCAGGTGTCAAGACAAAAATAGAAGGTTTTCTTGAGATCTTGAAGTTCAAAGTTATCTGTTTTGATTCAATCTTTACACACATCATTTCCAAAGTACATAGGCCATTTTATGGTGTCATTGGAAAGCTAAGGAGGTCCACTTATCAACTCTGAAGCATCAAAGGGCTGGTACAAATCAAGATTTGGCAGTACCTACTCAATCTCTTGGAGTGTCCATCCATCATTCCCAACAGTGGTATCAGAGCAAATTAAAGTAAAATGGGAGATGTTTTTCCTTCATTTATTGATAAATTGGATAGGAACAAATATTAGGCATGGGCTCTAAGGATGAAGACATACCTACAAGGATGGAGTCTCTATGGATACATCTCAGGAGATGAGGAATTGCCCTCATTCAAAACAAGAGGATTGCCAACAAAGGAAGAACATGAAAAGCTCAACACATGGTGTGCTAAGGATGCATTAGCAAGATCTTATTTACTCAACTCCATCTCTGATTTTCTTTTGCCACATATTAGGAACTATACTGCATCCCAAGAGACTTGGGAAACCTTGTAATCTTATTTCTCTTCCAACACAAGGGCTAGAAAAAATCAGTTGTGGATTGAATTCACCACATTAAGGAAGCAACCTAAGCAAGTTGTTTCAGAGTTTGTGACCAAGATTAAAGATGTAGCAGATTAGTTAGCAAGCATAGGAGAAGAGATTGAAGAAGAGCAGATTGTAAGGCAAGTGATCAATGGGATCAAAACTGATGACAAATGGGAAAGCTTCACCACTGCCATGGATCTTTACATGGACATGCAGACTCCAGACCTTACCACTCTCATGGGACAATTATTCACTCATGAAGCCAAACTCAACAAGAATGGAGATACATCCAAAGGTAATAGCTCTTCTGCCCTATACACTGATAAAAGTAAAGCTAAAGATAAAGGCAAGAACAAGAAAGGAGAAGATGAAGGCACTACCTCCCAAGCCAACTATGCAAGGAGAGGTAGATCATCAAGAGGAAGGGGCCGAGGAGGTAAGCAAGGTAGGGGGAGATCCTATAACTCCTCACCATGCAGCATTTGTGGTTTATCAAATCATACTACAGATGAGTGTTTCAGGAACTACAAGAATCAAAGAGGAAGAGGATATCAAAGAGGTGGATACTCACAGTCAAGAGGTAGATTCAACCATCACCAAGGCTACAACAACAACTACAACAACAACAATTACAACAACAATTACAACAACAATTACAACAACAATTACAACAACAATTACAACAACAATTACAATGGCAACTACCAAGGAGGATTCAAATCCAGAAAGGACTACAACAACTATACAGAAGAGCAAGATGATTCTCTTCCAATCATGAACCTGACTTCAAAGCCAGATTGGTAGCCAAGGGTTTTGCACAAACCCAAGGCATTGACTATGAAGAAACATTCTCTCCTGTGGCCAAGATGCCAACCATCAGAGTGTTGATAAGTGTGGTTGCATCAAAAAATTGGAACATGTATCAATTGGATGCCAAAAATGCTTTCTTGAATGGATGGATTTCAGAGGAGGTATATATGTCACAACCTCCTGGCTATGAGGATCCAAACAAGGTATCATATGTGTGAAAATTGAATAAAGCTTTATATGGATTAAAGCAGGCATCTAGGGCATGGAATCACAGGTTTACCGCTTACCTTCAAGACCAAGGTTTTCTCATGAGCAAGGCAAACACTTCTCTATTCATCAAGAGAAGTAATTCAGAGGTAATATGCCTATGTGTTTATGTTGATGACCTCATACTTATAGGTAATGATGTTAATGGAATCAGACAAATTAAGAGCCAGATGATGAAGGAGTTCAAGACCAATGATCTTGGTCTACTAAAGTATTTTCTTGGGCTTGAGTTAGTCTATACTAACTCTAGAATATACATTACTCAGAAAAAGTACATACAAGATATGTTGAAGAAGTTTCATTTGCAGGATGCCAAAGTTGCAAGTACTCCAATGGAGGTAAATCTAAAACTAAGTGCCCATGAAGGTGATGAAATCGATGATGTTACAGGTTACCAAAGTATAGTTGGAAGCTTGAACTATGCTACCTTAACAAGGATAGATAGTGCATATGGAGTTAGTGTGCTAAGTCAGTTTATGCACAAGCCAAGAGCACCTCACTTAAAGGCTGCTAAGAGAATATTAAAGTATCTCAAGGGTACAAAACATCATGGTTTGTATTTCCCTTACACTTCAGATATTGATATCAAGATCTATTCAAATGCAAATTGGGCAAGATGCAAGGATGATAGGAGGAGCACTTCTGGATACATTTCATTTGCAGGTGATAAGCCAATATCATGGTTTTCAAAGAAGCAACCTACTATTGCTTTATCTTCTACAGAGGCAGAGTATAGAGGATTGGCAAATGCCACACAAGAAGCCATATTGATCAAGCTATTGTATATAGAATTGGGTTTGTATATTAGGTCACCAATAATCTTTGGAGATAATACAAGCTCACTTCACCTTGCAACTAATCCTATCTATCATGCTAGGACCAAACATATAGAGGTCCATTACCATTGTGTGAGAGAGAAGTTATTAAGCAAGGACATTCAACTAACCTATGTATCAACCAACATGCAATGTGCAGATTTGTTGACTAAAGCTTTGGATGGAACCAAACTTTGCAGGTTCAAAGCAATGATTGGATTGCAGGATATACATGAAGATTAAAGGATGAAGATCAAGCCAAAATGTTTGGCTTGAGGGGGAGCTATTGGTGCAAATCACAAGCCTACACATTTGGCTTGAAGGATACCTTGAAGTCCATACACATATGGAGAATCACAGGAACAAATGCTAGTGGTTAATTACCACCTTACCCCTTTGTAAAAGTCATTTTTGACTTTGGAATCTTTGTAAACACGTACGAGGAAATCTCGTGAACCTTATTAGGTGTAAAGCATCAATCAAGTAGATGGAATATCTCCTAGGATGTAGGAGCTTGATTAAAGAGAGCCAAAGTTTGAATTCAAATTCAAACTTTGAACTAAATCACTATAAAAAGGTCAACTCAAAAGTCGCAGGTATGTAGACTCATTTTCCGAGCTCATCTCTATCATTTCTGAGTGTGTGTGAGGCCTACACTCTAGCCCACACCTATCTACACCATTAGGCAATGATCGTCATGCCAATGGCATTGTATACAAGTGTTCATTAATACATATATCTACATTATTCATTTCTAATTTCTCTATCATAGTACTTGAAAGTCTGTCAACTTGTGGAGAGCATATCTCAGTCGTTTGTCCACCAAATTCAATGATCTATATCTTCTTGGAACCAGCTCAAAGTTATCTACATACTATCGAAATTTGAAGAGATTCTATTCAGCCATTTCAGAGAAAAGCTCGTCGAGGTGATCACTGGTCAAAGTCTGCAACAGTCCTAAAAAATCGGGGGTAAAGGTTTACTTTCTAAATTGATTTCTCTGAGCATAGTTAATCCTTTTATATCATTTCACTTAAAATAGTTAGCTTTCTAAGCTAATTAGATACTCCTAAAAGGAATTTTTCCAGTTCCTACTGTGCTGGTCATACTGAGCAAAAGATCCAGGAGGTGTCAAGACAAAAATAGAAGGTTTTCTTGGGATCTTGAAGTTCAAAGTTATCTGTTTTGATTCAGTCTTTACACACATCATTTCCAAAGTACATAGGCCATTTTATCGTGTCATTGGAAAGCTAAGGAGGTCCACTTATCAGCTCTAAAGCATCAAAGGGATGGTACAAAGCAGGATTTGGAAGTACCTACTCAATCTCTTGGAGTGTCCATCCATCATTCCCAACAAGCTTTAGCTCCGTTTTGTTCAAGCAGAGGAGTCCTCAAGCTTGAGGAGTACTAGACATAACCGCATACCAATTTTCATGATTTTTAGACTCTGTTAAAGCCCTAAAATAAGCCTTGGAATCTAATTTTTAACTAAGATAGTCACTAGGTCTAGATAGCACCAAAGCTAGTGAAAAACTATAAGAAAAATCTAGAGAGCTCATTTTTTAGGTGGGCTTGGTAGAGATTGAAGATTTTGTAATATAGATCGTTTATAATTGAAAGCACTCCATTGTTGCTCTCTTTGTTCTTGCCCTCAGTGCATGTGTGTGTATGTATGTTGTCACATCATAGAGGTTCTATGAGAACACCTCTTAGGGTGAGGTGGCAAAGATGCCACATGGCACCTATTTTGACTTATATCATATGGTAGAAGAACTAACCAAGTAGATTCTATTATGAGGAATCAAGGAGAGAACTCACGAGAGAGTCTCATGAATGGGACTCACACAAAGAGGCTCAGTAGGCTTGGAGGCGAACACCTCTGTGTGGGCATAGGCCAGAGTGTAATTCTGTCAACAAAAGCTTCAAGATGTCTTAATACTGGTAGGTGTTCCAAGTCACTTCCATGCGTGCAACAGATGGGATTCAAACCCATGCCACACGGATTAGAGGCACATGGCTTAACCAAGGTGCCATCACTTTGGAATGGTTTCATAGTGTCTTCAGCTCACCTAGTACAACACTTCTCTGCACACACAAGAACCCATGGGAACTCCGTGAAGTGATTAGAGGTGTTTTGAAGAAGCAAGTGTACTTTCGATGCCATGGGATATATCTGTTTGAGATATGTGTACGTAAGCTAGAACTTAGGGACTTGTGGCAAAAGAGACTATACCTCTATCACCAACAAGTACATATAGTGGGGATCACACATTTTAATTATCAATGCAAGAAGTATATTAAAACTAACCGAGTGTATGAGGACATGTACTTGCACAATAGTAAATGAAGTGGAATAGCTTTGGTCAAATGCACATGAGTATCATCATGCACATTCATCACTCTCACAAGTATACAGGGTGTTGTGATACATGAAACAACACTAAGCACAAAAATAGAATTTTCTCTCAGCTCCGAACTTGGAATATGGTCAATAGCGGGTTTCTTTCGAAGCTCTCAGCGAGACACTTCCAATGTTCATACTTCTCTGATCTTGACAACTCTACTTCAAGATATGGGCAAAAACAGAGTTGTGTAACTCACATAGATTCACCACACACCTCCTCACACCTCACACACACAATACATACTTCAGAAATACAATGAATTCAGTAGAAAACACTTCCAGGCACTCATTCCAAGCTACAAACACACATACGAGCTCACAAGCAAGGAGATGCAAGAGAAAGAAGAGGCAAATTCGAAAATCAGAGCTCTCTTACTCACAATGGCATTCCAAAACTTTTCTCCTCCAAATAGGATTGACAGCTTCAAATTGTGCTTGGGTGTATTGGAAGGTGTCTGCTTTGAAGTTTAGCTCCTCATTTGGATCATTTCCCATAGTCTTCTTAATATACATTCGAGTTTGTTCTCTCATAATGCCGTACGTGAGATTGAAGGGCTTCATGATTGCTTCTAAATCTTTGCTCTTAATTTTAGCTTTTGTTAAACTTAAACTTCGGATTAAGTTATCTGTTTAAAGTTTAATTCAATCTAGGTTCTTGAGATGGTTAGGGGTTTGTAAACAGAGGCCCTGTTTGTATTTTCCTAAATACAGAGTTTTGGCAATAGCGCTTCGCTTTCGGCTCTCGCCCAAACGAATTGTCGGGCGACTACCCTTCTGCTTCACGCGACTCTTTTCATTAATCTCTCAAGGGTTACAACTTTGCGCTACGCCTTTACATCATGCGTGCAACTTTTCATAATATATACTACAAAATTTATGAGTTCCTTTCCGGCAGCTTACACTGGCATGCACAGTGGACTCGAACCCAAAATTGTAATTACACAGTCACGGCTCATCTATGATGCCCTGAATATACATAGTGCGAGCTAGTTTGAAGGTACGTGTAATCTTCTGCTTTAGGGAATCTAGCATATCTTTCAAAATTGCAGGTTCTATAAGTTGTGCCTCAGTCCTAACAGAACTGGCAGCTATGACTTGACTCATAAGTAATTCCGTCTGCGTCTGCAAAAAGGATTCTTGTAAATGAAATTCGTTGGCCAGAGCAGCGTCTCGTTGCAGCTTCATTTCCACTATGTCTGCATCAATGCGCGAGAGCCTATCCGCCTGAACACCCAACTGCTTTTCTCGTCTTTCAAGTTCCTGCACTTGAAATTGCATCGTCTTGTAAAAGACTTCTCTCTCCTTTTGCACACCTGCAAGTTCCTTCTTCAACTGGAGGGTCTTGGCAATCTCTTCAGTAAACTCTTGATCTCTCTGGAACAATCTCTCAGTGACATTATGCAATTTAGCTTCTGATTTAAGCACATTGGCAGCAAGTGAATGCGAGGCCTCTTCTAAAACACTGAATGCATCCCGCATACTGTGGAGCTCATTGCCTAAGGCTATCATAACATCGGTCTTGTCAGCAGCTTCTTGCTTTAATTCTGGAATTTCAGTGTCCCGTTGAGCAATGATATTGTCCTTTACCACTAATTGTTCTTGGAGTTGCTGGATTTGAGTCTGCAATGAATGATTCTCGGCTTTGGTTGCAAGTACTTCTTCTTGGAGAGGGGAAATGTCTGCTTCTAGAAGGTCAACCTTGCTCTGCAACTCCTGTTGAATTGTCTGAGTGGCCATCTTCATCTAGAGGGGCAATTGCTGAGAGAATCGGATGAGGAGTTGGCCCATGGAAGCCAATTCAGTGAACATCACCGGGGTGGAAAGAGAAGAAACAGGTTGCGATGGTATTGCAGACTGCAGGTGAGGTGAGGATGGGAGAGAGTAGTCGAGGGAGGATAGGAGATTGGTCAATGCCTCCCGATTGGCAGGTGGAGGCAAAGAGGGAAGAACTTCAACAGCATCAGAAATGGTGGTTGGAGAATGTAGAGGGATAAGAGAAGTCGGAACGAAAACTATTCCGGTCTCATTCTTGGGTACCGATAGATCAACTTCAGTGCTTCTTCATTGTTGCGAACATTTGTTTTATGTAGGGTACAAGTTTCAAATTATGTAAATACCTTTGGGAAGTCTTAAAATACTTCAAGAAGGCTCATATTATTCATAAAATTTAGCAAAAATACCACGTGAGTTCTAGAACATGGTGAGTCAAATTAGTGAGTCACAAGGGAGCTTCAGTGGTGTCCTAGTGGAAGGTCGATGTGGCTAGTTCTCAAAGTCCATCAATACTTTGCTTATTTGAGCACTTGAGTCATGTAATACCTCCATCCAAGTGTCTACCACGAATTTAGATGTATTAGGAAGGTTTTAGATTAGTTTCCCATGCTATAAAAAGAGGAGAAAAGTCGTGATCTTGTGGGATGTCCAAGAGAGTATCTCTATGCTACTCTAGTTTTTGTATGTAGAGCTTGCAGAGCTTGTATCTCCCTCATTATATATCCAAATTACATGTTTGATAGCTCATTTGAAAGCTCTTCTTGTCTACTTTCATAGTACCAATTTTCATAATCATTGGATTTGTGAGCTGAGAGCAACACTCTCTGCAAGTAGTGTGTGTTCTCTGTTTTTTATCCCTGCTGAAGGTCTCCATTAAACATCCAAATTGCAGAGGTCATATCTCCTTGTGTATGTATCCAAATCATGTGTTCTTTGGCTTGTTAGAAAGCTCTCCAAGTCTATTTGTATTCTGGAAATTTTCAGATTCATTGGAGTTGTGAGTTAAGAGCAGTAGTCTCTGCAAGTGATGTATGTCCTCAGGTTCATCTCTGTTTCAAGGTCTCCATTAAAGCTGCATATTGCAGAGGTCATAGCTCATTGAGTATTTATCCAAATTGAGTGTTCTTTGGCTCATTGGAAAGCTCTTGGTCTCTAGTATATGTGGTTAAAACAGTTTTAAAAACTTTTGAGTGAGTAGAGAGTAGTAAGCTCTGCAAGCATGACTGGTTTTCTATGATGAAGTTTGTGAGAAGGTCAACTTGTTCCTAGGGGGTTCCACCTACTTCCTGCTATACTTTGGAGGTCAATAAACTCCAACATTGGTATCAGAGCAAGTACTTGGAGGCTTGGAGAAGGTTATCATACCTTGACGAAGAATTTGAAGCTATCAAAGAAGCAGTTCATCATCAACACTACACAAAGGTAGAAGAAGATTGCAAGGAGGCATCTGAAGCAACATCCAAGCAAAGAAAGGTGCACATACCTCATTTACAAGGTAAATATTATATTTCTTCTCATCACACACATTGGAAAGGAGGCTTAAAGGAGGAAGCTTAGCATTTGTATTATGGGAGACCAACATGCACAAATAGAGAAGCTTGATAAGACCAATTATCAGGCATGGAAGTTTAGAATCACAGCATACTTGCAAGGTAGAGGCTTGTATGGTTTGATTGACGGCACAGATATCAAACCCACATTACCAGAGGACCCAAATCAGCAATAATTGAGGGAGTTTAGACTTTGGAATGAGAGAGACAAAAGGGTTATATTCATTTTATCACAAAATATTCAAGATTCAATGGTAGGACACATACAAGATCTAGACACAAGTAGAGATGTTTGGCTTGCATTGGAAAGGTTGTATGCTACAGGTACAAGAGCAAGGAAGATTCAACTCAAAAATGAGTTGAATAACATAAAGAAAGATACAAGGACATCGGTCAATGATTACATATTGAAAGTTAAAGAGATTGCAGATCAACTAGGATCAATTCAAGCTCATGTGGAGGACGACGACTTGGTTGCACATACTCTCAACGGACTCAAAGATGATGAGAGATGGAAACCCTTCATTACTTCAGTTTATGTCAGAGGAGAATTACCAGATTTTGATCAACTTATTGCCCTCATGGTCACGGAGGAGATGAATCTAAATGGTTCTACTTCAAATCAAAAAGGATCTCAAGGACAAGCTCTTTATGTAGGATCATCAAGAGGTGGAAACAGAGGTGGAAGAGGTTCAAATAGAGGTCGAGGAAGAAGGATCGATGATCAAAGGACTTCAAGTGGCTTCTTCAACACAAGAGGAAGAGGAAGATCAAGCGCTAGAGGTACGAGAGGCTACTACAACTACAACCAAAGACAAAGGAGTGAAGATAATAAGAACAATTGCTATATATGTGGAAGGTATGGACACTATGCCAAAGATTGTTATCAAAATGAAAATAATCAAGGTGGTAATCGAAGAGGAGGCTATTCAAGAAGAGGTAAACAACAAGGAAATTATGTAGTTGAAGGTAAAAGTGATGATTATGATTCTCTTCTTATGATGAATGTAGAAACTAAGATGAATTCCAATAGTGATGTATGGTATGTAGATAGTGGTTGTTCTAATCACATGTCTCATGATGCTTCATGGTTTTCTAATATGCATAATCCGTCATGTAAAGGTCATGTTGAAATAGGAGATGATACAACACATAAGATTATGCAGGTTGGAGATGTTGTTATGCAGGATAAGAGCAAGAAAAATTGCTTGAAGGATGTACTTTATGTGCCAACGATCACTAAGAATTTGATGTCGGTTGGTCAAATGGTAGAAAAAGGTCTACAAGTGAGATTTAATCATGCAGGTTGCTTCATTGAGGATCCAAAGCAAAGGAGGTTAATTGCTAGAGGTCAAAAACAAGGTAGATTGTTTACATTCAAGGTAAACCCAAATCATACAAACTATTTCTCTTATGGTATGCATCGAATAGCAGAGCTTGATCTATGGCACAAAAGGATTGGACACATGAATGTACACAGGTTAAAGGAGCTATCAAAGAAGAGGATTGTTGAAGGATTACCTGATCTTACTAAGCAACATATGGTGCATCTTTATGAAGCATGTCAAATGGGTAAGCAGAGTAGACAACCTTTCAAGCATTCAAGTTATGTAAGTGATGGTTTGCTAGATCTCATACACACAGATGTGTGGGGACCTACTAAAGAGGCATCCTTAATTGGTAATAAGTACTATGTATCATTCATTGATGATCATAGTAGAATGACATTTGTGTATTTCATTAAACATAAGAGTGAGGTCTTTGATTGTTTCAAGAAGTTCAAATCATATTTCGAACAGCAAACAGGAAGGTATATTAAGAAGCTAAGGTCTGATGGAGGGGGAGAGTATTTCTCTCAAGTTTTTACTGATTTTTTGTATGATGAAGGTATCAAAAGAGAAGTTACATGCAGGTATACTCCACAACAAAATGGAGTCGCAGAAAGAAGAAACAGAATCATAGCAGAAGCATCTAGAAGTATGCTTAATGATATGTGTTTGCCTAATTATTTTTGGGCTGAAGCTGTTAGCACAAGTGTTTACATTATGAATAGAGTTCCGACTGCTGGAGTTCATCATTTGACACCATATGAGGTATGGCATGGAAGGAAACCAAGTGTAAGTCATTTGAAAGTATTTGGTTGTGTATGTTATGTACATGTACCTAATGAGGTGAGATCTAAACTTGATGCAAAATCAGAAAAATGTATATTTATTGGTTATGCAGATACTCAAAGAGGATATAGATGCTATAATCCTCATACCAATAAGGTTGTTGTGTCAAGAGATGTAAACTTTGATGAATCACTTTCATGGTATGCAGATAAGAATTGTTTGCAGGTCATGGATGAAAATGAAGAAGGTGTGGTTGAAGGAGATGAATGCATAGTTCAGCCATCAGGAAGTTTAAATGATGAAAGGAGTGGTCTAGATGAAGAAAGAGGATCACCTTTCAATGGAAGATTAAGGCAAGAGTCACCTCCAAGTGTTAAAAGTAAAGGTAAACTCAAACTTGTTGAAGTTAATGATGAAGGAGAGGAAATTAGTGATGTATGTGAGTATGGAGAATCATCAAAGGTTCCTAATAAGAAAGGAAGAGCATCTACATTGGAGGTAAGAAGAACTTCAAGAGTAAGTAAGCAACCTCAAAGGTATACTTATGAATCTTTCATGAATACTCATTATGCTTTTATGACAAAAGTTGAGCAGGAAAATGAACCCACATGTTATGATGAGGCCAAAGGAGATGAAAAGTGGGAGAAAGCAATAAGAGAAGAAATGGAAGCACTTCAGGATAACAAGACTTGGAATTTAGTTCCAAGTACACCAAAGCAAAAGGTAATTGGTTGCAAGTGGGTTTTTAAGATTAAAAGAAATAGTGATGGTAGTGTGTCTAGATATAAGGCTAGACTTGTAGCAAAAGGATATAATCAAACTCAAGGTGTGGACTATGAGGAAACATTTAGTCCAGTAGCAAATATGGCAACGGTGAGAACTTTGTTGGCTTTAGCTGCAAGTAAAAGGTGGAATATATATCAACTCGATATAAAGAATGCCTTTCTTAATGGTGAGTTAAATGAAGAAGTGTATATGTCACAACCAGATGGTTATGTGGATGCAAAATATCCTAATCATGTATGCAGGTTAAAGAAGGCATTGTATGGTCTTAAGCAGGCACCAAGGGCATGGAATGCAAGGTTGGTAAAGTATCTTATGCTGCAAGGATACACAGCGAGTCATGCTGATCCTTCACTTTATGTAAAACATGTAGATGGCATGTGTGTCTATGTATGCATTTATGTGGATGACTTGTTGATTACAGGGAATGATGCAAAAGCAATTGATGAGATAAAAGGTAATTTGGGAAAGGAATTTAAAATTTCAGATCTTGGTTTGCTCAGATACTTTCTTGGGATTGACATTGTGTATAGCGATGAAGGTATGTGGTTGATACAAAGAAAGTATATATGTGATATGCTGAAAAGGTTTGGTATGCAGGAATGTAAATTTGTTTCTACTCCAATGGAATGTAATGTAAAGCTGAGTGCAAAGGAAGGTGATGAGTTGCATGATATGAATGTATATAGATCCATGGTAGGATCTTTGATTTATGCAACAAAAACTAGACCTGATATATGTTATGCAGTGGGAGTATTGTCACAGTTTATGCATGAACCTAGAGTACCTCATATGCATGCAGCGAAAAGAGTGCTTAGGTATTTGAAAGGTACCATGAACGAAGGATTATTTTATAGTCATGATGTTGATCTAACTCTTAAAGTCTTTAGTGATGCAGATTGGGCTGGAAGCAAAGATGACAGAAGATCCACAAGTGGATATGTGGTAATAGCAGGAAACAAGACATTAACATGGAGTTCAAAGAAACAGCCTACAGTTGCTTTATCTTCTACAGAGGCTGAGTATAGAGGTTTAGCATTGGCTACTACTGAGGTTATGTGGTTTAAAAAGTTGTTTCATGACTTGAATGTGCAGGTTGATGTACCACTGATATATGGGGATAACTTGAGCAACATTCATATGACCTCAAATCCTATTTTTCATGCTAGAACAAAGCATATAGAGGTTCACTATCATTATGTTCGAGAGAAGGCCATGAACAATGAAGTGCAGGTTTCTTTTGTTGGAACAAAGGATCAAGTTGCAGATATCTTCACCAAATCCTTGGATGGACCAAAGCTTCAAAGATTCAACTATATTCTTGGCATGAAGGAAATACCCTTTGAAACTTGAGGGGGAGAATGTTGCGAACATTTGTTTTATGTAGGGTACAAGTTTCAAATTATGTAAATACCTTTGGGAAGTCTTAAAATACTTCAAGAAGGCTCATATTATTCATAAAATTTAGCAAAAATACCACGTGAGTTCTAGAACATGGTGAGTCAAATTAGTGAGTCACAAGGGAGCTTCAGTGGTGTCCTAGTGGAAGGTCGATGTGGCTAGTTCTCAAAGTCCATCAATACTTTGCTTATTTGAGCACTTGAGTCATGTAATACCTCCATCCAAGTGTCTACCACGAATTTAGATGTATTAGGAAGGTTTTAGATTAGTTTCCCATGCTATAAAAAGAGGAGAAAAGTCGTGATCTTGTGGGATGTCCAAGAGAGTATCTCTATGCTACTCTAGTTTTTGTATGTAGAGCTTGCAGAGCTTGTATCTCCCTCATTATATATCCAAATTACATGTTTGATAGCTCATTTGAAAGCTCTTCTTGTCTACTTTCATAGTACCAATTTTCATAATCATTGGATTTGTGAGCTGAGAGCAACACTCTCTGCAAGTAGTGTGTGTTCTCTGTTTTTTATCCCTGCTGAAGGTCTCCATTAAACATCCAAATTGCAGAGGTCATATCTCCTTGTGTATGTATCCAAATCATGTGTTCTTTGGCTTGTTAGAAAGCTCTCCAAGTCTATTTGTATTCTGGAAATTTTCAGATTCATTGGAGTTGTGAGTTAAGAGCAGTAGTCTCTGCAAGTGATGTATGTCCTCAGGTTCATCTCTGTTTCAAGGTCTCCATTAAAGCTGCATATTGCAGAGGTCATAGCTCATTGAGTATTTATCCAAATTGAGTGTTCTTTGGCTCATTGGAAAGCTCTTGGTCTCTAGTATATGTGGTTAAAATAGTTTTAAAAACTTTTGAGTGAGTAGAGAGTAGTAAGCTCTGCAAGCATGACTGGTTTTCTATGATGAAGTTTGTGAGAAGGTCAACTTGTTCCTAGGGGGTTCCACCTACTTCCTGCTATACTTTGGAGGTCAATAAACTCCAACATTCATTACCAGTCGATTGATTGACTATATCTGCTTGGTCATCTGCAGTTGGTGAAGAAGGAGGATGACACTCCATAACAGTGGTATCTGCCACTGTCTCCTTCATAGCCTCAACATCCGGTTGATGAGATTCCTCCTGCTGTGAGACTTAAGCTACGTCTTTCATAATAACGTCTTTTTTCGGCTGCCTACTAGGAGAAGACGAGCAGAGTCTACCTGTAATGAAGTAGCGGTGTCATGGAATACTTCAACGTCTGGAACCACGGTGGTGTCCTTTACTTGACTTTGTGAAGGGTTGAGGCGCGTGCATTTGCATTGGAAGAAATGTAGCAGGTCTTCATCATCGTCATCTTTGAGCATCTGTGTAGATTCCTCGTGTAACAACACGGTATCCGTTGGAGGTGGTTGCGCGGATTGTATCACCGGAAGGAGAAGGGTGAGGAGGTGGGGCAATCAGGTACGAGGAATTTCATGCTTGGCGAGTTGTTTTGTAACTACTAAGCATTGACGGTGAATGCACCGGAAGAAAAAGGATGTGAAATTGATCCCCTCTCATGAGGTAGTATCAATCATCAAGTAAAAAGGCCTAGAAATGCCATACGTGCGTTTTTGCATGTTTAAGGCTGCTACAAGAAATTGCAACGTGGTGCACTCTAGCTCGGGCCGACAGAGAATGGCAAACTCATTAGATGAGTGCCGGGGAAATAATTCTTTCATGGTCGCTAGGGGAAGGAGTGGTCCATCGACCAACCCTTCCTGAGGGAGACAGAATCCCTCAGCAACCGTGTTTAGTGTAACGACTACATGGGGGTTTAAGCACGTTAAGGGCCAGCACTGCTTTGTAGTAGGCATGGCGGCTATGGCAGAGATAATCTACGCATGAAAGGGATGACATTCCAGTGAACGCCAAGGCAATTCAGCGAAGGCCAAGAGTCCTCGAGCACGCATGTACTCACTCACATCCGGAGTGAGACTCGCACAAAAAGTTACTATGTTCGTAAGAGCTTCCATGGCGCACTCAGAAACAAACATAAACACAGAGCACACAAGGGACACACACACAAAGACACGATAGCAACTAACAGCGAGAAGAACAAGATTAAGTAGAAACACGAGAAAAATCAAGTGGCAAGAACCCTAATCATAATGCAGTATTGGAAATGTACCGACATAATGATGACATGCATGTATTAACAGACGCAGCGACATAGAGGCGGCTATTAATCATGGCTAGATAAGAAAACAGAAAGATTACGGTCCGTTGGTCAACCGAAACACGGAGATCAGAAAAGAAAGGCGATGGAAAAGAGTGACAAGCGTAAAAGAATAAAAATACCGAAGACACCTCACGAGGTGGTAGACAACGGATAGTAGGGTCGAAGCTTCGAACCATTAATCACTTTAGGGAGAAGGTGACCAGTTAAGGGGGATAACCAAAAAGTTGCGGGTCCCACTTGTTCAGCAATCCGGTATGGATTGAACCATCGTAGCTTAAATTTTCCGGTGGATCTATTAGACTTAGCGTTATAGAAGAGGACTAATTGGTTTATCGTAAACATGAGGGATTTGAGGAAACGATCGTGGGTTTTGGCCTATCTCAGCTGCACTTCCTACATCACCAGGAAACTCTCCAAATGTTGTTCATCCAGGGACCGTAAGGTGTCCAATCAAAAGGGGAAAGATTGTTCCGGTAATAGCTTCCATTCTAGGGCCACACGCAGACTGGGAACCACTAGTTCCATAGGAGCAATCGCTTCTAATCCATACGCCAACTTAAAAGGAGCTGTTCCGATCGCCACTTTGTATGTGGTACAATAAGCCCATAGTACAACAGGTAGAAATTGGTCCCATCTCTCTGGGCAATCTAACACCAGTTTCTTCAAGATGTTTAAGAGAGATTTGTTGGTACTCTCAGCAAGTCCATTTGCTCATGGGTAATAGGGAGAACTGAATTTGTGCACAATCTGGAATGTTTTCCTAAGCACTTGCATTAATGTATTTGCAAAGTGCCTACCTTGATCAGTTACTATCTCCAAGGGTAACCCATAACGCGGAAAGATATCCTTCATTAAGCATTTAACAACCGCAGCCACTGTAGGTGATCGGAGAGCCCATGCCTCGGCCCATCTAATTGCGTAATGAGTGCATGTCAGAATATATCTATTATTGGTGATTGTTTCCGGAGGTGTAATTGGTCCTATGAAATCCAAACCCCATTTCTGAAAAGGTTCAAGAGGTACAACGGGTTGGAGAGGGAAGTAGTGTCACTATAAAGGCTGACCGGAACGCTGGAACTCATCGCACTATTGTACATATTTGGTGACGTCACGATACATAGTGGGCCACCACAATCCACTCTGTAGAATCTTTCGATGAGTCAGGTCAACCGCAAAATGTCCTCCAGTTGGGGCAGTATGGACCATGGTAACGACTGAAGCAATTTCATGCGGGGGGACACATTTGAGCAGTACTCCTGAGTGATCCATGTAATATAATTGTCCGACAATCAACCGAAAGCGTCAGCCGTACGTGGCTAGTCTTCATCTAGCAGTTGAAGAAATCATACCAAGCGGACATCCATTAGTCAAGAACAGAAGCAAGGTGTCATAGTAAGAAGAGGGTACTGATAATTCCTGTTGATCATCTTGTATTGTCTTTGCTGCATAGATGGCTGGTGTTGTATCATCAATTCCCTCGGGAGGCTCACCGGAATCCAACCGAGAGAGAAATTCAGCAAGAGCGTGTGCTGACCCTAGTTGATGTACGACTGAGTAATTAAATTCTTGAAGCAACAGGACCCATCGTGCTAGCCGTCCTCCCAAGTGTTGTTGGCGCACCAGATACACCAATGCTGCATGGTCTACGTGGAAGGTGAAGCGTCTTCTTAACAAATAATGTCGAAGTTTTTTCACAGAATATACTAAGCCAAGACACTCCCGTTCAATAACGGAATAGTTACGCTCTGCTGGGGCCAATCTGCGGCTTGCATAATATATGGGATGAAAACCATTGATCCTTCTGCTACATCAGAACGCTTCCAATGGCACTATCAGATGCATCCACAAAGACATGAAATGGCAATTCCCAATTGGGTGCTTGTAAAATGGGCGCCTAAGTTAACAATGATTTCAATTTGTCAAAAGAAAGTTGACACTCTTTGGTCCATTCAAACTGACGCGAGCTACTGGTGATCAATCAATTAAGTGGTATGGCCAGATTGTTGAAGATAAATGTACAAGCTCATTTTCATATGAGCCATGCTTGGATAAATTTATCAAATATAAAGATAAACGAAAAGTAGAGGAAAAAAGGAAAAAATAATAAAAGAAAGAGTCTATTCAAAACTTCATGATGAGTAAGAGATACAGTATGGTTATAAAAGTGAAGTGGGAGCACATTCAAAACAACGAGAGAAAGAGGCAAGAGCTCTCAGTAGTCGGATCTAGCCATTTTGTCATTTTTTTCTTCCCTTAGACTCCTTCTAGTCGCACGCTACTTTGTACATAACTCTGTTGTGGAGCTCATATCTTAGTGCATATGTAACCATTTCTTGCATTTAAACATTCATTCCAAAGCTTATCTCGTGTACCTTTTGCATACCAAATATCTCATTGAAAGCTTATGTAGTTTGTGAGATATCAGTGAAAGAGTGAAGTCTAGTTTTTCAGTATACCTGTGTAGATAGGTAGTCTATTTTGGTTGGTTAAGTTTCCCAAACCAAACATATCCAAATTGCATGATTTTTGTCTTGTTGGAAAGCTCTTGGCATATTATTTCATTGTCCCAAATATCTCATTCAGATCATATATATTCTGTGAGATATCTGTCAGAGAGTAAAGTCCAGTTTTATAGTGTACTTATGTGTGCAGGTGGTCTATTTTGTTCAGTTGACTTTCCTGAGCAAAAATCATCCAAATTACTTGTTTTTTATATTGTTGGAAAGCTATTTGTGTCTACTTTCTTTGTACCAAATATCTTTCTCAAAGGATATATATTCAGAGAGTTATTAGTCTGAGAGTGAAGCTCAATTCTTTGGCATACCTGTGTGGACAACAAGCTATCTAAGGTGCAACTGTTTGTCCAAGTACTGGACATACAAGGGTGGTTCACTACACATTTCCATTGCGCATAGGAGAACTCGTTCTCCACATTTCATATCAGAGCAAACTTGGTGCTGAAGCTTCATCAACAGAGCTGGAGATAAAGAAAAGGAAAAGAGGAGCTATAAAAGAAGGAGGAGCTTTGCAAACGCAAGAGCAAAGGACTAAAACTATTCGAGGTAACTCTCAAAGTCTTTGATACTCTTCAATGGCTGACTTGGGTCAACAAGTAGAGAAGTTGGATAAGGATAACTATCCTGTGTGGAAGTTTAGAATGACCAACTACCTAATGGGCAAAGGCTTATGGGGTATTGTGAGCGGCGATGATGCTCAACCTCAAATCAATCAAGCTATGGCCACTGAAGTCCAAAGGAGGCAAGCAAAAGAATGGGAAGAGAGGAATAGGAGAGTCATGTTCCTCATTTCGCAAATCATTACTAATGCCATGGTAGGGCATATTCAACATCTAGAGAAAGCTAAGGATGCTTGGAAGCTCTTGAAAGGATGTACTCAACAAATACCAAAGCTAGGAAACTTCAACTCAAGAATGAGTTGAACACAATCAAGAAAAGTTCGAGTCAATCCATAGCTGAATATACTTTGAAGATTAAGGAGCTAAGCGATGCTTTAGCTTCTATTGGCACAACGGTTGAAGATGAAGATCTTGTGTGTTATACTCTCAATGGATTGAGAGAAGATGAAAGGCGGAAGCCTTTTATAACTTCCATTAACTTGAAAGATGCATATCCAGGTTTTGAACAACTAATCCCTCATCTTGTCACAAAAGAGCTTAGCTTCGGTGGTCCCAAAGGAAAGGACAACCACAATCAAATGTTATATGTAGGTCGAGGTAAAGAAAGGAACTCAAGAGGAGGCTCAAGAGGAAAAGGAAGAGGTCACAACAACTACAACTACAACCAAAACAGTTCGGAAGACAACAAGGATGCATCAAATGCCAACACACAAGGAAGAGGTCGAGGTAGAAGTAGAGGAAGAGGCCGAGGCTCCTACAATTCTCATAAAGGTATAACATGCTATCATTGTGGTAAAGTAGGACACTATGCTAGTGATTGTTGGCTGAAGAATGGAAGACCAAATGGAGGCAATCAAAGGAACCAAAGAAACTATGCAAGCACCTCAAGTGAAGGAAGCAAGGACACACTACTTGCAATGAGACATGAGTATAGAGTCTCTTGTGAAGACGACAAAAAATGGTACATTGATTCATGTTGTAGCAACCATATGTCATGCCAAGGAAGTTTGTTCACTAATCTACAGGTACCAAGTGGAAAAGGATGTGTTGAAATAGGTGATGATACTCAAGACATGATTGAACATATTGGAGATATAAGGCTTGGAGATACAAGTAGAGCAAAGGTACTATCTAATGTTCTTCATGTTCCTACAATTTCAAAGAACTTGATTTCAGTAGGAAAAATTGTAGAGAAGGGTTATCATGTCATATTCAATGAGAATGGGTGCTTCATAAAGAATCCAAAGGAAGGCTTCAAGGTCATGGCTCAAGGAAGAAGAGAAGGAAGGATGTTCACTTTGGATGTCCAACATCCACATGGAAAGGTCATGTACGTTCAATGTGGGAACAAGGAGATTTCAGAGCTCGACTTATGGCACAAAAGAATAGGACACATCAACATTACAAAGCTGAAGCACATGAGCAAACATGAAGTGGAAAGAGGTCTTTCAAATTTTAATAGCATTGGACTACATGAGTTATGTGAAGCTTGTCAACTAGGAAAGCAAACGAGGCAGCCATTCAAGAGGAGCAATTATGTGGCTCCAAATGTCTTGCACTTGATACATACGGATGTATGGGGACCAAGCCATGAGGCATCAATGGCTGGTAATAGATTTTTTGTCACCTTCATTGATGATCACTCAAGAAAGGTATGGCTGTTTTGTATGAAGCAAAAATCAGAGGTGTTTTCTATATTCAAAAGATTCAAAGTTGAAGTTGAAAAGGAAATAGGAAGGTCTATCAAAACCTTAAGGTCCAATGGTGGAGGAGTATACTTCTCCAAAGAATTTTCAGATTTTCTACAAGAGAATGGGATCAAAAGGCAATTCACTTGTAGGTATACACCACAACAAAATGGAGTAGCTGAGAGGAAAAATAGGCAAATTGCTAAAATTACAAGATGCATGCTCAACGAGATGAAGGTACAATTGTACTATTGGGCTAAAGCTACCACAACCGCCATTTACTTGATGAATAGGTGCACAACATCGGGAATACATCACTTGACTCCAGAAGAGGTATATTCCGGTAAGAAACCTAATCTTACACACCTCAAAGTGTTTGGATGTGTTTGCTTTGTTCATATTCCACAAGAAGTTAGAACAAAGATGGAACCAAGATCAGAAAAATGCATTTTCATTGGCTACTTGACAGAGCAAAAAGGATACAAGTGTTACAACCCTAAAGCAAAGGAATTAAGGGTCTCGCGAGATGTGGTCTTTGATGAACTAAGACCATGGTATGAAGATAAAGGAAAGGAAAAGATTCTTGAAGAAGATTGTGCTGATTATGCAGGAACGAATCAAAGAGAAGTTCAACAATCAAGCACAAAGGTTTCAGGTCTAGAGGCATCTACATCAAATGAAGAATGTTCAACATGGAGGGGGAGTCATTCTTTGTCTCCAAATTCAGCTCATAGTAGAGCCAAAGAAGCGAGTGCTACTCCAAACAGTTAGGTAGATGCAAGTGAAGAAGAATATGAAGAGGTAATCACTCCGATGGTAAAGCTAAATAGATTAAAGAAGAAACTTTCTAAAGGCAATGAAAGAAGATCTTCAAGGACAAGGTATCCAACTCAAAGGTTGAGTTATGATAGTTTTATGGCGACACATTTTGCATACATGATGCAGGTTATCAAAGACAAAGAGTATGAGACATATGAAGAAGCTTGCACACAAAAGGAATGGAAGCAAGCTACGAAAGAGGAGATCAAAGCTCTCAAAGATAATCACACATGGGAGCTAGTGCCAAAGAAAGAAGGTATGAAGATTGTTCCAAACAAATGGGTGTTTAAAGTAAAGAGGAATGTTGATGGTTCACTAGCTAGATATAAAGCTAGATTAGTTGCCAAAGGATTTAAACAAACACAAGGCATATATTATGATGAAGTTTTCAGTCCTGTTGCAAAGATGGGAACTATCAGAACCTTAATAGCAATTGGTGCTTCAAGGAGATGGCCATTATATCAACTCGACATCAAAAATGCTTTTCTTAATGGAGAACTACAAGAAGAGGTATATGTGAGTCAACCGGTTGGATTTGAAGATGAAAACCATCCAGATTTGTTTGCAGGTTGAAGAAGACACTTTATGGCTTGAAGCAAGCACCAAGAGCATGGAATCAGAGATTGTATCTAACTAAGTGTGGATACAACCCAAGTAGTGTAGATCCTTCGTTGTACATGAAGAAGGAAGAAAATAGAGAGGATATATTTGCATATACGTCGATGACCTCATCATAATAGGAAATGATGTTACAGGGATTAAAGATATCAAAAGGAAGCTTGGTAAGGAGTTTAAAATTTCAGATCTTGGAGAGCTGAAATATTTTTTAGGAATTGAAGCTGTTTATGGAAAGAGTGGCATCTACTTGATGCAAAGGAAGTACTTGTTGGATGTTCTTTTCAGATTTGGAATGAGTGAATGCAAACCACTCACTCAACCCATGGACACAAATACAAAGATTTGTTCAAATGATGGAGAACCATTGGAAGATGTAACGACATACAGAAGCATTGTAGGATCATTGATCTATGCAAACATTACAAGACCTGAATTGTCTTATGTTGTTGGTGTACTTTCTCAGTTAATGCAAGCCCCGACAAGTGAACACTTAAATTCAGCCAAGAGAGTGTTGAGATACATAAAGCATATAGTTAATCATCCTTTGTTTTATAAGTTTGATGAAGAACTGCATGTCAAAGGCTTTAGTGATGCTGATTGGGCAGGTTCAAAGGAAGATAGAAGATCAACCTCAAGTTATGTGTTCATGATAGGAAGCAAACCTATCACGTGGACCTCAAAGAAACAACCTACTGTTGCACTTTCATCTATGGAGGCTGAATATAGAGGATTAGTGTTTGCCACATGTGAAGCATGTGGATTAAAAAGCTTTTGGCTGATCTTGGAGTGCAAGTTGGAACCATCCCTATATACGGTGATAACATGTCAAGTATCTACTTGGCAAGCAATCCTATGTTTCATGCAAGGAGCAAGCACATAGAGGTCCACTACCATTATGTAAGGGAGAAGGTGCTCAGAAAAGATGTGGAGATAAAGTTCATCAAAACCAAAGAGTAGGTTGCAGATATGTTTACAAAGTTCTTGGATGCTTCTAAACTCAAAGGTTTCAAGGATGTGATAAATTTGAAGGACATGGTTGAAGATAACTCCCAAATGAGCGAGGGGGAGTGTTGAAGATAAATGTACAAGCTCATTTTCATATGAGCCATGCTTGGATAAATTTATCAAATATAAAGATAAAGGAAAAGTAGAGGAAAAAAGGAAAAAATAATAAAAGAAAGAGTCTAGTCAAAACTTCATGATGAGTAAGAGATACAATATCTTGCCTTGTAGTTAGTAGCATGTAGTGGAGAAAGTGGTGAGTTAAGAAGGAGGCACAAACTTCTTCACATGCTCATTGGTTATAAAAGTGAAGTAGGAGCACATTCAAAACAAGGAGAGAAAGAGGCAGGAGCTCCCAGTAGTCGGATCTAGCCATTTTGTCATTTTTGTCTTCCCTTAGACTCCTTCCAGTCGCACGTCACTTTGCACACAGATCTGTTGTGGAGCTCATATCTCAGTGCATATGTAATCATTTCTTGCATTTAAGCATTCATTGGAAATCTTATATTGTCTAATTTCTGCATACCAAATATCTCATTGAAAACTTATGTAGTTTGTGAGATATGAGTGACAGAGTGAAATGTAGTTTTTTAGTATACCTCTGTAGATAGGTAGTCTATTTTGGTCGGTTAAATTTCCCAACCAAAACATATCCAAATTGCATGATTTTTGTCTTGTTGGAAAGCTCTTGGCATATAATTTTAGTGTCCCAAATATCTCATTCAGAACATATATATTCTATGAGATATCTATAAGAGAGTAAAGTCCAGTTTTATAGTGTACTTATGTGTGTAGGTGGTCTATTTTGGTCAGTTGAGTTTCCTGAGCAAAATGCATCCAAATTACTTGTTTTTTAGCTTCTTGGAAAGCTATTTGTGTCTACTTTCTCTGTACCAAATATCTTTCTCAAACAATATATATTCAGAGAGTTATCAATCCGAGAGTGAAGCTCAGTTCTTCAACATACCTGTGTGGATAGCAAGCTATCTAAGGTGCAGCTGTTTGTCCAAGTAGTGGACATACAAGGGTGGTTCATTACACATTTCCGTTGCGCATAGGAGTACTCATTCTCCACACAGATGAGCAAGCCAATTCAGATGTCTCCCATGCCACCGGATTTGGCCCAAAAAGCGCATCACGTCTTTAGGTGTGTTAGGAGCAGAAGCCTCCAGTACGGCCTTCACTTTGTCTGGATCCACCTGAATGCCTTGTTTTGAAATAACGTGTCTGAGCAACTTGCCACAAGATATAGAGAATACCAATTTATTCGCGTTCAGGCACAAGCGATATTCCTGACACTTTGAAAAACAACACCATAAATGGTATAGGTGTGCCGACGTATCACCGGATAACAAGAAATCATCCAGATACACTCTCATAAATGTGGTGAGATAAGGGGAAAAAATTTCTCGCGTGCAGCGTTGGAACGTACTAGGAGCATTGCGCAGTCCAAACCACATTATAGTACACGCATAGACACCCCAGTTGGTAATAAATACAGTCTTGGGTATATCTTGCTCGGCCATTCAGACTTGATTGTAACCACTGTATCCATCTAGAAAGGAATACATCTCCCAGCCAGCCACGTTGTCTAACATGGTATCCAGGAATGGCAACGGAAATGGATCAGGTACGGTTGCAACATTGAGCTTTCGGTAGTCCACACATATCCGCAATTGCTTGTTTTTTCTTCGGAACTATAACAATGGGAGAGATCCATTTTGCATGCTCAATAGGCACAATAAATCCCACCTTCAACAATCAATCAAGTTCGGCTTTAACCTGTGCCGCATAGTTAGAATTCATCTTGTAACTAGGTTGTTTGATGGGTCTCACATCCGGTTTCAGCACCACTCTGTGTTGATAAATCCGCAGGTCCAACCCCTTCATGTCCCTGTAATCCCATGCAAACATATCCGCGAACTCTCGTAGCAGCTGCAATAGTTGCTCCTGGAAAGTCTTGGATAGTCTGGCCTTTATTTTTACGGGTCGTGGGTTGGTTTCGTCACCTAAATTGCAGGTGATCAGCTGAACTTCTGGTACATAGAACTGTCGGGGCCTTTCCAAATCATCTCGAGACTGGAGTAATTGTTGGAGCATCGATTCATCCAAAGTCTATTCTGTACTCGACTCGTGCTCACATGTCAGAGGTACCACCATGCAGGCTGCCAGACTCCAGTTATCAACCATCGTTTGTAAATCTACAGTGTCAAGTGCCATCAAATCCTTGTTGGCCTTAAGGAAAGTCTCCTCTTCATCATCTGAGAGACCATCCAACATGTGTACAGGCTCCGCTAAATATGGTCGTGCATGTAAGTCACAGGGTTTCATGTCATCCAATAGGACAACATATTTCTGGTGATTATTTTTAAAGACTAATTCATGCACTGACCAGTCTTGCACTACCTTAGCTTGTTTTAGCCAAGGACATCCAAAGAGCAGATTGTAATCCAGGCTCGATTCACGTAAATCCAGCACAACAAAGGTCATTTTGAAAACAGAACCTTGTAGAGTGATCGGAATATCTCGCACCAAGCCCACCGGATGGACTCGAGATTGATCAGCCATGCGTACAAACAATTGAACAGGTTCAATTTGCATCCAACCTAGCCATTTGCAAAGTGCTGCTCTTGCAATGTTGACACCAGATCCGCCATCAATCGAGACTTGTGTGATTTTATGGTTCTTGTACCATACCGTAATCAGTGGTACTGTATGGTCCACCATTGGGTCCCATTCTGATTGGATTGTAGTTGTTGCGGGAGCACTCGAGGATCCTCGACTGACCTACTGCTGAAACTGTTGACGCACTCCACGGACTAAAGCCAATAGTTGTCCCAATGGTAGTGTAATTGATGCCTTGGACAGAACATCCCACACCGAATCAATTTTGGCTGTTTTCGATATGATCTCCAATATGGATTCTGGTACTGTGGAAGTCACATTTCGTCCTTCGGGTACTTCCAACGATAAGGTTTTTGCGTCACCAGAATTGGGGTAGGAAATATGGTTTGTTCCTATGTAGCCCACTTGCTTACTTTTGTAAACACCTTCTGTTGTTCACAAATTCTAGGTTCAAAAATATCCGAAGCTGGCTGTAGTTGCTTTCGTGAACGTGTTTGCACTGTTGCTGTTTGAGTATCGATTGCTGATATGTACACCATATTTGCCATTGGATGTTGTCGTTCCTTTTTCTTTTTATTGTACTCAGCCGCATCTTTACAGAATCTTCGAATATGCCGGATTTCACCACAAAAATGACATTTGGGGGGTGGAGGAGATGCACCTTCTCCTGATGGACCTGCATTCCACCGTCCACCTCGATAATTCCTATATCCCTGGTACAAAGTATTCCGCATCTGTGGTGGCACATAATGGCCAGCCGGTTGCCCTTGTTCCTGAATAATGGCATTAACAGCTTCTCTGTTCTGTACCTTGGCGTTATACGGGCAAGTCTCCGTAGTGTGGTTTGTTGTATGGCAAATTGCACAATACATTTGGTTCAGAGTGCATATTGAACTGTTGTGCCCTGGATTTTTGCATTTGGTACAGTAAATTTGTTTCAAAGGGTCCTCGTTGGATTGCGTGGACGCTTTCAGCCACTCTAGGTCTTCAATGAATCCGCCCACTTTGTTTTATAATTGTAACGCCATAGCAATTACGGCATCCAAATTCATTCCTCCCACACACCGGATAATCATAATCTGCTTTAATTGGGGCTTTAATCCGTTGATGAACCACTGCGTGATAACATCATCTGGTAAATTAGCATGTGCGGGTTGCAACTACCATAAATGAGTCCGAAATAATGTGGCATAATCTTGTACATTTTGGTGGGGTTTCTGCCTATTATTATGTAAGTAGTCAAAAATTTTGGCTGGGTTTTTCTTTAACCGAAATGGTTGTAGGAATGCATCATTCACATCATCGTACTGCCAAAAGTGGTTCAAATCATATTCAGTTAGCCATCGTGCAACTTGATTAACCAGGGTTGACTGGAATACAATAGCTTTATATGCAGGGTCTGTAGGGTAATTCAGAACTGCATAATTAATCTCAAAGGTCTGCACATGCACATCAGGATCATCCCCCAGAAAACCTCCAAATTTGGTGTATGTGACCCCTGCTAGTACCGGGCACGGTGGGATAACCTGTTGTTGCTGATGTGTTGTGGCTGTGGCGGTGCTTGTTGTTGTTGTTGTGAGCTACTCATGGTGTTGTTGTTGTTGGCATTGTTGTTACCTGAATTTTGGGGAGGTATCCCTTGATCTTCCTGGACTATATGGTCAACCGGCTCACTTTCTGGTCCTAAAATGTCGTTGAATTGATTGCTTAACTCCAAATCTATTAGCCCTTCCTCAACTTTAGTGTCGAAATTAGCTAAACATGCACCGAAAAATGGTGAACACAATAGGTGTCCACCATACAGCACCATAGTTTCACCAAAAAGCTTCGAATCACCACCAAGTAATACCAAACTCTCATCGAAACTCGCCGAATTCTCACCGGACCAAACTGCACTGTCACCTATGAAGCGTTCTCACCGGATAACGCAAACATGTCACTAAAAGTGATCGAATTTTGACCAAATAATGCGGAACTGTCTCCACACTGCACCTTTGTACAACCAGAAATCACTGTACTTTCTCCAGAAGGTACTGGACTCGCACTGGAACGCACTAGAATCTCGCCGTGTACTACCGAACTACCACCGGAATTGCTGTTGGCTGGCTGTACTGAACCTTCTGCAACTAGACTAAATTGTCCTGTACTTCTACCACCAGGGGTTGTTCCTAATAGGTTCGGAACTTCCCAGGGATGTTGATCTCTACAGTATTTGGGATATGATTTGCTGGAACGTGTTATCAGCATATATCAAAGAATTCTTCCTCAATCTTTAATCTTCGATGCAAACGACTACTCCATTTCCCACAGACAGTGCCAGTGTTAAACTTAAACTTCGGATTAAGTTATCTATTTAAAGTTTAATTCAATCTGGGTTCTTGGGATGGTTAGGGGTCTGTAAATAGAGTCCCTGTTTGTATTTTCCCAAATACAGAGTTTCGACAACAGCGCTTTGCTTCCGGCTCTCGCCCAGATGAACAATCCGACGACTGCCCTTCTGCTTCACACGACTCTTTTCATTAATCTCTCAAGGGTTACAACTTTGCGCTATGCCTTTACATCATGCGTGCGACTTTTCAGAATATATATTACAAAATTTATGAGTTCCTTTCCGGTGGCTTACACTCCCTTCATGACTTTTACAACTTCATTTTCAAAATTCTCGGTAAGCCGAGACACCAGTAATGCTCACTCTTTCTGACTTAATTTTGTAGTATATGGAATTGGGTGATCATCATACTCCTCGATACGTGGTCCTGTTATTGGTGAATGAACGAGGGGGAGAGGGAGGGCATACCTCAATCTCGTCAGTAGCCATCATGAATCGCACTACTAGTGTCCCCAAGTTATTGGTCTTGTTTATTTGGGCCCTTAGTTCTGCTATGATCTTATTCTTCTCGTCATTTGCTTGTTTACTAGCCTTTGCTTCCAATTTTTCCTTTGCTTCGCAGATAGTCTTGACTTGATCAGCATCTTTATTGCATTGCTCCATATACTTGTGTAGTGCCTCATTCCGTTTGAGTTCCCAAGATTTAGCTTCTGCTTTATAGCTGATCTCGATCTCTACCTGTTTGCTCTTCTCTTGGATTAACTATTCTTCTAATGCTGCCAATTTGGCCTATAATTCTGGTATATTTGTGTCTACAGTGCTTTCCAATGGTTGATTTAATAAAATGGAATTCATTAACTCTTTATTTGTGTATGCAAGTTATCGGCCTCATCCATATACACTTTTATTTGACTTTCTAGTAGCTTGCTATGGTTGAGCATCCTCATGTTCTCAGCTTCATATATTGCATGCTGCTTTTGCCATTTTGCCACCTCATCTTTGAGTACCGATACAGATGTTGTTAATTCCTATATATTGACTTTTAGCAAGGCATTCTCTTCCTGCCCACGATGATACTCTTCTATCTTCTCTGCCAATGTTGCTGTCTTCTGAACAAGTTCTTTTTGCATTGCTATATTCTGGGCAGACAGTTCTTCACTTAGTTTTTGAAATCAATTTCTCACCTCACATAGTTCTATTTTTTCCTTTTCCTCGTCCATCAAAATGATTTGTGCTATCATGGCAGTCTCTATCATGGTTTCGACGAGTTGACTGGCATCGACATTTAGCCAAGTTCTCGAGATAACTGGCTCTTCACCTGTTTGTACATGTTTACCTTCTTCCACATGTAATGTGTCTTGATGTGTTTGCCTTATGTGGAGTTGAATCTACAGTTCACCTTCCTCAACAGGGTTGGTGGAGTCTTGCATTGTTAGTTCTTCAGAAGGCTACTTATGAGAGTCATTTACCACATCCAATGGTGAGGGTTCAACCACAACCCGGATAGGTAGCACAGGTTCTTCTTTATCTTGCCTTTCAGTGGTGTCTTCTTCCATCTTAGGGTGTGTAATTTTTCTTTGTTTGGGGGCTGAAGCTTCCTTGATGGATATTTTTGGTTGCTTGTTTAGTTGTATTATATGTTCTTCCACTACGGATGCTTCATGCAAAGGTTTAGACTGTGCTCATTGTTCTTTTTCCTTTTCAGTTGATTGTTGTACTTGGTTAAATTCCTCCTAGTCTTCTCCCATGTGTTCATAAATTTGTATATCTGTATTAAGCGTGTCATGATCATGCGATGACTCACTCTCTGAGCTTGAATCATCAAGTCGCAATTCTTTCTCCTTGTGTTGATCTTTGTGTTCCTGCTTGATGGTATTGGTGTCCCTGTATTGTAAGGTTGATCTGTCCTCTCATGTGGACATGTGTGGCCTCTAATGCTGTAGAGAGGTCTCTGCTGGTGATAGCGGGAGTTGTAGTGATCAGTACCTTAAGAAGCTCATATGTTCTTTTGGATTGTGGTATCTGTGATGCCTCAGCTACACGAGCTCGTTTTGCACCCCTCATGGTCGGTTTGGAGCTTGTACTAGCTTCCTCTACTAAGGTTACCGCCTTCCTCTTCTTTGGCACTATAACCGCTTTCTTATACCTTTCCATTTCAGCGGTCGAGATCATAGGATCTAAACACTCCTTCATGTTCAATGCTTGATAGATAAGCAGCGTTAGAGCTGAACTTCCATTTAAAAACTTTTGTGGCCCCACTGCTTTTTGGCTTCAAAGATTTGTTCTTGAATGTAGGGTGTCATATTAACTTGATTCCCAATTTGCTTGACAGCATGAGATAACAGTTGCACTACGACTTTCTGAGGAGCCATATATCTATTCATACTTGGAAAACAAAAGTGTTGATGCACCAATCTGACTTCCTCTCCAATGTCTATTCTATTGATGTCAAAGAAAGTTCTTTACTTTGCCTCATGGCATTCATCCTTGAGATCTATAAGGCCATCCATTTTCTAGCAGAATGCTGCCCTGATGAGCTCCTATGTGAATCTAATAGTTTGATATTACCCATTGCGATCCAATACCACAGCTTCAGGGACTGAGGGTTTATCAAGGATTGGATCTAAGGTATTCATTACTTGTGTGCATGGTTGAAAGTCTGGTTTGTAAATTGGGAGCTTTAAGTAAGCCTCAATTCCTGCTTTAGTCCATACATTCACTATTGCGAGCATCTCATGTAAGACTTTGAAATCTTGGGTCATCACTGGGAATTGATGTTCTCGGTCCATGATCCTTATAGTTACAAGAAACAAGTGCTCACTTGTTGGATTATCATCTCTGAACCAATATCCCCTTGCCTTAACAACGGATTCCAAGGGAAAATCCAATACTTTCGCTTCATGCGTAGCTTCAAAATCAGTTGATGTGTTCTTTGTAGCTTTAGAACTTGAGGAAGCCATCCATTCTGGAAGTATTCAATGATTATTATCAAATATGAAGTAAGTTGTAGTGGTGTGTTGATCATTCACTCCATGTGTCACCTCCCCGCTCACAAGTGTGTAAGGAACATAAACCTGTCCTTGGGTTACATTTTTTTTCTTAAGTTGTAATGAAAATAGAAAAAATTAAGGATATAGCCAAAGCAATTGGTGCTTATTATTTATGGTACATGGTCTGTCGCGGCATCTGCTTCACTAGAGTTGTGTGTCTTCTGAAGAGTCATTTGTGCTTCCATTGATTCCATTGTACTTTGGTTGTCTGCTCCCTGGTAAGCTCGATAGCTGTTTTGGGTATCCATATTTGATTTCTTGATGGTTGAGCTACCTTTAATATTTTTGGTACAAAGATATTTTTGTGGACCTATCTATAATTGAAGATTCAAGTTGGTGCCTTCTTTGAATGGGTTCCTTTTGAGTCTCCCTATATTGAGGCCAATATATTGATCTTTACACACCCATATTTGTCGCATCCTTCTTTTTCTAGCTGTTTGTATTAGTGATAATTTTGTGTTTGGTCGTATGATTCCTTGTAGCCGACTCGTAGTGAAATCCTCATTTGTTCTCTCTGGTTGGTTGAGTAAAGATGAAGGGCTAAGTAGGGAGTCATGGATATGAAGAGAAGGGTTTTCAGGATTCAAGACAGATGCGGACACAGGGATATCACAGTTTGAGGTTGGTGTAGATTCACATGTAGACACACATTCAGCACTGTTACGTTTCACGCTGATCCTCTTTAGAGGTTTTTCATCTAATAGACTAAAGACCTCTCTCTGTCCAATCTTCGTGGATATATATCCTAAGGCCAACTAGATATTCACTTCGAATTCGTATATCGAATCTTCACCTAACACCAAATCTTCCATAAGATCATCATCTTGGCATACTAAAAACTTTTGATGCATGGAGTTGTTACCTAGGTGTAGAGATAGGTTGGCCTCCCCCAACACATTCAATGGTGTTTCCTCCTATGCCCAACATGTAGGCCTTAGTCAGATTAAGTGACATACTTAATTGTTTGGCTAAAGATAAGCATATGCAACTTAATGCTGCCCCGATATCTATTAGTGCATCTATGAGGCAGTATTCCTCTATCCCTATTCCTAAATTGAGGTAGGGTGTTTTACTTGTTGCCTTATGGTCATAGGTGCTATGGTCCTATAGTTGGCCATGGGAATAGGCTCCTCTCCTTGCCAGTATCTCTCATCCCTTTCTCTCATCCATTCTTTTTGTTTTCTTATGCGTTCCAATGCCTCGAGCCTTGCTTCTTCCCTTATTCTCTATTCTTCTTCCTTTCGATGTCTGGCTTTAAGTAATCTACTAATCATCGCATGCCTTAATGGTTTTGAGTAATTATTAGTGGTCCATGTCCTCTCTTTTGCAATTTCTTAGCGTGTTGTTTCAAGGTATACACTAATACTAAGTCTCCCTCTTTTAGTCCCTTATCTTTTATGTGGGCATCATAGTAGGCCTTTTGTCACCTATTGGTTGCATTAATACCTGCTACTGCTTGTAGTCTAGTTTCATGCAATCTTTCAATTTGATCCAATTCTTGAGATAATTGATGTCTAGTCCACTCATATGTTTTAGCTACTCGAAGAGTAGGAATTAGAAAATCAGTTGGTAGGATTACATTTTGTCCGTAAACGAGATTAAAAGGTGTAATGCCTATAGCAGTCTTATTAGCAACTCGGAAGACCCAAATGGCATGATGTAATTGTTTATCCCAATCTGATCGTTTATTATTTACTATCTTGGTTAAAATGGTACAAAGCACTTTATTGGAACTTTTGGCATGTTCATTGCCTTGCGGATGATAAGGGGCCGATTTCTTATGAATTACTAAGGATTCATTCATCAAAGTCTCTATCATGTCATTAATGAAATGTGTGCCCCGATGACTCACAATTTCAATGGGTAGTCCAAACCTTGTGAATATATTCTCAAAGAGGAACTTGGCAGTGGTTCTTGCATCATTCTTCCTAGTGGGCTTTGCTTCCACCCATTTGGTTAAGTAATCCATCGCTATGATTATGTACTCAACATGAGACCCTTTGGCTGGGGGGCTAATTGGTCCCAATGAAATCTATATGCCATTTAGTGAAAGCTCTAGCATTGATCATAGGTCGTAATGGCATCTCATCTTCTCGTATCAGATATTTTGTTCTTTGACATACATCGCATCTTTGAACATAAGTAGTAGCATCCTGCTATAAAGTTGGCCACCATAATCCAACAAAGAGAATCATTTTTGTAGTTTTATCCGCTGAAAAATGACCTCTAGTTGCCCCAGTATGGGCCATTTCCAACACATGGATATACTCGTCTTCATGTATACACAGTCGTAGTTGGTTAGCTTGACTATGTCTAAATAGTTGTCTCCCTATGAGGGTATAATCTTTACTCTGCTCCTCGAGAGCTCATTTTCTTGTGAGGCTTGCTTCGTCCGGGTATTCATGTGTCCTTAAAAATTCACTAAAGGAAAATTCCATCTAGGTGCTATTGTGGAATAGCATAGTGTCGAGTTCTCCTCACATCTTTCTTCTTGACACTTGAGACAACTTGCTACATGCCCATGAACATCCTTCGGCATCCCTGGCCAATAATCTCCTACTCTTTTTAGTTCTTGCATTGTACCATTTATGCTTCTATGCTTCTTCCATGAGTTTATTGTAAGACAATAGCTACGCAATATAACACAGAAGTAGTAGTAGAGAAGATAACAGATATAGGAGAATCTCAACAATTTTCTACTAAGAGCAAGTACAAAGATGATGGCATTGTCCACCCGTGCACTCTCAAGGTAGAGCCTAAATGGTGATCTAGACAACTCTAGATAGGGAGATACAAGGTAGAGGTATGCTGGCTCAATTCGATGTCTCAAGTAGTGTAGAATTCATTTATATATAGGATCATCGGTGGCCTTCCATGGACGGCTATACATGGGTGGTAGAGCATGGGCAGCCACCGCCCACATAATTGCCATACATGGCTTACGCCGGTTGAACCGACCTAACAAATATAAATGATTTCTGACTCCAAAAGGGAATATTCCATGGAATATTCCCTTTATCACCTAGTAACTCCCTTTCCTTACAATACCGTACATGGTCCAATATGACCTTCATCCAACATGCAAGTTGGGATTCCCATCAATTGGGTAATGCACGCTTGGCTTCTCCTCATAATGAGGGCCTTACAAAATGTGCATACAATCATGAGGGGTAGACAATTGATCATATACTAACACCCCCCTCAAAGTTTACCGATCAAAAATCAAGTAGGTCTCGGTCCTATGGCCATCTGTTGAAGATGCTTGTTGAGCTGCTCTCTTCGAAGTGCTTTAGTGAATATGTCAACACAATTTGCCTCTGTTGGGCAATATTCTAGCTCCACAATTTCATCTTCAATTAGCTCACGAATGTAATGGCACTGTACTTCTATGTGCTTGGTGCGAGCATGAAATACTGGGTTCTTTGCAATAGCCATACAACTTTGATTATCACACTTGAGTACAATCATCATATTTGATGGAAAGCCTAGATCTGCAAGAATTCTCCTTAACAAGGCTACCTCACAAGAAGCAAAACAAGCTTCTTTGTACTCTGCTTCAGTGGAGGAGAGTGCGAGAGTTGGTTGCTTCCTATTTACCCAATAAAGTATTCTTGAACTACGTGAGAAACAATATCCAGAAACTGATTTGCTAGAATCACAATCTCCAACCCAATCTGAATCACAATATCCTTGGAGTGTATCACCTGTGATATAAAAAATACCAAAATCCAAGGTTCCTGCAATGTACCTTAGAATTTGCATTCCAGCATTCCAGTGACTCTCCTTAGGTTTGTTGGAAAACCTGCTTAACACTCCAACAACATAGCAAATGTTTGGTCTAGTGTTGCACAAAAAAATAAGACTTCCAATGAGCTTGCTATTCTTAGCATCTACACCAGGCATGTTACCATCCATAGATAGCTTATGATTTGCCTCCATAGGTGTTTTAGTTGGTTTATAGTCCATCATTCCAAATACCTTGAGAATTTCTTTGGCATAATTTTGTTGTGAGATGAAAATGCCATCCTTCCTTTGCCATACTTCAATTCCCAGACAAAAATTGAGTAAACCTAAGTCTGTCATTTCAAACTCAGTTCCCAGGCTGCTCCGAGTTTGATTGACGAGTTCCTGATGATCTCCTGTAGTGATCAAATCATCTACATATACAATGACAACAACTAGCTTGCTATCCCTTTTTGTTACATACAAGTTAGCATCAGAAGTACTTCTTTCAAAACCCATATTTTTGAAAAAATTATCTATCCATTGGTACCAAGCCCGTGGAGCTTGCTTAAGTCCATACAAAGCTTTCTTCAACTTGCAAACTTTATTTTCTGAATTGGGCACCTCAAAACCTGGTGGTTGAGATACATATACCTCCTCCTTGAGGTGACCATTCAAAAATAGAGATTTGACATCCATCTGGAAAATAGGCCAGGCCTTTTGTGTAGCTACTGCAAGTACTGTCCGAATAGTTGTCATGCGTGCTGTTGGTGCAAAAGTTTCTTGAACAACAAATCTTTTGATCTGTGAAAAACCCTGTACAACTAATCTTGCCTTATACGTTTCTAATGTTCCATCTACTTTATACTTAGCTTTCCAAATCCATTTAGTACCTATTACCTTCTTCTTTGGCAGCAAGTCGACTAGATCCTATGTATCATTTTTTAGTATACTATCATACTCAGACTGCATTGCCGCTCTCCAACCTGGATCATCAAGGGCTTCTTCAATGGTGGTAGGTTCCTTTATTGAGCCCATGATATCTACCATAAGAGCCATGTTAACAATGTGTTCTGAGGCCCTTCTTTGCTCCTCTATTCTCTTTGATCTTTGTAATCCATTTGTGGATGCTTTTGGTACATCTACATGTGGATTGTGATCATCAAAGAGCTATTGTGCCCATTTTGGTAGTGGCTTACGCTGTGCAGCTACAATTGGTTGGCTTTTTATTGAGGAAATTTCTCCATCAGATGTTTCCTCCTCCTCAACTTTAACCTGTCTTTTGGTAGGCACAAGGTGAGATATTTCTCCATTTGATGAGATAATAGATTTACCTTTATCTTCTACTAAGTTTGGTCATTCATCAAACACCACATCTAGGTTGACAAAAATCTTCCTTGCCTCAGGATCCCACAACCTGTATGCTTTAGACTCTTCACTATATCCTAGGAAGACACACTTTTTGCTTTTTGAATCCAACTTTGATCTTGTTGAATCAGGAATATATGCATAACAGAAACAACCAAAAATTTTGAAAAGAAAAACTGAAGGCTTTTTACCAGAATATGCTTCTTGAGGAGTCATCCCCTTCAGTGCTTTTGTGTAGCTTTGATTGCGGATGTAGACAACTGTATTGACTGCTTCTGCCCAGAATGAATCAGGCATGTCTTGATCCTTTAACATACAATGAGCCATTTCAACTACTGTCTTGTTCCTATGCTCAACAATGCCATTTTGTTGAGGTGTATGAGCTGTGGTAAGTTGCTTTTCACACCATGCTCCTTACACTAAATATTGAATTATGTTGATAAGAATTCACCTCCTCTATCTGTTCTAAATTTCTTCAGTTTCCTTCCTGATTCATTTTCCACATACTTATGCCACATTTTAAATTTTTCAAAAACATCAGCCTTCTCTCGAATGAAATAAACCCACATCTTTCTACTATAATCGTCAACTAATAGCAAAAAGTAGAAAAATCCTCCTAAAGCAGGTGTAGACATTTTACCGCAGAGATCAACATGTACTAACTCTAGAGGATCTTGAGATTGATTGCTGGTTTCTCTTGGAAATGCCTTTCGTTGTTGCTTGCCCATCATACAAGCTTCACAAGGTTCTTGCAACTCTGAAAATGCAGGCAAATGAGCAACCATCCCTGTTCTTTGCATCTCCTTTAAAACTACAAATCCGAGATGTCCAAATCGTTGGTGCCATAACCTTCTTACATCTTTATCTTTTGTAGCAGTTAAGGCACTTAAATCATACAAGTTATCATGTCTTATGCCTTTACCTACTACATTACCTGATGAATCCATGATTTCTGCACCACTCTTACTGAAGTGAACTTCGAGTCCACGATCTGTTATTGTAGAAACTGACAACAAATTTCTTTTAAGTGTAGGTACATAAAGAACATCGGATAACTTTTTCTCAAAACTTGGAGAAGTGATAAAAGAGATGGTTCTAGTTCCTTCCGTTGGACACTTGGAGTCATTTTCCACCACTACATTGATGGATTCCCACAGAGGCAAAAGAACTATACCAATCCTTTTTACTGGTCATATGGCAAGAAGCTCCACTATCTAAAATCCATGGTTCATCAACACGAGCTTTAGCAGATGATCATACCTCTTCAATAGCTACCCATAGTTCTAGCTCTGTGTTGTTTGCAGACTCTTTGTTCTTCCACAATGATTTTACAGTCCCGTTCCACTCATCAGCTTGCTTCTTTCTGCAATCCTTGATGGCATGGCCTTTCTTTTCACAATAGAAGCAACTTCCTGTGAACCTTTTCTTCTTTGGCTTCTTCTTTGATCCATTAGAAGAGCCTTTACCTTTTGCATTTGCTAAGAATGCAGCATCACTTGTAGTTTGCCGATTCTTCAACCGCATCTCTTCTTCTAAAAGCATAGCACAAAACTCTTCAAATGTGAGGGGAGTTGGTCTTACATGAGTGTTAAGGTTTGTTACTAATCCATCATACTTTGCTGGAAGAACACGTACACATCTTTGAGCGAGCTCTTCTGGTGTTATAACAACACCAACTGCAGCCAATTGATCTTGAATATGTTTTATCCGTTTGATAAAATCTTGAGCCTTTTCAGAATCATAATGCTTTTCATTTGCCAATTGATTTTCTAAATTCTGTATCCTAGTGTGGTTCTTGGTCTCATATTGATGAGCTTATATGCCCCAAGCCTCATGTGCTTTAGTAGTATGTTGAACTAAAGTAAGCATAGAATCACTTACAGTAGTGACAATTGCACATAATGCATCAACATTCCACCTCTTCCAAGCTCGTAGAAGATCTCGATCTAGCTGAATCATCAATCTTCAATTTGCTGGATCTTCAACTGGTATAGGGTCTTGATCCAATCCCATCGGTCCCATGACAGTGTCAAGTAATTCATTGGAGTCCAGAATTGCAGAAATTTTGAACTTCCAGAGTGTATAGTTGGTTCCATCGAGCTTCCCTTCAATGAATGCAGGTGGGCGAATTTGAATAGGTGCAGCATTAACATTAGCTGAAGCACCAAGATGAGTGTTCGATGATGAAGCCATCATGTAATCATTTGAATAATCAACTGATATTCTAATCTGCTAGTAGGATAAAATAGTGATACTTCTCAAGCTATTCGAACCTTATGGCTCTGATACCATGTAAGACAATAGCTACACAATATAACACAGTAGTAGTAGCAGAGAAGATAACAGATATAGGACAATCTCAACAATTTTCTACTAATAGCAAGTACAAAATTTGATGGCGTTGTCCACCCGTGCACTCTCAACGTAGAGCTTAAATGGTGATCTAGACAACTCTAGATAGGGAGATACAAGGTAGAGGTACACTGGCTCAATTCGATGTCTCAGGTAGTGCAGAAGTCATGTATATATAGGATCATGGGTGGCCTTCCATGGATGGCTATACATGGGTAGTAGAGCGTGGGCGGCCACCACATGCGTAATTGCCATACACAGCTTAGGTCGGTGGAACCGACCTAACAAATATAAATGATTTCTACTTTGAAATGGAATTTTCCATGGAATATTCCCTTTACCGTCTCGTAACTCCCTTTCCTTACAATACCTTACATGGTCCAATATGAACTTCATCCAACATGCAAGTTGGGATTCGCATCAATTTGGTAATGCACTCTTGGCTTCTCCGCATAATGAGGGTCTTACAAAATGTGCATACAATCATGAGGGGTAGACATTGATCATATACTAACATTTATATGTGCATGTTTCAACAAGTTTTCTTGTTCTTCCTCATCTACACACCTCAAGAGAAGTCCATTAGAATCTTGGTGATATAGGCTTCCCACTATAATGTGAAGATTCCTGGTCTCCCATAAGTCTTGGGCTTTACTTGAATTAATCAGATGACTAGGTCCATGGGTGAGTATATGTATCAATTTTTCTACCCACTGTGGAAAAATTTCTAAGTTGAAAAGATATGTGTGAGGCAAGTCATCCGCTACTCTAGTTGGAGGTTCTTCATGTGTCATTCAAGAAAGATGATCAGCTCTGACATGAGTGTTTCCTTTTTTAACCACCACTTCAAAATCAAATTCCATTAATAAAAGGAACCATCTCACTAGTCTACCTGTATTACAAGGTTTATTGACTAGGTAAAGTAGGGCTTGATGATCAATGAAGAATTTGAATTTGTTTGCTAATAGGTAATGCCAAAATTTGTTTGCTATAGGTAATGCCAAAATTTGTTTGCTACCTTTATTACAAGGTTTATTGACTAGGTAAAGTAGGGCTTGATGATCAATGAAGAATTTGAATTTGTTTGCTGACTATGCTAAGATACATCCTATCGCAAATTTGGAGGCATCCACATGGATATGAAATGGTTTCTTCCAATTTGCTATCTTTAGAATAGGTGCTGAACTCAGTCTGCTTTTCAGCTCATTGAATGCTTTCTCACAATCTTCTATCCAATTGAACTAAGTTAGTAAGCCATATAGAGGTCTAGCAATTATCACATACATGTGAAGAAATCTCCAATAGTATCCATAGTGTCCCATGAATGCTTGTACTTCCTTTGCATTTTTTGGTCGAGTTAATTCTAGAATGACTTTGATCTTGACTTCATCGGTGGATATTCGATTCTTAGACACTATATGGCCCATAATTTTTCCTTGTCTTACCATGAAGACGTACTTTTCTAGATTTAAACATACTCTATACTGTCTAGACTTCTCAAAAATCCTCCTCAACTCTGGTATGTGGTCTGCTCGCTGTTCCAAATATGTACACAAATCATCTACGCACACTTCCATACTCTTTTTGAGAAATTCTTTAAACACATGACACATCAATCTCTAAAAGATAGCTGGTGCATTGGTCAATCCGAAAGGCATAACCCTAAAAGCATACACTCCCCATTTAGTGGCAAATGGAGTTTTGTGTTGATCCTCTAGGGCAATTGCAACTTGGTTATAGCTTGAGAATCCATCGAGGAAACTATAAACGTCCTTGCCTGTCAGCCTCTCCAAGAGGTGATCTGTAATGGGTAAAGGGTAGTTGTCTCGAATGGTGTCTGCATTAACCTTTTTGAGGTTGATGCACACCCTAAGCTTCCCAATTTCCTTTGGCACTACTACTAAAGGTGATACCCATTCGATGTGTTTGATTTCATAAATGAATCCTACTGCTAATAATTTGTCTATTTCTTCCTTGATTTTGGTTGAATATACGTCATTGTATGTGTATGGTCGTTGTTTGGATGGTTTGGTGTCACGAGTCAGGGGAATACGATGGGAACAAATGGAGGGATCCACTCCTTTTAAGTCCTTGTATGTCCAAGAAAATATGTCCCTATAGTCTCAAATCAACTTTATGAGTTCTCGTTCTTCATTTTTAGACACATCTTTCCCTATGTAAGTACATCTTTCCTCTTCTCCTTCTATAGTTACCATAATTTTCTTTGTCTATTCTTTATTATCATATGCTACTCCTTGTGCTTGTTGTTTAGGCATTTGAATAGCGATCTTTCTTTACTCCACCTCGTACTTTTGAGAATGATCAGGGACCTCAAATTGCTTCTATGGTATATTCTCTTCTCTATTGATTCCCTCTAAATGGATATCTTCCGGATTTTCTTTTTGTTCTTGGAAAGAATTATTTCCCGTTTTTGTTTCTTGGTGTCCTTTTTCTAACTGAAGTCCTTCTTCTCAAGTTTTAGGTTCCATTTCTATGCTTTCATAATCTTCTATACAATCCTTTTCTATCCACTCACCTTCCTTTGCCTCTTGTAGCACCACCATGTATAAACTAACGTCATACCCCTCCTTATCTATGCACTCATTTAGGGTCAAGACTTCCTCATTGACACACACATCTAATGTGGCCAATATTTCCATCCATCCATGGTGTTCGAATTTTTCATCTGGGAATACTTGTGGCATGTAAGCTGGATCTTCTACATGCCTCGAAACTCCACAACCTTCTTGCCATGTTAGTTTCCTTTCATCCTCCCTCTTAGCTACCTTACACATCCATAGTTGGGTATCCTCATGCATCCACGATTGGTCTTGCGATCCCGCACTATGGATTGATAGGTCATCCTCTTCTTTGTGTATCAGGTTCCATTGTAGAGGTGGGACATCATGATATGCATATGTATGGGGGTTTATTCTTGTAGTTGTGCCCCTATGTTGTAGATATACCACATCTCTACCCCAGTCTTACACTACCCTTAGTTGTTTCATAAAGGGTCTTCCCAAGATCATTTCATAATTACTAGCTCTCTCAAATTGAAAAATGGCTAGTGTGTGTTAAAAGTCTACTCCACATGTTGTAAGCACTACATTCTCTAGCAATCCTAGGGGCTTTTTGGTGTGGCCATCAGCTGATTGCCTTTGTGGTGTAACCTTGAAAAGTGATGGGTAAACATGTATTACCTTCATCCCCTTCACTGAAGTCTCCCACATTGTCTATAGGAATTTGAATTGTATGTGTATCTTCATTGGCATCCTTGTTACTTGCTTTTACTTCTCTGTGCATGAAGTGCTTAGCTAATTTGCCCCATACTTGTGGTTTAATTTTTAGTAATTCCTCTAAGGTTATTGAACACTGCACCTTAGTTTCCTTCAACTTTTGTGCTATGTCTAATGTCTTGCTAGAAAATCCTTTCTCTTTTGTTCTTATTGTTGGGGCATGATAAAGTTCAAAATTCTGTTTATATTCGCCCATATAGTTTGGTAGTGTGTCCATGCTTTATATTCCCTCCTCACCTTCCTCGTAATTCATCTCCGGGTTCATCATTCCTGGGTTTTCATCTGCATCCAACTCCTCGAGGGGAGGGTTAATGCCCTCGGTTTTCCTCCATCTCTCTTCTTGGACTTTAGCCCATTAATCCTTTGGCCAATTAGCTTCTACTTTCGGAATTAGCAAACTTTGTTGAGGATTTTTGGAGGCTATGCTTTCTGCTTTCTCTACAGTCCTTCTTTCCTCTAGAGGGTCATGAACTCTCAATCTTTCTTGTACTGCTCTTTTAGGTATCCTTGTTTAAGCAAGGCCTGGTATAGGTTTTTCCATGGTGTTTTGGGCTAATTCTATCAATTTCTTACAAATTGCTAAATTTCTTTCTCCAAATCCCCTCTAGGGTAACTCACTTCATGTTGTTCCACACTTGGTCCATTTTTAATCCTAAATTGATAGGCGTTTGTCCACATGGCTAGGTCTTCAGACATGGTGTAGCTCAGTGATGAGTAGCACCTCCTTTAATGTCAATCTGGGAAGACGTGAGGATGGTATGAAGACCTCGAGCAAGTGGAGGCACAAGTGCGTGAGTGAGAAGCACACAAGCATGCACACACATACACGCACACGTGCACACACGGCAAGACAAAGAGTGAGAAGCAATGGAGTTGTTAGATTACTTTCAAAAAGCTCTTACAAGTTCATTTCAATTACAATCTAACCTCAAAAATGAGCTCTCTAGCTCCTTTTATAGTTTTTGACTAGCTTTGGCTCTGTTCAGACCTAGTGTCCGGCCTAGTTAAAAATTAGGTTCCAGGGCTTATTAGAGGGCTCAAACGAGATCTAAAAAATATGAAAATTGGCAGGTAGATACTTCTAAAGCTCCTCAAGCTCAAGGACTCCTTGGCTTGCACAAAATGGAGCTACAAAAATACGAAATGATATTTACAATGGTTTTTAGTGATGAAAATCACTATTTGTGTAGGGATTTTCTCTATTGATTTGTCATACATACCTTTGAGCTCCCTACTTGCTCTTTCTTCTTGTGTGCTCAACTCCTTGATGTCTGAAAAATTTAGATGGCCTACTTGCCAGATCTTCTTTGACTGCCATGTCTTCTTGTGCTGTCCCTTCGCTCTGACTCTCTTCGTCTTGTGGCTCCTTCGGTTCCCTGACTGCTGCCAACACCCCCCCCACTCTCGCGTCTGTCGCCCTTGACAGACCCTTGTCTAGATGTTTGTTGAACGTAGTATTGGACGACGTCAGAAGCGAGGTGATGTTCTTCTAATCTGAGCCCCCGTGCTAGATCTGTTAATAATGCGTCCCAATTCACTGGTCCTGGTACGTCCGGGTGTGGCACCCGCAGTTGTTCTAAATGTATGGTTCTCTCCACAGCGAATAAGTGGAGGAGATGTGAAGGCCTGGGTACAAAAATTTCTGAGTGATATTCCCAGAATCCCGTTATGAACATCTCCTCGAAAGTCTGTTTAAAACAAGTGGGGAGGTACTTTATTCTGGCGTGCCAAGCATATATTACTTCTATTGATGGGGTGGTGCTCATGTCGTAAACTAGGTCTTGGTTGCCTGTAACGAATCATGCTCCTGAGAAGTGGGGATCCTTAATGTTTTTAAATGTCCTGAATGTGATCAGCATTAATTCAAATATTTTCATACACATTTGTGCCATCACATCGGGTGTATTGCGTAGTCGAGTGCTCCAGTGTCTGATAGTAGAAATCATGTAATTTACAGTGGGAGGTCCTCGTGGAGGTGCTAAATAAACATAATTTAGCCACTTGGCACAACCCTTGATGTTCTTGACAGCAATGGTGAATTCGGGCCATGTGCGTCTTCGTAGGACTGGGGCATAACAAGGATTGTACTTAATAAAGAGGGGCATGTTATTCCAGGTTCGTACCATTTCAGGATGAGTCTCCAAGAGACGGATCCTCCAAGTGGGTTGATGAATAGATCCTCTTTTTGCACTCTCTGGTATATCGTCGGGGCCAAACTGGGTGGCAAAGGTGGGGGCCTTCCCACATTGTCGTTGGATCTCTGCGTTGTAATCAGCCAATAATATGCAATATGGCACATACTGATCATCATTGGTCCCTATCCACCTGTGATGGGACATACGTCTGAAATACTCGGACTTGATGACAGTGTCTTCTAATTTGGCTAATGATTGGATTTGTATTGCTACTCGTTCATCGTGGGTGTTCGCTGTCTTCTCTAATGACTGAAGCCATTCAGGTGCTTCCACTTCTAAGGTATCCATTCCCTCTGAGGTTTGTTGCCCTCCTGGCATTGGCATAGGAACGTATGGTTCCTCGTACGAATCATCTACCTCAATGGGAACCAAGTCTTTTGGCTCAGGTTCTATAACTGGAGAGGGTTGCCTTTCATACTCTAGTAACTTTTTCTGGAGCTCAACCACCTGCTCTGTCAATGCCTTCACTTCCTTTGAAGTCGAGGCCGGTTCTATTACCTTGGTTGGAGCCTCCTGTTTCTTGAGCTGGCCACGTAGCTCATCACGTTCCCTTTCCAACTCATCATGAGCATCTAATAGATCTGCATAGCTTTCCAAGATGGTCTTCATTGTCTCTGAGGGTACAGCTTTAAACTGCTCATGGATCAATTTCGTGGGGAGAGCCTTCCATTGCTGCTTCTAGATTTGCTTCATTTTGCTGCTGCAGTCTCTTGTTCTCTTCAAGGGCGGCTGCCATGTGTTTTCTGAGGAGTGCCAAGTTACGCCGGACTCTGAGATTATCAGCTTGGTATACGTCCAGCAAGGCCTCGAGTTGTTTGGTGCCCGACTGTTGTGATGGTTGGGGAGTTTCTAGGAGTGTTTGGTGGGCATGTTCGAGAGTGGTGTAATGTTGGTTGAGTTCTGCATTTTCTTCCTCGATCGCTGTGAGGCGGCTCTGAAGTTTCTGATTGGTAGTGATCACTTGATGATATCGATTGTCGAGAGCTCGATACTCATTCTGAAGTTGATAGACACATTGATTTAAGGCTAGAAATATACTATTTACATTAAATGATGCAAGGAGAGATGAAGATGCAGGGGAAATGGGGACGGGAAAGGGAGTTGTGAATGATGTGGAGTCAAGTGGAGATGTGGGTGGAGGGGGTATGGGGGACAGAGGTTGCATGGGGGAAGGGAGTGGTGCTGTGGCAGGAGATGTTTCCATAGTGTCAAATGTTTGAGTGACCATGTAGATGGGGACCGTGGGTGGGGTGGATGTGACGTTAGTGAAGAGAGTGGTGAAGGTGGGCATAGTGACTCCCCCGAATTGGATTCCCGGAGAGAGTGGAATTCCCATGACGATTGTGGTGATAGTGGACGTGGTGGCGATAGTGTCACGTGGTGGAGTGAGTTGTGTAGTGAGGGGTGGGGAGGGTGGTGACAGTGGTGCTTCCTGATGTTCGTCTGTTTGCGTTGTATTTCTTTGGTGCTGATACGTTGATATGAATTTGTTTCCTGGACCTCATGGGACGGGCGGGAACTCCTTTCTCAAATCGGTGAATGTAGGCCATTGCCTCATGAATGGCCTCATCCAATCCTACTGCATCGGCATGTAGGTTGATGGACTCGATGAACAAATCATCCACACCTTCCTCTGCCAGCAATTGGTTCATGAGTTTCTTGCCTGCTTCAAGTGACATTTTATGCTGTTCTTGAACTAGCTTCATGGTTCGATAGTCTTTTCATTTGTGCCGAATACGCTGGGGCACTTGCTAACTCTGAAAGTTCATCATACTCTTGTTCTTCGTAGGCTTCTTCCTCTTGTTCGGTCTCTTGTTCATCTACGTCGACTTCTACAACTTGCGGTCGGGTGGGGGCTGACGTTGTTGTATGGGTTTGTGGTTCCTGAGCTCGCTCTGTTTCCGTTTCGAGATTAGAGTCGTAGATCAGTCTAGCCACTTCTTCATCAGTGAGATCATTGAGAGTAAAGCCCTGTGGAAATTCCAAGTCTGATGGGACGGGTGGAAACACTAGATTGGGTCCCTCTGTACTTGGTCTTGGTAGCCGAATGGTGAATGGTCTAATGCGTCGTGTCTGGGGAGGGGTAATCTCTGGTGTAGTGGTGGCTCCCCTTGGTTGAGCGCAGGGTAATTGGACTCCCCCTCTCATCTTCTTTGATGGAGGACCTGCCGCTGATAGCCTTCTCTAGAACTCCTGGGCCCGGGACCATACGAGTGCCCGCTGAATAGGCACGTCATAGGCTAGACATTGATAGATTATTTTGGTCAGAGCACAACACCCGTGGAGCACATTTTTCTGCTTCTTGTTCCACCGTTGATGGGCTAGGTGGATCTGATCTATGATCCAATGTGGTACGTTGATAGGGAGGTTTTCTGTCTCTGCCAAATACAAGCTAAACCATATCTTCTTTGGTGGCATGGTGAATCTTTCCTGGGCTCGAAAAGCAAAATGCTGCATGACGGTCCGTAGGTGAAGAGCGATGGTCGGTGTCATTGCTACCATATCCTTCAGCTTATTGAGATCTTTATGTTTCATTCTGCCTGGAACCATTGTTTCCTTTTCAGTAGGAATGTGCATACCATGCATGTCCAATGCTTCTCGTACAAGATTGAGGGTCAGTTTGAATCTTTTAAGTTCGTGGCCCGGCAACAGTGAGGGTAACACAAAAGTGCTGTCGCCTCCCTTGGCCCTGATAGGAGTGATGGTACTGATAAGATAAGAACAACGTAAGAAATCTGGCTTCGGTAAGTGGGCCCTAAAATAACTGTCCAGGCCCGCTTTGGTCCATACCGAACGCATTACTTCGGCATTCTGATAGCTCTCAAATTCGCGCGTGAAAAAATGGTAGCGTCCCCATTTACCATTAAACTCCAATTCAGCTTCCCAAAAATAGGTTCCATCACCCACTGGTCCTGCAACATCACTGAACCAATGAGCGTGTTTGCCCACTTGAGAGGTGTGTCCCTGAGGAGGATCCTGAACTGGGAGCACATGCACCTTGCGGTCTTTCGGTGAGATGTGGTTTGAGGAGGAGTGTTTCTATATCCACAATCTGTGCGCTGGATCCGGCGTGAGAACTGGAACCTCCAGCTTCTGCCATGGCACTGCTTGCTTATTGGTTCTATGAGGATATAGAACCATGTGTTAACATTGTAATGGACAGAATAAAACCGTTGTTGTCCCCGTTACAACATTAACATGAGGTAGATGATGAGTCAGTGGGTCAGTGAGTGCTCGATGAGTGTGTGTGCAGTTAGTGAAGAGAAGAGCTTAAATGGAAAGCTATGGTGTCTGAGTGATGTAGTTAGTAGTTGGATGTGAATTTACAAGGAAGGGTCAGGGGTTTGTCACACATCTTAGGACGCCAGACACAACGTATGGTTTTGTGTCGTGGTTTGGTGGAAGGGCCTGAAAGCACAGTGAGGGTATCAGCTTGGAAATCAGGCTTTTTAGGGATCCATTTCCACATGATTCTTCTCGTGCTTACAGGTGAATGTGTGTTTGTGTGTGAGGTATAAGAATGAGTATCAGAGGTGAGAGGAGATGGACCATGTTGTACAGGGGGTGGTGTCTGGATAGATATTTGAGCCCGCAAGTAAGCCTTAGGCACCCAAATTTGTCTTGATTGTGGCCTAGCCTACATCAACTTCTTGGGTACCCAAATAGATTTCACTTTCTCAACAGAGGTTTTAGGAGTCTTCTTATTAGTATCAAGTCGTGGATTACTAATAGGAAGTTGAGACCGTTGTTGCGACTTAATTACAGTCGGCAGCTCGCCCTTTCGCACCCACATTTGTTTCATCGGCTGAGTTGTTCTGCTTCGCGCATTCTTTTGGTCTCTCGCCTGGAGAGTCTTCAGTAATTGATCTGCCCTTAGTTGCTGCCTCCTTCTGGCCTTTGGAAAAGAAGGGAGTTCCATTGTGGTTCTGACTCCTTTTTTGAGATCTTCATTCTTCTGCATCACATAGCCTTGGACAAGAACAACATGGTCAACTTCATGTGTACCCCTGGAGGGACCAGGAGTCCGTGCCTTTTCTAGTTCCTTGAGTGCTCCATTATTTAACTCAATTGTAATTCTAGTTTGATTCACCCATACCTGAAGAAGTCCACTTCTTAGGTTTAAGTTGACTGCTTGGTCATAGATCTAGTCTTGACCCAAGACAAGGGGTTCAGTGAGGTCCTCATCTTGACATACTAGTACTTTAACTGTCATTGCCTCATCATGAATATAGAGGGGAAGTTCCACCTCGCCCATGCAAGGGGTTTCCACGCCTCCCAATCCTATAAGATATGCTTCCACAGGATTGACAGTTAATTGCAACTCTTGACAGTAAGACAATTTAACAGCACTAGTGGCTGCACCTGAGTCAATCAAGGCTCTTACAGACCTTGCACTCTTTCCTTGTCCTATATCTAAGGTTATGAAAGGACGTCGATCAGTTATCCTATGTGAGCTAACACCTGAAACTTCACTCATAGCCACGTCATATCCTTGATCTGCATATGCATCTTGCCTAGGGTGCTCTCTACCTTGTCTTCTTAATTTCATTCTCCGTATGCGCTCTAGGGCTTCTGCTTGAGCTTCTTCTCGAATTCGCTTTTCTTCCTCTTTGCGTTTCTTAGCAGTATTGAGTCGACTTAGCATTTCCTCTGTGAGAGGTTCCTGATACAACTTGACTCTGCATCCGCTGATATAACTTGGGAGAACATCGCCTTCTAATGTGGCTAGTTGCACTGCTCCACTTGTTGAGATTCTGTTAATGATCATGGGTCTGTAGCCTCTCTTCTCCAGTTTCCTCGCATGTTGCTTCAATGTGTAGACTAAAACTAAGTCGCCTGCCTTTAAACCTTTATCCTTAACGTGGGCATCAAAGTATGCCTTCTGTCGTTTCTTTGCTGCATATATCCCTGCAGCTGCCCTCAGTCTTGTTTCTCCTAATCGTTCAAGGTCAAAAAGTCTAGAGGATAGTTCATGACCCGTCCATTCGTGTTCTTGTGCTACTTTCAATGTAGGTATTAAGAAGTCCAAAGGTAGCACGGCGTTTTGGCCAAATACCATCTGAAAGGGGGTGGCTTGGAGTACCGTTTTGTATGCGACTCGGTATGCCCAAACAGCATGGTGTAGCTGTTTGTCCCAATCAGAGCGTTTATTGTTTACTAATTTCGTCAGTACATTGCATAAGATCTTATTGGTGCTCTCAGCCTGGCCATTAGCTTGAGGGTGATATGGGGCAGACTTCTTATGTACTACCAAAAATTCGTGGAGCAGATTTTCAATAACTTCATTCAAGAAGTGAGTGCCTCTATCGCTAACTAGCTCTATGGGTAGCCCATATCTAGTGAATACATTCTCAAATAAAAACTTAGCTGTTGTTTGAGCATCGTTCTTCGTTGTGGCTTTTACCTCTACCCACTTTGTTAGATAGTCTGTCGCAACAATGATATATTCTGCATGGGAACCCTTAGCTGGGGGATTAATAGGACCTACGAAGTCTATTCCCCACTTAGAGAATGCACGTCCACCCATCACAGGTTTCAATGGCATCTCATCTTTACGTATAGGATATTGAGTTCTCTGACAGACATCACAGCGTTTCAGATAGGTATGTGCATCCATGTGAAGGGTCGGCCACCAGAAGCCCGCAAATAGTATTGCCTTGATCACCCAATCTAGTCCAAAGTGTCCTCCTGCTACACCTTGGTGAGCAGTGTCCAAGATCTTGAGATACTCACTCTCATGGACACATAGTCTCAGGTAACCGTCTTTACCACGTTTGTATAGATTATCACCAATAAGTGAGTAATCCTGGGCTTCTTGTTCTAAACTCCTTTTCCTAGCCAGAGTCATGTCTGGAGGGAACGTTTTCGTCCTCAGGAAGGAAACTAGTGGTTCACTCCAATCTGGCACTATGGACACTTGATAAAGAGTGGCATGTTCCACAGGTGGTTTAGTGCAGCAGATTGGGCATTCCTTGCACAACTTTTGGACATCAGCTTCCATAGTTGGCCAATTTACTCCTAGTCTCCTTAGTGTCTGTAAGGTTCGTTGCTTTGAGTAGTGTTGCTCTAATGCACCTACATATGCTAAATGCAACCATTCGGTGTACTCGTCCTCTTCTACACAACAAGCCAAGATTCCTTGATCTGTGTGCTTGTACATACTTCCTGCCATGATGTGATACTTTTGGGCTTTTACTACCTCTCTATCCTACGTGTTTATTACTGGATGGTTAGGTCCGTATGTCAATACTGGCACTAATGGCTTAGCCCACTGAGGTATTACTTCCAAATTAAACAAGTAAGAATCAGGAAGATCATCTGATACTCCTTGTGGGGCTTCTCCCGATGTGAGCCTAGAAAGGTGATCTGCTCTCAAATGAGTCTTCCCTTTCCTTACGACAACCTCAAAATCATATTCCATTAGCAAGAGAAACCATCTTACTAATCTTCCTGTATTGCATGGCTTGTTTACGAGGTATAGCAATGCCTGATGATCAGTAAAAAATTTAAACTTATTTGCAAGCAAATAGTGTCTAAATTTCTTAATTGCATATATCATGCCTAAGCCTTCTCTCTCAGTAGTGGTATAATTTCGTTCAGCTGCATTCAATTGTCGACTAGCATAGGCAATTGGAAGATCCATATTACCTTCACCAGTAGGTTGTGCAAGCACACATCCAATGGCATAATTGGATGCATCCACATGAACATGGAAAGGCTTATTCCAATCCGGTGTGGTTAAGATTGGTGCTGAACATAATCGCCGTTTAAGCTCATTGAAGGAATTCTCACATTCCTCAGTCCACTCAAAGTTTGTCAGAAGTCCGTACATGGGCTTTGCAATGACAGCATACATGTGAATGAACCGGCGGTAGTAACCGCAATGTCCCATGAAAGCTTGTACTTCCTTGACATTCCTTGGCCTAGGTAGCTCTGCTATGGCTCTCACTTTCTCTTCGTCAGTAGATATGCCATTCTTTGACACTATGTGCCCTAGAATCTTGCCTTGCTTGACCATGAAAACACACTTTTCTGGGTTTAGGCACACTTGATATTCTCTACATTTGTCAAAGATTTGTCTCAGTTTAGGAATATGGGTTTGTATGATGTTGGAATGAGCACAAAGGTCATCAACATAGACTTCTAAATTCTTCCTCAGGAACTCCTTAAATACATGGCACATTAGTCTCTGGAAGGTAGCTGGTGCATTGGTAAGCCCAAATGGCATTACACAAAAGGCAAATATACCCCACTCTGTGGCAAAAGCTGTCTTATGCTGATCTTCTAGAGCTATGGCTACTTGATTGTAGCTCGAAAATCCATCGAGGAAGCTGTACACTTCCTTGCCTGCTACTCTTTCTAAGAGATGTTCTGTGATGGGAAGCGGATAGTTATCTTGAATTGTTGCTGCATTGACCTTCTTCAAGTTAATGCATACACGCAGCTTGCCATTCTTCTTGGGCACCACTACGGTGGGGGATACCCACTCAGTGTGCTCAATTTCATAGATAAATCCATCTTCAACCAGTCTATCTATCTCCTCTTTAATCTTGGCAGCGTAATTATCGTTATATGTATAGGGCTTTTGCTTAGAGGGTTTAGCATCTGAGGTCATGGGGATAGTGTGTGAGCATATGTCAGGGTCAACACCTTTCAAATCCTTGTAACTCCAAGCGAATACATCTCTGTATTCTCTTAGCAAGGCTATTAACGCATGCTCTTCTTCCTCTGTTAGGTCATGGCCTATGTACGTGCATCTCTCCTCTCCTTCTTCTAGGGCCACTACTATTTTCTTGGTGGTTTCTTTGTTATCATAGGCCTCTCCTGATTGTGCCTCTCGTTTAGGCATTCTTATCATGACTCTCCTGTCGTCTATCTCATACTTCTTAAAATTTTCCGGGACCTCAAACAAAGATTCTTCCTCTTCTGGTGAGACTTCTCTCTTCTTTCGTTTCTTTCCTTCTTCCTTCGGGGTCACATGTGTGGCTAATCTTACATCATTTGTAAGCTCTCCATGCCTCTGGGGTTGAAATTCTACTTCATGGAAGTATTCTTCATTTGATGCAAAAGGTGGGTCCATAATGATTGAGTCTAGATCGGAGTCACTTGCATCCTCAAATGCATCAGGGCTAGGTTCGCATTCTTCTAGAACTGCCTCTCCCATGATTGGCTCTATGGAGAAGACTGAAATGTCATAGCCATCCTCATCATAGTGAGGTGTCCATTGTTCCTCATTGATGGCTACATCCATGGTTGCTAGAATTTCTGCCCAGCCGTGAGGTTCGAATTCTTCGTCTCGAAAAACTACAGGTGCATAGGCTGGGTCTTGGATTGATCTATGGGTTTCTTTTGCACCTATCTCCCTGGCTTTTTCTCTCTTCTCTTCTTCTACTGCTACCTTACACATCCATAAGTGAGTGTCTTCATGCATCCATGAGGATCCTGATCCTAGGGAATGCACCGATTCCGTATCATCTTTGGCTCTATGGATGGGGTTCCATTGGATGGGAGGGACATCTCTATGAGAGTAATCCTTGAGATTGACTTTGGTCGTAACACCTAAGTGCTGCAGGTACAAAGAATTGGTTCCCCAATCCTGTACCACTTGCAACTGTCGCATAAAGGGTCGTCCCAAGATCATTTCATAGGCATGGTTCTTGCTAAAATCACATATGGCAAAGGTATGCTCGAACTCGACACCACAGGTGGTGAGAGTTATTCCTTCTAGCAATCCTAAGGGCCTCTCAATATGACCATCGGCCATCTGCAATTTCATTCTCGTTGGCCTGAGTGCTGGCTTGCCCCAACGCTTCCATAGGGAAGTGGTGGCAATTGCAACTCCTGCACCTGAGTCCAAAATTGCCTTGGTGGTGTACTCCTGGTAGGTAATTGGAAGATAGGTGTTCCCTTCTTCACCTTCACACATATCTCCTATCTTATCCAAGGGTATCTCTGGCACTGTCCTATGTGATCCTACCTGGGAACGAGGTTTTGCTATCTCGGGCACTTGAGTGGCTACATGTTTCCACACTTCTGGTCTAACCTTAAGCAGCTCTTCCAAAGTGAGATTGCACTGCACTTTGGTGTTCTTCACTACCTCTGTGTTCCTAGGTATGACTGAATCTTCGTTTCTTACCATGACTGTAGGTGCTCTCATACAGGTGGACTTTGCTTCCCATGGGCCTGTGAAATGGGGTAGTTCTTGTAAAGAATTAGACTCGAAGTCTAATCTTTCTTGAGATTGGGCACTCTCCTGCTCTCCATAAATGGAAGGAAGGTCTTGTGGGAATTGATCGTGTGTGTCATCCACCAGTTCAATGGGAGGAGGAACTTCACTCTCTTTAGCCCATTTCTCTTCTTGAATCTCTCGCAAGAATTCTGGTGTGTATTGATTCATAGAAGAAGAGGTGTCTGGCTCCGTAGAGTTAGGCACGTAGGCCTCAGGCACATAGGCTTTCTGGGTAGGAAGACCTGCTCTTTCACTAGCCTTTTCATGGTGTTGAGGGGCGAGTTCCTTTTGTGATTGTGCCATTAGATTCTCTATTCTTTCTAGGGAGGGGGGGTTGTCTGGTTCAGTGGAATTGGGCACATAAGCTTTCGGTGGGGGATGGGTCATGTTTTTGCTTGCGTTATCTCTTTCTTGATTTTTTTTCTTCCTTGGCAGATCTTGCAATTATGCCCTCTAACTTCTCTAGAAGTCCATCCAAGTGTAATTTCGTCTTGGCTGAGCCCGAGTAATTGAAAAGGCGACTGGCTTCAAACATAGTCTGAGCCAATGCGACCATTTTCGCGCAAAGCTTGGTTCTTTCTATCTCTAGGTCAGCTCTAGGGTAGCACTTGTCATGATCCGTTACATTTGGCCCTTCTTGGATTCTGGCCTGATATGCTTTAAGCATCATGTCTATGTCTTCAGGAGTGGGATCAGCTAATACTGATCCTGCTCGGGGTGGTGGGTGGGTTACGTGGGGTGTATTAGAGGGTGGAGGGATGGAGGGTGATGGGGATGGTAGCGGTGGGAATGTGTGAGAGTGTGGTTGAGATGTGATCTCTATGATTTTGGCCTTGGTTTCTCGTAGACTTTCCTCAAGTTCACTCATCTTCTTTGCCCATTGCCTTTTCATTCTTTCACGGCTATCTCTCCAAGCTCTAGTCCTCTTCTTTGTCATGCTCTCTGTTTCACTAACATCTGGGCTCTTTTCTTGGTCTACCCCTTGGTTTTGCTGCAATGCTTGAGCTCTAGTGACTACCTGTACTGGTGCAGTGGAAGTGACACTTCCTGTGGAATCTACCACTAACCCAATAACGTTAATGGGAGTGATTCTTGGCATATTGCTGGGATTCTTTGGACAATCTCGTAAGAGATGCTCCTTTCCACATTCTTGGCAAAAGCCCTGGATCGTCAGTGACTGGGGTTGTGTAGGTGGAGGCAAGGGACAATCACGAATGAGATGATCTCCCTGACATCTGTAGCATGGTCCTCTAGGAAATGGGGGTCTTACTTGTCTAGGTTGAGGTCTAGGGTTGGGGTTTGCATACATGACGTTTGTGTAATCTGACTCCCAACTAGGTTCATTTGGCTCTTCACTATAGTAAGACTCACCATGTTCAGGAGACTGCATGTAGTAGGCCTCGGGGCTATCAACATGTGTAGAATCAAAGCTATGGTCACTAGGGTCACTTTCAGAAAGCAATGGTGTTACAGGGACTATAGCTCTATTCAGGTTCTCTTCTGCAGCTGCATATTTTACTGGGATCACATTAGTAGGAGCAGGTGGTTGCTGTGCTAGCACTGGCTGGGGTCTCAGTTGGTTTTGGTAGGGTTGGTAGGTTTGTTGAGGTCTCATATACTGCTGAGGTGGGTACTGGTTCTGGTATCTTCCTTGTGGAGGGTATGGTTGTGGGTACGTCTGTCTAACGGTTTGCTTATTGTAGGGACAATTTTGCGCGGTGTGATTGGTGTACCTTCGTTCTATGGTGCAGTATTGGCTACTAGGATTAACTTGGGGTTGAGCCATAATGGGACAGACATTCGCCATATGGTCGCCTCCACAAGTATAGCATCTTTTCACAGGGGCAAACCTTGGGATTGGTTTGCTAGAGACACCTAGTTTCTGAGCTACTTTCTCTGCTAATTCCTCAATTGATGTGGATTGCGAGGAAGAGAGGCTAGAAGCACTATCTGAGTCCTTGTAGATTTTGGACAGCTCTAGCTCCTCCCCTAGGTTATCCTCAATGTCAATACACATGCGTACACACTCTTCTATGGTCCTAGGGTCCTTCAAGTACACATATGATCTTAATTTGGTACTTAGCAGTCCGTCCAAGAATAGAGCCACTTGCTTAGCTGGTGTGGGTAGCTCAGGGACAGGGCATCTCTCCAAGTATTGCGTAAATCTTCTTCCTGCAAGTCTCACGGTTTCTTGAGGGGTTTGCTTAAAGCTGTGAATCAATGAGGAGGTATTATGTCTTATGCCACTCTTAGAGAATTCAATAATGAAAGCCTCTAGGAGTTGGTCTATGCTCCTGAACTGTCTCTCGTTTAGTGGCTAAAACCATGTCAAGGCAGTGTTCCTAAGGGTTAGACCAAAGGCATTGTACTGTGTGAACAGATCCTCCACTTGTTCAGCTCTCAAGACTTGCCTAAACTCATCCACATGATCGTATGGATCTCCAATGCCATCGAAGTAGTTCTTCATGGACTTAACTAGCTAAGTCGGTCTCAAAGTCCTTGTGTGCTCTCTAGGTCGTGGTAGAGGGAACTCATCCGCATTTCTTTGATTCCTGTGAGCTCTAAGTATCTCAGGTTCTACTCTATTTGTTTCCATTCTTGTTCTTTCTCTGCCCCCTGGGTTGGCAAAGCTTACTTCCGGTCTATCTCTACTTCTGTCCCTTTGAATTCCATGAGCTTGGGATGTTCCAGCTCCAGGGTGACCATAGGACACATTCGATCTTGGTTGGGGGAAAACGAATTCACCCTTCCAAGTGTAAGCATGTCTATCATGTTCTGTAACCACAAAGATCCTCTCTGAAGTGTGATCCAAGTAGGTCACTCTGCCCGGGCTATCAGGATCCTTAAACTCATAGATCATGATTGCTCCTATATCAATTGGCCGATCAGATTTATACCTCCAAAAGGCTTCATCAGTCTCTCGGTTCAGAAGCAGATCTATGCTCTTGTTGTCTTGGGGAACCCACTCCGGTGTGAGGATTCTAGTAAGAACAGATTTCCCTCGAGGGGTCCTGGGCTCCCCTCCTACGTTCCCTTGTTCTAGGTCATCTATGTCCGATTCTAGGACTACATTCCCGACTTCATCTGTCCTATCTGGGTGACTGGTGACTACATATATTGTCCCTTCCTTGTCTAAGTACACTCCGTTTTCGAACTTGACAGCTGGGCGCTCTAGTCCAATAGATTGGTCAGGGTTTTTAATCTGGACCACGGATCTTCCTAGACCGTCCTCATAGATGCTAGCACCTAATCGGTTGGTCCTAAGGTATTCCAACTGCATCTTGTACGGGCCTTCTACCCTGTGCAAGTATGGCACTCCTGAACTTCCCGTAGGTCTGTCCATGCCTTGAGACATCTCTGATTCGCTAGTCTCAGAGCTAGGGTAGTATGAGTGGTGGCTCAACTGCTGGGCCCAAGACCTAGCAGTATGATTGACACTAGCCTCTGAAGACCTAAGGCTTTGTCTATCTCTCCTTAGATGTCGCCCTGATCTAAGGTTCATAAGCCTAATTGAATAGCCCAAATTTGCCCAAGTACAACCTCGTGGCGGAGTTCTTTTGTATCAGTTACTTGATTCTTTTTAGTTGATTACCGTGTTAACATTCTTGTCTGATATCACGTCGCAAGGTATATTTGAGTGTCGTTCCGCGCTTAAGTTGATTGTTCCACGTTAAGTTCTTTCCCTTTAAGGTTCTCGACAGTACAAAGATTATGTCCTTAGCTTGAACTTGAGAGTTTAGGTCTGCTTCAACTTGATAATTGCCTATCGTCGCCCTGACTTACTCCTACCTCTAGTCGTTCTTAGCCTAAGCTAGGAATTGACGAAGGGGAATTGAGAGTATTCCGACCTTTCTTGCTGATCCTTGCTCTTTAGTGCTCGAGAAGTTGATTCTCAAGCTTGCACAAAGCCCTTGCTTGGACGCGCTCAATTGCTTCTCAATAGACCTGCATCAGTCCCAAGATTAGCTCCAGACTTAAATTCAAATGACAGACTAGACCACTTTCATGCATGTGACTTACTGACCAACTTATCTCTTGCCCTTTATAAAAAACAATCCCAAGGATCCCTCAGTTTTCCTACCTCGGGTATGGTTAGCTTCAAGAAACCCTATCTAATAATCTTGATCTTAATTTTCACATAACCAGTGGAAGTTTTGGTTGTAATTCCCACGAGCTTTCCAACAAAACAAGAATCACAGCAATTGGATTTCATATGAGGAAGTTATGTCAGTTCAGGCTTCAGGGATTAAAACAGGGTTCAAAACAGTTTAATCAAGCAGGCAGAGATTCTTGAATTACTTGGGTTGCGGCCTCAACATGCAATGCTAACCCCGAGTGTTTGTCGCACAAATTGGCCAAGTTAGCCCCCTATTCTTTACCCTAGAAAATTGGCCAAATTTGCCCTTCTAACGCGTTCGCAAGTTCTGTCAGTCGCGATTGACAGGTCAGTCGCGATTGATGTGTCGATCGCGATTGATAGGTCCGTCGTGGCTGTCAGTCGCGATTGATGTGTCGATCGCGATTGACAGGTGGTTTCGAAAAGTCAATCAGTCGTGGTCAAAGGGTCGTTGACTCTGTCAGTCACGATTGATGGGTCGATCGCGATTGACAGGTCGGTTGCGAGGGTCTGTCCGTCGTGGTCAAACAGTCGTTGCCTCTGTCAGTCGCGATTGATGGGTCGATCGCGATTGATGACTCGATCGCGATTGACACGTGTCACGCATATGATCCGTCAGTCGTGGTCAATCGGTCATTGACTCTGTTGGTCGTGATTGACAGAGCCGTCGTGGGCTATCAGTCGTGATTGACAGGTCTGTCCGTCGTGGTTTGTCGATCGCGATTGACAGAGCGATCGCGATTGACAAAAATCTGAGGAGTTTCAAAAATCTAAGCACATTTTTGGGAAGCTCTAGGCCTGTAGATCATGGTTTTGCACTGGCGATTTGAGCATTTTTTCTGTCGGTCGCGATTGACAGAGGTCGGCGACACACAGACAGTTATCGAGAATTCCGTACCTACGCAGAGTGCTGGGGACGATGATGCGGCCTGTACCTGCAAGACAACTCAAGAAACATGCAAAAACAGCACACACAATTTCACTCTCTCACTCTCTCTCACAAGTGAAATGAGGGAAATGAGGTGGAGAAGGTGATATGATCAAAAAACTGAAATTTTTGCGATGATGGAAATGGAGGTGGAAGATGGTGATGATGATGATGGTGATGATGGTGGTAAGGTAAGAAAGAGAAAAATAGGAAAAGTAAAGAAATTACCTACAACGCCAACGTCTCCAATCTACGTCTTACCATCACACGCTCGTCCTCAAAGCTCAATCCCCGGCAACGGCGCCAAAATTTGGTGTAGCTCAGTGATGAGTAGCACCTCCTTTAATGTCAATCCGGGAAGACGTGAGGATGGTATGAAGACCTCGAGCAAGTGGAGGCACAAGTGCGTGAGTGAGAAGCACACAAGCATGCACACACATACACGCACACGCGCACACACGGCAAGACAAAGAGTGAGAAGCAATGGAGTTGTTAGATTACTTTCAAAAAGCTCTTACAAGTTCATTTCAATTACAATCTAACCTCAAAAATGAGCTCTCTAGCTCCTTTTATAGTTTTTGACTAGCTTTGGCCCTGTTCAGACCTAGTGTCCGGCCTAGTTAAAAATTAGGTTCCAGGGCTTATTAGAGGGCTCAAACGAGATCTAAAAAATATGAAAATTGGCAGGTAGATACTTCTAAAGCTCCTCAAGCTCAAGGACTCCTTGGATTGCACAAAATGGAGCTACAAAAATACGAAATGATATTTACAATGGTTTTTAGTGATGAAAATCACTATTTGTGTAGGGATTTTCTCTATTGATTTGTCATACATACCTTTGAGCTCCCTACTTGCTCTTTCTTCTTGTGTGCTCAACTCCTTGATGTCTGGAAAATTTAGATGGCCTACTTGCCAGATCTTCTTTGACTGCCATGTCTGCTTGTGCTGTCCCTTCGCTCTGACTCTCTTCGTCTTGTGGCTCCTTCGGTTCCCTGACTGCTGCCAACACATGGGATCAGTTAGAACTGATCCTACTTGTTGTTTACCTTGCTCCTTTTCTCCAACACTAGAATCCTTTTTAGGTGTGGGAGTTGTAATGTGCTGTGACTGCTCTTTGCTCTTCTTTTCCTCTCTTTGTTGGGTCTGCTTATTTCTTAGCTTCTCTCATCAAGCTTTCCATCTTTGAGTCCGTTTTTCATTTGATTTTTCTTTGGATTCTTCTGAATCTCGCACTGCTTGAGGTACTGGAGTTTTTGGTTTGTTGGTTGCATGTCTACTGGAGTTTGACTCTTCTAGTTCTTCCTTAGCTCTTTCTGTTGTAATTGCCTTCAAGGGCACCGTATATTCTTTGTCACTTCTTGAAGGCTCTACTACCTCCACTACATTCACTTGGGTGGTGTGGTTCATCTTATTAGGGTTTTTTGGACAGTCCTTAAACAAATTCTCTTTTTTTGCAATCACCACAATATCCTTCCCAAACCTTCTGAGGTGGTTGGTAGGGCAAAGTGGATTCCCTAATGAAATGGTCTCCTCCACATCGGTAACATGGTCTTTGAGGGACTGGAGGTCTAATCATTGGTCTAGAAGGTGTTTGGGCTCTCAGGTTGGTGTACATTAGAGTTTCATATTCAACTCCATATCCATATGATTGATCATAGTTATTTTGCCCATCTGGATATTGCTCGTAGGTCTGCTCATAATTCATAGGTTCACTTTTGTATGAAGAATAATATCCCCAAGTTTGGTCATAGGATTGATTGTAGTTGTCCGTGTCAGTCAAAGGAGTAGTTGGCACCAGGGCTCTCTCTGTGTTTTCTTCAACTTGGACCAATTTCACTGGGACTGTGTTCTGTGGATGGTGTGGTTGTTGTCCCAAGACCGACTGTGGTGGGTTGTATCTCGGGTATTCATAAGGACATTGATTGGGAGCTTTATTCTGGTACTGAAGGTGCCTGGGAAACTCCCTGCCTAGGTCTCTTGTTGGGTATCCATATGGCCTGAATTGAGGTGGTTGGTCTGTTCTAGGCTATCTATTGTAAGGACAATTATCAGTGTTATGGTTGGTATATTTATGTTCAATATTGCAATACTGGGCTTGAGTCTAGACTGGTGGATGGTTATGTATGTAGGGATTCGATGGAACAATTCCCCTATTGCATACATGAGAGGAATGATATGCTCCAAAGTTTACACACCTTCTTAACATTGGCATTCATAAAGGGGGGTTAGTGTAGTTCCTCTGTCCTTGCACTCCTAGCTTTTTAGCCACTAAGTTGTCAATTTCTTCCACATTATCTCTAGTACTAGCGATGTTGCTAGAACTATCCTCGCTCTTACTCTTAGTTTGGGGAATTTTCAAGTCTTTCGACAAATTATCTTCCAAATCTATACATTCCTTCAAGCATTCGCTCAAGGTTTGGACTCTCTTTACATAGACTAGTGCTCTCAGGGATCCATTGAATAGTCCCTCGAAAAATAATGAAATCATTTTCTGTTGGGTGTGTCTCTCTTCTATGGGGCATCTGTCTCCATATTGCTTAAATCTTCAAGCCACCAATCGTACTGACTTTGTAGGGGACTATTTGAGACTATGGATCAATGATGAAGAATTGTTCTTAATTCCCGTCTAAGTGAATTCTTCAATCATTTTTGGAAATACTTGTTCCATATTTAGGAATTGATTGGGCTCAAGCGGTTGGAACCAAGCCAAGTTGGTGTCAGTAAGTGTCAACCCAAATGAATCATATTGGATCATAAAATCTTCCACTTGTTCTGCACGAATCACTTGCTTGAATTCAACTATGTGATTATAAGGTTCACCAAACCCATCGTAATGGCTTCTCATACACTTGGCCACTTAAATCGGTTGTAATCTTCTTCCTGGTTCGGGTGTTCTGGGCATAACAGGAACTGCTGGATGTCTTATTTGAACTCCAATTTCCCTTCCTAAGGGTGGTCTTACAAGCATCAGATTTCTATTCCTAAGTTCTCCATTGGTTGGGGATGATAATTAGGATTTCCTCCTGGTGTGGAGAACTGAACATTGGTCCTTGTAGGGATATTTTGTTGTTGGTCCTGCCCCGTTTGACGAGCAGAACTTTGGTATGTTACATGAGGGTTCTGGGATGTAGTTCCTTGGTCTTTGGGGGGAAACACAGGAATACCTTGATACTTTAATCAGGCTCTTTCCACATCTGAGATGGGCCTGTAAGTCCTAATATTCGTATCCATATAGGTGATTCTAGAAAGATCCTCAGGATCTTGTAGCTCATAGATGGTGACTGGGTTGCTATTTTCTCACCACAAAGATGTAGGGGCTTGTAGCAATTTCTCCATCCCGGCTACCATATACACATCAACCAACACATCATCCTGAGGGATTTTGTCACCTCTCCAAGCTCTAGTTACTTTAGACTTACCTTGGGGTGTAGAAACCTCTCCTTCATTTCCTTCCCCACTAATATGGTCCACATTCTCACTTTACCATGGTTCATTTATGGTCTACGGACAATTGGTCATTGCATAAATCATTCCTCTTTTATCCATAGAGAACCCTCCTTCATACTTCACTACAGGTCGAGGGACTATCACCAATTCATTTGCTTTCTTCATTTGTGCTACGGTTCTATTTAGTCCATCAATATAAATTGGCATGTCATGCGGATTAGTGTTCACATACTCCAATGAGGTTCTATATTCTCCTTCAATGATGGACATGAACCCTGTCAAAGGAACTAAACTATGCATGTCTTCCCAAGCCATCCTATCTTCTTCTTCTGATTCACTAGAAGTGTCAGAATACTGTGAGTTGGCACTAGGTAAATTTACACTATGCTCTGCAAGTTGACTAAGTTTGAGGAAGGAGTAGTAAACTGAAGTGGCACCAAACATTGAACATGAAGTATATGTATTGCTTCAAATTATCATGCTACTTAGTGTAAAAATGTTGTGGAGTCTTTATATATAGACTCTTGAGTACATGGCCATGCGTTGTCTTCATCAATTTGACTTCAAATTTAGGCGGATGTGTTAGTTTAGATTGATTGGAATCATTTCCTATAATCTAGGAAAAGGGAGAATTGAAATCACATCTACCTTTTGATTGATTGATTGAGAATCAATCCCAAACACTTCTAACTCATGGCTTCTAGGCTTTTTACTTTTCCCTTTTACAAAGTTAGATGCTTTGCAACTTACATAAGAGGGTGATCCTATGATCAAACTCTCAATACAACAAATGAGTGCAAATAAAACTCTACAAGGAGTATATGTGGCATCATTCCAATGATGAGTTTGATGAATATCATTTCCATCTCAAGCATAATGAAAGTTTGTTGTTCAAATATCTCCCCCTCAAGCTAAATTATTCTTGAGTCTTCATTCTTTGATAGGTTGAATGCCTGCCATAGCTTTGAATCTACAAAGCTTTATCCTATCAAGTGCCTTTGTCATCATGTCTGCTATTTGCTTCTCAATAGAAACAAATGAAATGTCAATTTCCTTTTCCATAAGATTCTCTCTTACAAAGTGGTAGTGGAATTCTATGTGCTTTGTCCTTGCATGAAAAATTGGATCTGGAGCCAAATGCATGGAACTTACATTATCTCCAAGTAGATGAGTGTTGAGAAAAGGGGAGCAACAAACCCTAACCGCCTCACATGGAAGTGAGAGGTTTCTCCAAGTTGGGGCAAAGAATGAGAGGAGAGGTTCACCCACGCTCATGGAGCAATGGCAACAATGGCCAACGTCACAAGGAGCAAAGGGGAACATCCTCCCAACCATGCACACACACATGCAAATCCATACACCAAGACCAACGCCATTGCACACAAGGAGGCAAGAGAGTAACAAATGACACCTTCTTCCATTACCAAAATGGAGGCCAAGGCCATGGCCAAGGGACCTCCTCTTTACAAGAAATAGCCTCTATTTATAGGCTCAGTACAATTCCCCATGTGCTCCTTTTGACTAGTCAAAAAGGAGCACATGCCGAACTTCCATATTTCAAAAAGATCTTTTCTAACAACCAAATCTCCCAAGGAAGAACAATACGTGCGCGTGGAGATTTTTCTAGCCTTCTTGACAAAGGTGAGCATTTACAACTAGGCTCCATAGCTTTAGTTTATGAGAAATATTAAAAAGTGTCTAGGGGAGGGTTCTTATGTGAAATCCTAAATAGATACAAAAAGAGATATTATTTTGGTCTAGGGAGGGTTTCTATGCACAATTGTGGGTATGTGCATACCCTACAACCCAACAATGAGGTTTGGAACTTACAAGTCCCAAATCTGTATACAATGCTTTTAACCATATTGCCTCTTGAGTTGCTATGGTCAAACCTCCATACTCTGCTTTAGTTGAGGATAAAGCAACTGTTGGTTGCTTCTTGTAACTCCATGACACTAGCTTTGAACCTACAAATTCTAAGTAACCAGAGGTACTTCTTCTATCATCCTTAGCTCCTGCCCAATCTGCATCTGAATAGATTTTCATTTCCAAATGTGAAGAGTAAGAATAGAATATACCTTCATTGATTTTACCTTTGAGATACTTAATTAATATCGTATATGCATCAATGGTTGTCCTTCTAGATGAGTGCATGAACTAACTTAGCACTCCCACAGATATCTCTGGTCTTGTATGAGTAGCATATATCAAGCTACCAACTAAGCTTTGATACTCTTTAGGATCATCAATCTACTCACCTTCATAAAAACTTAGTTTATGGTTCAAGTCTAAAGGTATACCTGCAAGCTTTGTGTTCATTCTGAACTTGACAAGTAGATCCTAATGTATCTCCTATCTGTAAAATACATTTCTTCATCTATGTATATCACTTGCATACCTAGGAAATATGTGAGCTCACCTAAGTCACTGATTTTGATCTCCTCTTGCATGTGTCTATTGATCCTTTGAATGTCATTTAGATAATCACCTATCACAATAATATCATCTATATATACACATATAGAGAACCTCATTTGGATCCCTTTTGATGAATAGAGAAGGATTTGAGTTGCTAGGCTTGAACCCTTGATCTTGAAGGTATGTAACCAACCTGTAATTTCAAGCTCTAGGAGCTTGTTTCAATCCATACAATGCTTTCTTAAGTCTACAAACATAAGATGCATGATTAAGGTTTTCAAAACCTAGAGGTTGTGATATGTATACCTCTTCACTTATCCAACAATTTAGAAATGCATTTTTTACATCAAGTTAGAGGAGTCTCCAATTTCTTGCAGCAACTACACTTATCAATGTTTTGATTGTAGTCATCTTTGCAACTAGTGAGAATGTTTCATCATAGTCTATACCATGATTTTGTGAGCATCCTTTGGCAATTAATCTTGCCTTGTATGTGTAAACTGATCCATCTGAGTTTCTTTTAACGTTATATACCCATCTGCAACCAATTACCTTTTGATTGGATATCATTGGAACGAAATCCCAAGTGTCCACCTCCTTCAATGCATCTATTTCTTCTTTCATGGCCTTTTCCCAATTAGGGTTTCCCTTTGCCTCTTTATAGGTTGAGGGTTCCTCTGAAATTGAGTCTTTTGCCAAGTAGATTGAATGCTTTGTAACAAATGTGGAATCATATCCATACCTTTCTTGTTGTTCCTTCTCTCTTGTTGATCTTCTAGGTGCTTGTTTGGAGCATTCTCCACACTCTTGCATCTTTGCTTTGCCCCTTGACTTCCATAGCCTGTAGTCGTTTTTCTTTTCATCTGATTCATCATCTATATCACTTCTTGGATCCTAGACCTGTGTATCATGCTTGCTTCCTAATTGATGAGAATTAGAATCAGAGAAGAATCTACCTTGCTCATCATGAATCCTTGATCCTGAAGGTAGGTAGTTAACCTATGGTTCCAGGCCCTAGGTGCTTGCTTCAAACCATAAAGAGATTTCTTCAATTTGCATACATGATTTACCTTGCTTGGGTCTTCATAGCCAAGAGGTTGAGCCATGTAAACCTCCTCTGAAATCCAGCCATTGAGAAAAGCATTTTTCACATCTAATTGATACATATTCCAATTTCTAGATGTAGCCACACTTACCAAGACTCTGATGGTTGGCATTTTAGCCACATGTGAAAAAGTCTCTTCATAATCTACTCGGGTTTGTGCAAAACCCTTAGCCACAAGCCTATCTTTATACCTATTTATGGATCCATCTGAGTTCCTTTTGATTTTGTAAATCCATCTAGAACTAATTACCTTCATTGATGCTTTCTTGGGTACTAGCTCCCAAGTGTCATTTTCTTGGAGTGCTTCTATTTCTTCATCCATAGCCTCCTTCCATTCTGCCTTGGTACTTGCTTCTTCATATGAAGAAGGTTCTTCAAGTGATAAATCTTTAGCAAGATAAATGGAATGCTTAGTAACTAATGAAGTATCATACCCATATCTGATTGGCTTGTTACTCTCTCTTTGTGATCTTCTTAAGGCTTGGTTGGATGATTCAGGTATGTCCCCCAACCTCTTCATCTTGGCCTTGCCCTTTGATTTCCATGCTTTGAAATCTTCCAAGTTGATGGTGTCCTCATCATCTGATTTAATGTCTTCAATTGTGCTTGGCTCCTCCTTGGTGAGACTTGGAAATCCTTCTTCCAAGTCATATGGCAATTTGACCTTCCTGCATTCACTTTCAAACCAAGAATCATTCTCATCAAACACAACATCTCTACTGACCATAAATCCTTTTTTGGATGGATTATAAAACATGTATCCCTTTTTATTTAAATCATACCCTATGAAGATGCATTTCTCTGCCTTAGGGTCTAACTTACCTTTGATTTGAGATGGAACATGCACATAAGCAACACAACCAAATATTTTGCAATGTTCAAGTGATGGCCTTCTACCATGCCATGCCTCATAGGGGGTCATCACATCAAGGGACTTAGAAGGTAACCTGTTAATAAGGTAAGTGGCAGTAGAAACACTCTATGCTTACAAATAATTAGGCAATTTCTTTTCATTAAGCACTTATGTACCTACTTCCACAATCAATCTATTCCTCCTCTCTGCTACTCCATTTTTCTAAGGAGTATACCTAGTAGTAATCTCCCTTTTCATACCTCTACCCTACAAAAATGCATCAAATTCATTGGAGAAGTACTCAACTCCTCCATGTGAGCTTATCCTCTTTAGGCTTTTCCCTCTTTGATTTTCCACAAGTGCAAGATACTTCTTGAAGCAATTGAACACTTCATCTTTATGTTTTAGGAAATACAACATAGTTCACCTACTGAAATCATCAATAAATGACACATAGTACCTTGAGCCTAAAATTGAAGGATCCTTGCTTGGTCCCCACACATCTATGTGGAAAAGTTCCAAATAATCCACATGCATATAGCCTTTCTTTGTAAAGCGTAACCTGCGTGATTTAGCAAAGTGACAAGCACCATATTTATAGATCATATGTTGCTTGGATACATTAGGTATTCCAAGTACACATTGATCTCTACATATCTACTTCAAAGTTCTCTCACCAATGTGCCCTAATCTTTTGTGCCATATCTCTAACTGAGACAAAGTTTGATCCTTATAATTATAAAGTGAAATGTTTCTAGTTTCCTCAAGCTCAAATGTAAATAATCTACCTATTTTCTCTTCCTTAGCAATTCTCTTGAATCCATGTTGGGGATCCTCCACAAAAGCTCCATATTTATTTAACCTAACCTACAAACCCTTTTCCACTATCCGTGGAACACTCATCAAGTTCTTTGTGATAGTACGTACATAAAAAACTCTGCTCAACAAATTTGTATTCCCATCAAAAGTTTTGACATTCCCTACCTTGACTAATGCTTGGTGTCATCACCTGTCTGCACTTGGTGCTTTCCCTTGGGCTCTTCAAGATTAGAAAGGAGAGCTACATTGCCTACTACATGGTTTGAACATCTTGAGTCAATATACAAGAGGTGCTCATCATTCATACCTTGTTTTGAAGTCATGTTCATAATGAGTAGAGAATCCTCTTGATCGTCTGTAATTGTTGAAGTCTTTTCTTGATTTGTATCCTCCTAGATAATTGTTGTTGTAGCCATGCTTGTAGCCTTGATTATGGTTGAATCTTCCTCTTGATTGTGTGTAGCAACCTCTTTGAAATCCTCTTACTCTCTAGTTCTTGAAGTTCCTATAGCACTCATCTGTTGTGTGATTAGACAATCCACATATATTGCATGGCGAAGAGTTGAAAGGTCTCCCCCCTACCTTGCTTACCTCCTCTACCCCTTCCTCTTGAGTTCCTACGTCTCCTGCATAGTTAGCTTGAGAAGTAGTACCTTCATCTTCTTCTTTCTTGCTCTTTCCTTTATCTGTATAGAGGGCATAAGAATTGTTACCTCTTGATGGTTCTCCATTTTTGTTGAGCTTGGCTTCATGGGTAAAGAGTTGTCCCATTAGAGTGTTAAGATTAGGAATTTGCATGTCCATGTAAAGGTCCATAGGAGTTGGGAAAGCTTCCCACTTATCATCTGCCTTGAAGCCATTGATTATTTGCCTCACTATTTGCTCTTCTTCAATCTCCTCTCCTATGCTTGGCAATTGATCAGCCACATCCTTTATTTTGGTCACATACTCTGAAACATTCTTTTTAGGTTGCTTCCTTTGAGTAGTAAACTCAATCCACAATTTATTTTTTCTAGCTCTTGTATTGGAAGAAAAATATGAAGATAGAGTATCCCAAGTCTCTTGGGAAGTTTTACAATTCCTAATGTGAGGAAGAAGGAAGTCAAAAATAGAGTTAAGTAGATATGACCTTGCTAAAGTATCTTTGGCACACCATGAGTTGAGTCTTTGTAGCTCTTCTCTTGTAGGTTGACCTTTACTTCTGAATATGGGCATCTCCTCATCTCTTGATATGTGTCCATAGAGACTCCTTCCTTGTAGATATGTCTTCATCCTCACGGACCATGCTAGATAATTATTCCTATCAATTTATCAATGAAAGAAGGAAAACCATCTCCCATTTTACCTTAAGTTGCTCTGATACCACTATTGGAAGAGATGGATGGATACCTCAAGGAAGTGAGGTGGTACTGCTGAAACCTGATTTGTACCTACCCTAAATCACTTTAGAGTTTGGTAGTAGGACCTTTTAGCTTGCAAATGGCACCAAGAAAGTACCTATGTAATTTGGAGTAGATGATTGAAACAATTGAACCAAAATAGACTACTTCACAAATAGCTAGTCTCACAAAACTTGCTATTTTGGTCTATACACCTGTTGGTTTCTTGCTCAATGCTCATAGCACAATAACAGTTGATCAAATTCCTTTCGAGGGAATCAATTTAGTTTAGATAGCTAATGACTACAAGTGAAAACATCTAAAATGGTAGACTATACTATGAGAAATCAACTTAGAAATCCAAAGCTTACCCCCAACTTTTTAGGGACTAAATACTAGATGACCAGTGAGCGATTAGATGGTGATTTCTCCCAAATGGCTCAACCAAATTCTTTGAAACTTTGAAAGCATAAATTAGACGTCAATTTGGTTCCAATAAGCTATAAATCATGCAAAATGGTTGAGAAATCATTGAGATATGACTAGACAAATTCAATATTCTGAGTAGTCATAACAAAGAAGTAGACAGAGATGATCAATGAAGTGTATGCATTATAGCACATGATTATACAAGATCATTGGCATTGCAATGGTGTTCAATGATAGTGGAATGAGTACTATATAGTGTAAGCTACTCAAGTCCTACAAGAGATCCAAGAAGGAGCTCTCAACAAAGCCACAGTACTGCGAGATTTACAAAGCTTATTTTTTATAAGAATTGTCTTCCAAGTTTGAATTTGAATTCAAACTTGGCTCCAAATAAAAAGGACTCCTCTAAATTAGGATTTATTCTCTCATTTGTAACTCATAGCTAATATGCTTCCTACCTCAATGAGATTCAAGCCTTTACAAGATTCCCTCAAGGTTAAAACCTTTTACAATGGTGAATGATCAAATGGTTACAAGCAATGGTTCACATGCTTCATCAACTAGTTGCACATATTCTCTTCCATGCCTAGCCAAATGTGAAGGCTTGGACATTTGCACCAACAGACTTCATCATACCAAGACCTGTGTTCTTCAAACACAACATCTCTACTTGTAGTGAATTGCTTGGTTGAAGGATTATAAAACCTGTAACCCATTTGAGTTGAGTCATACCCAATAAACATTGCCTTTGTTTCCCTTTCATCTAGCTTACCTCTTATTTGGGATGGCATATGAACATAAGCTAAACAGCCAAACACCTTGCAATGTCCAAGACTAGGTTTTCTTCCATACCATGCTTCATAAGGAGTCATACCTTGAAGTGATTTGGATGGCAATCTATTAATAAGGTACACAATAGTTGAAATAGCCTCTGCCCATAGATAATGTGGCAACTTCTTCCCTTCAAGTATTGCTATTATTGAGAAGTATTCTCACAATTGGTTTAATATTTTTCTCAACTATCTTATACTTCATTTCAACAGAAACTTCTCTTTCCTCTTCATCAAGTTCAAATTTTGTTATTTCCCTGTATATGGAAATAGACTGAACATGATTCATGCAATCACTTCTCTTCACATTAACCAATTCTTGTAACTCAAATATTTTATCAGCAAAAGAGATCTTGTCAAAAACCCTAGAGATTACAGGGAGAATACTTCTCAATAATAGCAATCAACTTATGGATGGAGTGAAAAATCAGCTTCCACTGAGAGACAAGACAAAGACAGTCTTGAGTTCACAAAGGAAACCATTCAAAAACTTCAACTAGGGAAAGATGACTTCATCAGTGAAGAAGAAAAGCAATGTATTACCAAGAGAATGTACAAAGATAAGTTACCCATTAGGGTAATCGGCATATATACAATCCACAGAAAAAAAACTCTTAAAGAGGTGAAAAAACACCCCAGCAGTCTTATTGTTTTCACACACCACTACCTAAATATATCAACAATTTCAACTTCAAGTTTAATTACTCCCTATATCTCTTTTATGCTTATTGATTTAAAAGTGTAATCCTTTTGTTGAAATATAGGATTCTCTTAATCTAGGGAGGCTACAACTGGTTGTTTGTCTATTAGTATGTTTGTCTACCATTATGCATGCATTACACACTATGCATTATGGTGTATGGGATAAATATGGATAGGATGCCTTGTATAAGTGTCCTAACTTGCACAAATTCAAGCCATTGGAGAGCACCAACGATATCATACCCACTACAAAAAATAAACTCTTCCTTACATCTACATAATTCAATGAAGTGTATAGCCTTGCTAATCAAGGGACTAATCAAAATTTGTTGTACCACATGGTGTACCAAAAGATGCCCACAAATATAGAATTCATAGTAGCATTTGCCAAAGCATATGTCAAGGAATTCAACCCATTAGTTTTTTAGAATGGTACATATATGCAGTCAACTAGGAAAATGTTTCTTCTCAATTCATGCATAAACTCAAATAAAAAGTATACTTTGATAGCCATATGCATGAGTGAAGGATTTGCAATTAGTCACATTAAAAATCCTCCAAAGAGAAGGATGTTCCAATAGAACAATAGTTTTCTGATGAAAATGAAATGGGCAGCACATCTTCCATGTGTAAGGCCATCCCATTGACCCATGGAAGCGTAAAACACACACATGTTGATAGAGTCCCTGGCACAAGGATATTTTCTCAAAAAGAAAATGATCATGTAAGGCTATTGGCCATGAGGTAGAGAAATTCTTTTCAAAAGTCTCTCGAGAAGCAAAAGATAGTTGTGTCTCTAGAGGAGGCCAAGAAAACTAGGTCATTATTGCAAAGATGACTTTGGTTGTAATCTTGCTTTGATAGAAATTGAAAAAAGCAGAGGAAAATTTTTGGGTCACCAACAAGAGACTTCAAATTATAAGTAGCAACTAGAAATTTAAATAAAGATCTCAATATGCAAAGAAACATTACAAACTCTTGGGTTCTCTAAGTTGGAAGACACTTGTAATGAGAAGAGTAGCTACAATGTTGCAATTGCTAATATATTGCTTTAATGTCATTCAATAGCATAGCCTTGCATGTGGGTATTAAAATCTACCTAGTGTACTTTTCCTGACTCAAGTGGAGAGTTTAGAGCATAAGGTGCAAACCCTTGAATAGTTCATGTTTACCACATCCTCTATTTTGCAAATACAGCTCTGATGATACAAAATTTTAGTGTTGCGAATTATCCTTATAAACTTCTAGATTGGTTATTGATATTTGTTGGATTAGGTAAGTGGGAGAAATATGTTTGTTAGCATATTTCATATGATCAGTAGCATATTTATTGTAGAAGATAGCATATTGGAAATGCTTGTGAGAAGAGTGGATGTGCTACTTATCATAGTAATTGTGTTAGCTAGCAAAGTGATTATGTTGGTTAGCATACTCATAGTGTTGAATAACACAATTGAAGTGCTATTTAACACAATATATATGCTAATCATCATAAAGGTAGTGCTAACAAGCACAACAAATATGCTACGAGGAGAAATTTTTTGCTAGATGTCATATCTGAGGTGTGAGATAGCACACACACTAGTTGTGATGATTCACATAGTGACTTTTCTAACAAGAATTTAGATTGTGATAGTTAACATACTAACTATGCTAATCAGCATAGCGGTTGTGCTATCTAGCATATTAATTGTGTTAATCAACATAGTTCCTTTTCCAACTAGCATATAGATTGTGTTAGTTAGCATATTAAGTATATTGAGTAGCATAGATCTTGTGCTTGAAAGTATACTTATTGTGCTAATAAACATTCTCACTTTCCTAATTAGAATAACGACTATGCTAGCTAGCATATGTATGTTAGTTATCATAGTGCATCTTCCAACTCACACATAGATAGTGTTAGTTAGCATACTAGTTGTGCTTAGCATAGAGTTTGTGTTAGCTTGTTCAATATTGATTGTGGTAGTTCTTGTCTATGAGGTTTCTTCTTTGTGTGTGAACCTTGTCCTAATAAGGGTAAAATCGTATCTCTTTCTTTATCCTCTTTTCATTGCCCTAAAACCCCTCAATTAATGTATAAGAACACTCTTTGTTGAATGAAAAGACAAGGCACAACTTTTATTCGTGTGTATATCAGGAGAGAGGGTTCTCTTGTTTTTCCACTATTTATTATCCAGTAGTGTATGAAAGGGGGACCACTTCTTCTCTCTATGTTATCTCTCCTCTACCCCATCTAAGGGGGACCACTTAGGAGCGTGGAGGCACTTTCTTTCCCTCTTTAAGATATTTCTTTCACCGGCTTATATATATGCCTATAACCCTAACGGGTCACTTATCTTTGTACATTCACTTGGTAATACATTTAGTACTCTCTGTTGTGCTCCAAGCTTCTTCTTCTTCTTCTTTGTGCTATTTATGTGCTTCCGTAGACCTCCAACTCCAACAATTGGTATCAGAGCAGGTCGCCGTTTCATCTAGGGCATCATCAACACCCCTCTTATCACAATCTGAGAATCACGTGAAAATTGTGAGAATACTCAAGGTGATTAGGAGTTCAAAACATCTTCGCTTTGTGGTGTAGAAATCATGATCGGAGCTCGTTTCAAACTCCAAACACAATATCATAGTGCCTATGTAGGAAATTTTGTCTTTTCGTGCCAAATATTATATAGGTTTCAGTTCATTAGTACAAGCGTCTCGAAGTGTGCTACAAATCTATTAGATCTCGATAGGCTAGTTTTGTTCAACTTTTCGAGAAACAAATATTTTTTGCATCAGGGTATTTTAGTCAGTAGCCATGGCTGAAAGCAAGAACATATTCTCTATGTTGGTTGTTGAGGATAGATTAGATGGTACAAATTACCCATTATGGGCCTATATGATGCATCATGTATTGGTTGCAAAAGGATCTTGTAATATTATGTAGGGTGTTGAAAAAGGACCAACTACACTTGCAAATACTATTATTGAAGGTGATGCAGATGCCGTTGAAGATGAACATCTTAAAATTCCTATTCGTGCTTTGATTCATGTTGCACTTACTATAGAGAAAAGAAGCGCAAATGAACATTTCAAGCATCAAGATATAATAAGAGTTCTTTTTCTATGATATACATCACCAAATGGCACGAATTTAGCAATTTTCCTTCCCTTTTTAGTATCGTTTGGTAAGATCATAGTCTCTCTTGATGAATCCATGCTCCCTTCTAGAATTGCTCTACATGATCAACTTATATGCTCATTTTAATTGATTCACACTTACCTTATTCATAATGATGGTTGATCCTTGTCATTTGCTTCAAAATAGAAGCAAACACATGCTTGTTCCATGCAAATATATTCAACTTTATACAAGCTTTGAGAATAAAGTAGATACAAGTATCACATTCAACCTATTATGTTATAGTTGTTGGAACAAAAAGCTTTCATTATGCTTAAGGTGGACATGATCATCAAACTCATCATTGGAATGCTGCCACATATAATCCTTGTAGAGTTTTATTTGCATTCATTTGTTGTATTGAGAGTTTGATCATAGTATCACCCTCTTATGTAAGTTGCAAAGCATTTAACTTTGTAAAAGGACAAAGTAAAAGGCCTAAAAGTCATGAGTTATACGTGATTGGAATTTATTCTCAATCAATCAATCAAAAGGTAGATGTGATTTCAAATTTCCCTTTCCCTAGATTGTAGGAAATGATTTCAATCAATTTAAACTAACACATCCACCTAAATTCGAATTCAAATTGATGAAGATAAGGCATTGTCATGTACTCAAGAGTCTATATAAAGACTCCACAACATTTGTACACTGCATAGCATGATGATTTGAAGCAATACATGTAATTTTTGTTCATTTCTTGGTGCCACTTTAGTTTAATGCTCCTTCTTCCTCATACTCAGACAACTTTTGTAAAGCGTGTTGCTTTCTCTATAGAAATACGAATCTACTGCTTACGGTATGATTGGAAAGGTATTACTATCTAGTTTATGACTACAAATTATTATCTAGTTTATGACTACAAATGTTTAGATCATTTGATTCATTACTTTTCGAGATATTGAAGATTTACAGTCTCGAGGTCATTTTCTGCAACTCGCTGAAATTTCAGGATGACGTTAGTTCAGTGTTAAGGTGATTTCTCCTTGTATCGTTCATATAAATTAGGGCTCTTATGCATTATTTCAAGCCAAATCTACGTATGAAACCCCCTTAAGAGGAATGTTTCCAATTGTCACTATGCTATTTGCTCTCAATGTTTGAAGTCATAACTTCCATCCATTTTTAGAAGGTTCTTATGAGCTAGTCATGGTGCAAGTCCTATGCTAGTTTGCTCGACCAACTTCACCACTTGACAACTCATCTTTCTAAGCCTCTCCAAGCTTCTCCAACTTCTTTGAGTGGTATCAGAGCAACTTCAAGATGGGAGATGGTTTTCCATCAATGATTGAGAAGCTTGATAGACACAATTATGCTACTTGGTAAATCAGAATGGAGGCTTATTTTCGATGAAGAAACCTATATGGGATTGTATCAAGTGATGAAGTTATGCCTATTTCAAGATCCAAGGGAGGACCTACTCAAGAGGAAACATATAGGCGCACACTTTGGTGTGCAAGGGATGCTCAAGCAAGGTCATACCTACGCAACTCTATTTCTAATTTTCTATTACCACATATTAGAGGATGCATGATATATCAAGAGACTTGGGATGCCCTAGAGACTTTCTTCTCTACTAGTACAAAGGCAAGAAAGAACCATCTTTGGAATGAGTTCAACCAAATGAAGAAGAGTCCAAAACAAACCATCATTGAGTTTTTTATAAAGGTCAAGGAGTTTGCTGATCAATTGGCATCCATTGGAGAGCTAAATGAAGAAGAATCCATCATGAGGCAAATTCTCAATGGGATTAGAGGTGACAAGCAATGGCAATCTTTCACCACAGCCTATGATCTCATCATGAATGTGCAAACTCCGGACTTCAACATCTTTCTTGGACAACTCTTCAATCAAGAGCCCAACAATATCATAAAGGAAGGTAACTCCTATCATGGTAATTCAATTAGTACTCTATATGCAAATAAGAAGAACAAGAAGTTAAAAGACAAGAAGAAGGAAGAAAATGAAGAGGAGACTTCCCAAGCCAGCTTTGCAAGCAAGAGCAAGTGGAAAGGGAAGAAGAAGGACCAAAGCATGACAAGAAAAAAGTTCAAAATGTTCAACCTTGTGCCATTTGTGATAAGACCAACCACACCACTCAAAATTTTTGGTTCAATGGGAAGACCCAGAAAGGAAGTGGAAGACATGGATATGGCAACAGTAGAGGCAGAGGTGGACACAACTTCAACAATAACAGTAAAGGCCATAACAGAAGGTACTACAACAATTATTGTGAAGATCAACAACATGGGGACGCATTGCTCTTGATGAATCTAAGCCACAAGGAAGGTAAAGAACATGGTCATTTGTTCTACATATATTCAAGATGCTCAAATCATGTTGCAGGCAATATAGCTCTCTTATTTGATTTGGAAAATCCAAAGCATAGACTTGAAGTTCAAACAAGGGATGATACAAAGCATAGTGTAGAGAAGATTGGCAATGTCAAAGCTTCCAATGGCAAGACAAATATTTTGAGCAAGGTACCCTATGTTCCCACTATCACTAAATACTTAATAAGTGTAGGCCAAATAGTTGAAAAAGGCTTGCAAGATAGGTTCACCCAACATGGAGCTTTGTTGGAAGATCCATGTCAAGGCTTCAAGAAGATAGCCAGAGGTGAGAAGCATGGTAGGCTCTTTACTTTTGAAGTAGGAGAAACCAAAAACATAGCTCTATTCAACTTTGGGTCTCAAACCCTAAGTGAGCTTGAAGTGTGGCATAAGAGGCTAGCTCATGTGAATGAAAGAACCTTGAAAGTTATATGTAGGGATCAAAATGTTCTAGGGCTGCCAAACATATCAAAGCAATACATGATCAACAAATGTGATGCATGCCATATTGGGAAGGCCCAAATACAACCATTCAACCACAAAGGCTACATCCACAACAACCTATTGGACTTAGTACATATAGATGTATGGGGGCCGATTCAAGAACCTCGATTGGTAGGATCAAAGTATTATGTCCCATTTATTGATGACCATAGTAGATGTACTATTCTGTACTTTATCAAGAGTAAGAATGAAGTGTTTGATTGCTTCAAAAGGTATCTAGCACATGTGGAGAATCATACAAGTAGATCACTAAAGAAGCTCATCATCAGGAATAGGTCTTCTTATGAGAGATGTCCTATTCTTGACATGATCTACACATACTGTCATGAATTGAATAGCTTTCTCGCCATCTTTACTTTGGATTCTCACATTAGCTTAGCCATCTTCCAAAACTCACATCTCCATTCTAAGAGCGGTAATATATGATTTCCCTAATATCAATGAATAACTAGAGTGATCTTGAACGAAGAAGTTTTGGTAGTCACTTACATCATCGATCATGACGAGTACTTATGGACATGCATCAAAAGGCTCTCTCGGCATCGTGTTAGCAGTTGGCGATCGATTCTCCATCCTAAAAGCATGTCAATCAGCCATTTTCCCTTCATATAGAGGTCCTTAGACATAAGGTTAATTTTGGATCCATGGTCAATAAGAGCAACCATAGGAGTACTGATCTTGTCCAACCTAACTAATGTCCCCATCATGGCTCGAGGCCAATGGTCCTTGATATAATGAATCGAAGGAATTGATTCTTGAGAGCTTCAGTCCAAATACATTTCCTCATGTGCACATGGATGCACATTACTCTCAATTTGTTCAAACACATATTTCTCTTCTTGTGCTCATGCTTTAGAGACTTGAACATGTGAGTCCTCATTCACCCTCTCAAATTCTTGAGTGTCAGCTATCAGTTTTCGTTTCTTTCTTAAGAGGTCAATAATCATTCTAAAAACTCTCGCTTGGCTATCCCTAACAACTCACCTAGTGTAAACGCAATCACACTGTTAAGTACTCTCTTTTCAAGAGATTGCTTTGAATTGGTAGCTTGCTCAATGTGTGACTTCAACATATATGATGGATTGTTTGATTTACCTTGGCCTCTTTCTGTGGACTTCATCTCCTAATCTTGATGAAGATTAGTAGTTTGTATAGGAATCGGCACCTCAACACAAGTAGGGTATTGAGATTGACTTGGAATTCAATTTGGTTGATTTTTCATCAATGGCAATGGTGGAACAGTTTATGTAGCTTGATTTATTTGTGTCAGTTGATTTTGATTTGGTATTTGAGGCTGGTCTTGTGATGCTTCCACTTGTCACCTAGTTCTCCTCTTCTCTTCCTCACCTTCATTAAACCTTCTTCTTTTCTCTTCAACTATTGCTTCATGCTCCATTGAAGAGCATAAATATGTAACCATCGAGAGCATATCCACTAGATCCTTCCATCAAGTTACTCCTCAAATTTTGTTGCTTGTTATTTTTAAAATTGCTTTGTGCATTTTTCCTTTTTCGAGAGATTTCATTACCCTAGACCAAGCCTCTGGATCGTCCTTGTCATCGATTATCTCACATGCATACATAGACATGTGAAAAATTGAAGCAAAGTTATTAGAAGTGCTAGGGACGAACACTTTCATGCCTCCCGACCAAAGTTTATATTCACATTCTCCCCAGTTTTTGCATCATATATCATCTTTTCTTTGATAAAGACCAAATTCTTAGCCAACCCATCTTTAAAGCTTTCACATGAGTACGTGTTGTGCTCCAAGGAGTCACAGTAGATACATCTCTTGGTTTCTAGAATCTTTGGAGCTTTGTTTACTATTTCTTGTGAAAACTAAGACTCTATCATGAGATCGCTAAATTTCTTAAACATTTCCTCCATAGTATTAGAAGGCACAACATCTTTCACAACCAGCAGATTAGCTTGAGGGTTTGTATAGGGGTGATGTGTTGGCTACATTTGTTCATCTTGAAAATCTTCATGCCAATCTTGCACTTTGCCATGGTTCATTGCTTCTCTCATACCTCTTTATTTCTCCTTCAACATCATCCCATTCTTTTGTAAGTTCGGATTCAATTTCCACATCTTTAATTGTTGAAGAAGTTCCTCACGAGCTTTCATATCTATTGATCATAGGAATAAAGATACCTTTTCATGCTCTATAGCTTTCTTATCATATTATCATGATAATTCATCAAACTGATGATCCAATGCTCTCTTAATGTCTAAGATGGACTGATCTTTAGCCTTATGAACCCATTTTAAGAATTTCGTCCTAGTTACTTTATCAACATCTTCAAGTGCAAACATCTTTATGAGTGTTGATTTGTACTGTGACCATTTTGTTTGTCCTTCCATTGTTAGCCAATCACGTTAATGCAATTCACACACCTACACAAATTTCTCTATAAGCTCTAAATCGTTCATAGGCAGGATTCTAGCCCCAAGGCATTGAGCTTCTAGCTCATACTTCTTTCAAAGTTGCGTGATATTTTTATCATTTAAATATCCACATCACTTGACAAAATACTCATGAAATGTTTGAATGGTGCTTCCCCTCTTTTCATCTTGCTAAAAATGCAAAAATTGAGTTATCATATCCGTTTGAGTAATTGTAGTGTCTCCCATAACCTGTCGAATGGAAAAGTTTTTCAAGTTAAGCTTCTTGCTAGTTTTGTTTCTCTAGTCGATATGCAAGATCAAGATTCCCACTTATCTCCTCCTTTCATGTTGGGTTCACCAGGTATGTTGCGTATTTTTTTGATAAACGGAGAGAGAAGACGTGAAGTTAGTTGATTGAAGATAAGCAAAGGAGCGTTGAGTCGGAAGAATGCTCTTACCTCACTATTCTCGTACATCCAAAGGTGTGCATATAAGTATTCACATCTATCACCTATGCATTGACTAAAAACTATGAAACACCCAAAGGTGCATATTTATGGACTTTGATCAAATTATATATACTCAAGAGCTTAGTATAATTTGGATAATGGCACACTTTCTTGTTTTTGGATTCAAAAATTAACTCGATGACTTTCATTCATTCAATACATTCTTAATCCCATTATTTTTTCCTTTAGCTTCTTGTATTTTTTTTCATTATATATTTCTATTCTCAAAAAAAGTCAATATTTTCCCTCTTCTCACTAAAGTTTCCAAAACATTTTGGTCAATTCCCTTTCATGTTTCTTTGTCAAGGTTTCAGCTATGGAGTAGAGAAACAAAATTTCTTCCATTTATAATTGCACAAAGAAAATTTTATTGTGGAGGAGACTCATACAAATGAGCTCACTTCAGGTGCAGTTACTTCATCTAAAGTCAGGTGGTGCTAGCTAATCTAACTAAAAAAATTATTTACAAGAGCATTTCATTTACCTAGGAACAAGTTGGAGATACAATGAGGAAATAGGACATACAAAATGACACAAACTTCATCACCCTTGTTTGGTAGAGACATCTTCCACTTGAGACATACTACTATAGTAGAATAGAGATTCGACTTGCAAATCATGAAATGGGAGATATTCAAACATTCAAACCTTCATCACATACATCTTTGCATAATCATATGCATTCATCATTCTTCCATCAACTCACAACCCAAAGTAGTTGGAAATATTGATATCCACAAGATGCAAAACAATAGAATGCAACTTTAGAAACATATCTTCTTGATGGCTCAAAGCCAAAGATAATCAAAACAAATTACCTCCAATTTTATGAGAGCTTATGCATAAAAATTTAAAGGTTTGCATCCATAGTGACTAAATTGTCAAGACTTCCAATTTGCTGCCTTCAGAATATCTTGGAGAATTGATGTCTGCAATGGAACAAGTGCAAGGTAATTTGTGTTTTGAGGGAGAATATACATAAACTCTCAGTGTTATCTATTGACCAATGGCCTATCATAGTTCAAGTCAAGCGTAACCCTCCAAACGATTCATCTAGTTCCAAAGTGTATTCTTCAGCAACTATAGATACATGAATTTCTTAAAAGCATCAACTGCAAACACGTTTTTAATCTCCATCTAACAAAGTTGTATCTGCTTCATCATCATTGAAAGTACTCCCTACGACTTGCAACCTGTGGGCTAGCTTATCTCATACTCATGCATTAACTCATGTCACACTCGCATCATTTTCATTCATTTAACTTACTTACACATGCACGTCATGCATACTTGAGTATCTAATTAAGCATTCTTATGCATACATACACCTAATATAATGCATACATATATACATTCATCACCCTTATGCATACATGCACACTTAGATGCACTCATGCACATGCACATGAAATCACTCATCCTCATATACATGCATGCTAACATGTGCTAATTCTCTATCATAAACTAATCGACTTTCATATATGTTAATACATTTACGTTTACACAAGCTTACATCTCTCATACTCATGCATTAACTCATGTCACACTCACATCATTTTCATCCATTTAACTTACTTAGACATGCACTTCATGCATGCTTAAGTATCTAATTAAGCATTATTATGCATACATACACCTAATATAATGCATACACATGCATACATATATGCATTCATCACTCTTATGCATACATGCCCACTTAGATGCACTCATGCACATGCATATGAAATCACTCATTCTCATATACATGCATGCTATCATAAGCTAATACAACATTCATACAAAAACGTTTATTAACTCATGCACTTTTATGCTAACAGACATTCATAAGCCCAACATACATTTATAAACTTAACACACATTCATATATGTTTGTTAACAAACATTCAAATATACATGCTAACATGTCATATACCCACTCACATATATGCACATGCAACATGCGTTCATGTACATCATTTCATACTCATACCTATTTTGGCTCTTATATGCATGCTCATACACTATCACATACTTCTAATGCAATTACATTCATGCTTATCATGCATTTATGCACATGTAAACACATGTTCATACACATGCATTCATGCACACAAGCATACTCTCATCATTCTTATACATACATGCATCATATCATTCATGTACGCTCATTAATACACATGCACATGCTTCTAATATTACACATTATACATGAATCACACTAATCATGCTCATGCATATTTACACTCTCACATATTCTAATATACATTGACTTATATATATATGCACATGCATCTATTAATCATATATATGCATGCACTTACTCACACATATACATGCAATTATGCAAATATTCATTCATCATTAATGATTAAGTGCATACATTTATGCACATCTCTCTCTCTCTTGGTCCTTTGTCTTGCGCTTGCTCTCTATCGTAGCCGATGCAAGGAAGGGGGGAAGAAGATAAATCTTCTCTCTCTCTCTCTCTCGGTCCAATCTCTTGTGCATGTCTCTAATATTTGATCTTCCATAACCATAGCAGCAGCGGAGGTACTCTCTATCTCTCTGTGCATCGCTATGCACTGTGGCAAGCCGGAAGAGCGGGGGAGGCTATACTCTCTTTTTGTGTGTGTCGAAGATGCTGCTATTGAGGTAGACTAGAGCTCGATCCATATCTTTGTCTCCTTCAGAATTTCACTTCCTCAGATTTGCCTCTTATTGGAAGGTACTCTGAAGTAGAAGGTATGATAAGAATATTCTTGATTCACCCAAAGCAACATCATATGAAGAAAAGATAAATACAAGCACATAAAGCTACTTATAATAATGACTTGCTATTCTTGTAGAGATAAGCGCAAAGGCTACCATGAATCAATAGTGACAACAGAGGCTGCATGATACTTCTACTTCTCAAAGAGAGGCAAAATATTAAACCAAAATATAAGCCTTTGAGATGTTATGCATGAAAGTAGTCATATATATGACAACTTATTTCTCATCTCTCTTTCCGAACAACAGAAACACCAATAACCTTATGGTTTTTGCACTACAAAGACTTAGTTATGAAGAGGAATACGAAAACAAGGATCAACTTGCAACAACATCTGCTACAATGCTTATAGCAGAACATGGTGTAACAACTCCTTTGTAGATGATGTTAGAAAAGATGATCCGGATTTGGTCATACCATCTTCTGATTCAAGCTGTAGGCAAAAGAGCAAAACTTCCAATGCATATGCATGAAAAAATGGGAAGCATTCTTGGGATTTCACATACTTCATGAGACCAAAGCTGCAAGCATCAACATTTATACAAGATAATGTTTTGTGCAAACAGACAAAACAGAAAGCGTGTGTGCTACTTTAGGAGTTAAGGGCAAAAGTGGATGCATTACATGCACATGCACAGACTTTGACGGAGACGGAGGTGAATGAACAAGCCTACTTCCACTTACATCATCAAAGGAATGGTGGCAATCAAACAGATTACGAATAGAAGTCGTCTCAAAGTGTTGTTCATATTCCCAAGATGGAGAAGGATGAACCAACTTGCAAATATGAACATCGATGCCATCACTTCCTGGTGAGTACTTGATACAAGACTTAAAATAAGAGGCACTTAGTGGTGACAGAAAGCCAGGGAAATATAGAGATGTATTTGATATAAAACCAGGGAAATATAGAGAGTCATCAGAAGCTGAACTCATGTCAATGTGTTGATCTATCAAGTTTGAAGGGAAGTTTCGTTTAAAAAACAGTGAGCATGGAGGAACCCGGAGAGAAGAACAGATAGATGTTGGTGACAAAGTCGATTGAATTATCCGAATTAGACAAGGAAGACATATAGTCTGGAGAAATCAGCAATTGGAACTCAGGTTCCAGAAAAGGGGAATCTAGCTGTTCAGAAAGAAAGTGTCTGTTGTAAGAGCTACACCTTGTGGGCTATGTGGAACATCACGTAGAGCTCCAAGTGATGGTGCCTTCTTCATAGATTGCTCTGAATCAAGCCTTGTTATAGGCATCTAAATGTGTCCATTTTTCGGAATTTAAGATTTCAATTCTGACATTTTCCAACCTCTGCAAACTCAGACCCATCCCCATCACCCGTTCTCTCATGCTTGTAATATCCACGGACTATGAGTCTATGAGCATATCCTCATAGTCTGTAGACATGGGAGGGTTACGGAATTTATGTTGAGATTTTGACTGTTTTAGGCAGCATCATAGGATCTTGTAATGTCCATAACCTTCTCAACAAGGAAAGTTCTCACATAAGTGAAAACTCATCTGACTTCCTTGCTTCCATCACCGTCTTCCTACTTTGACAATTGCCATGTGTTGTGCGTTCATAGTTATTTTATAAACTTAAAGCTATGCGATTCATTCCATAGATATGCGGATGACAAACAGGGGAACATACATGCATAGATATACACGAATAACTAGCTAGGTAGTGCTCAGCAACAATATAGACTCATGAACCTCTTAAAGTTAATCCTCGTTCGCCATTTGGAATGTGTACAGGCAGGTGGACACCCGTGGTCGCTAAGTTCCACAGTAGGAATCGTGGTATTTTGATGAATACACATGTGACATCTCTCTCTCTCTCTCTCTCTCTCTCTCTCTCTCTCTCCTCACAAAACTCCTGTGCACATCTCGTCCCTGCACAAAAGTCGAACAATTTCACTCTCCCCACAGAGAACACAAGTATCTATAATATGCATGACAAAAACAACGGAGTACACTCATCCTTACAGAAAACTCGCACAGATCTTCAGTGTTAGCAAGGTCATACTAAGGTCATGGAGAGGAGTGTCCCTCTCTCACTCTCTCTTTCTCTCTCTCTCTCTCTCTCTCTCTCTCTCTCTCTCTCTCTCTCTCCCCCTCTCTCTCTCTGTGGACATACCTGCATAAAAATTCATTAGGAAAAAACATACTAACTCATTATACACACACACACACACACACACACACACACATATATATATATATATATATATATATATATATATATATATATATATATATATATATATATATATATATATATATATATATATATATATATACATATCTATAACTTCTTACACGTGCATGCAAGAGTCTAGTGAACTCACACAAACATGCATACTATACCTACACTAATTCATATCACCATGCACACGTAGATAGAACTCTCACAGACAACATGCATACTATACCTACACTAATTCATATCACCATGCACACGTAGATAGAACTCTCACACAGACAACATGCATACTATATCTACACTAATTCATATCACCATGCACACGTAGATAGAACTAGACTTATACTAATAATTATTAAATGGTAAAATTTAGAATATATAGTGCTTAATTATTAAATAGTAAAAGTTAGATTATACATAGATTAACATAAAGTAAATTAAATGTTTATAGACGCACACATTTGAATATTTTATTTTACATATAATACTTTAGTTAATGAATAATCTAAGTATTCATTAAGTAATTTTTAAGTATAGGTTAACTATTTAATAAATTACTGATTAACACACATAGATACATAATTAGGATAAGTATCTTTCTAGGGTTTTATGACTAAACATATAAGTTTATAATGGGGTAGGATGATTTTAGTGAAACACATATCAAGATACATACATAGTAGGCACATACATAGGGTGGAATCACACATACATTAGGGGTTCCTTGTACTCACAAGTAGGCAAACACATAGGATTGAACCCTCATATAGTTTAGGGATAAACACATACCTAAACACAACTGTTCATAGCTATTTAGCAACATGAATATATTTAGGTAAACAAGTATAGATATACAAGAGTAGGAACTTATTTAGACACACATAGAGATATACATATTTTCACATCCACATGTTATCACACATGCATAAACATAAGCATATAGATCCATAAACAATACAATACATTGTTACCCTTGTATTGAACATCAATGCCCATGCATATATATGGCATATACCCATGCATACACATCAAAGCATATGCATACATATGGCACATACCCATGCACACACATCAAAGCACATGCATACATATGGTTTATACCCATGCATCACACACACACATGAGCATGGTTATAATATACTTATTCATAAGCTTGTTTGTATTCAACTATACAAGAATTCATAAACATAAGGATTTTAGATAATAAGATCTTTGATTAGTCCAGCTCTTCATGGTTTTGTTCCCTACAAGTACGTAAGATACATTAGTCAAGTCAAACAATTTAATTAAAAAGATTTGAAAGAGATAAAAGTTAACCATTTGAAAAACTAAATGTTTTTATTTTTCTGCATGTTAATTTGGATGTGGAAACCTCTTCGACATCTGCCCCTACCAAACCTGCACATCGTCCCAATCGGCCAACCTATAGATCATGGAAAGTAGCATCAAATTCTTTGGAAAAAAATTATAAATTGACTCTAATTAAGATGATAAAAAATGCTTCTAAATTCAAATTAAACAGTTTCTGATAATAAAGAAAATTTATAAAATTATGTAAATGTGAATTGGAAATCATTTCGTTCAATGCATGAAGTCAAAAGACAAATTTGGAAAATCCTATAATAGTCATTTAGATAGTTGTGGTACTAACCGTTTCATTAACCATGTTCACAAGTAATATTTAATTTATATAAGTATTCTATCCTTTGTCTCTTAGTTGTCTGCCATAAGATATATCTAACTAATTCTTCTGTAGCAGATCTCCACCTCATATAGCCCGCAATACATTTCAGGAGTGATTTCAAGACCGCAATTGAATCATAATATGTTTTTCTTTTTCTTTTTCTTTGTTTTTCTTCTTTTTTTTTTCTTGCAGCAACCATTAATGTACTGCTTGATGTATTCATTTTTCTTTCTTTTTTTTTCTTCGCAACTTTTTTGTTTAAGGGGAAAGGCTTAACTCCTAATCAGAGCTGAGGTTATAGAAGCATGCTACAGTCAGAATGAGGATCTCATTTGCTAAATGTTTTTAGAAAATAAAGAAGCCTACTTGTATAAAATAAATTTACCTTTACTTAGGGCTGTAAGTCAAGTGTTCCACTCTCCTATCCTCATAACAAAGTATAAGTTCCCTAAATTGGACCTTAACTTGCATACACATTCCTACTTTGATTTCTTTTGCATTATCTACATAATTTTAATAAATTTTCTTTTATATCAGAAACAAATGAATTCCTAAATTAAATGCATGAAAATAAATTTTTATATTAAAATAAAGAACAATTAGAATCATTTCACCTGATTATGCTTCATCTTCATCTTCATCTTCCAAGAAGTCTTCATCAATCTCGTAATCACTGCTTGCCCTTCTTTTAGATAGCTTTATCCTCTTTCCTGCAATTACATTTCTTAAAGGTGTTCCATCAAGTTCTCGTAACATATATGTACTTGTATCAAAAATAGAAACAACAACATATGGGCTAAACCATCGTTTAGTTAATTTATGACGAGCATCATAGTGAGTCTCAAAAGTACCATCATAGACAAGTACCCAATCCCCACTCTCTATCGATCGTGGCCTCCGTCGATGTTTCTTGTCAAAGTAAATTTTATTTTTCAATCAGGATGTTTTTTATTTTTTAGTGGTGTCTTTTAAATTTTCATTACCTTGTTTTAATTTTTTAATCCTTAATGCTAATAATTCTTCTCGTGTTACATTGTCTTCCCATTTTAAGCCCATCCAGTTTATTATCTAAGTATGTACAAGAAATATCGGCTTTTGACAATACATGAGTTTAGTCAGCATAAAACCAGTTGTTCTTGTGTACGTCATCCTATCGGCCTATAGAGCAAATGGTAAGTATTTTGGCCATTGTCTAATATCACCATGGCATGCCTTTGAAATTGACTTTACTATGGAAGGATGTCCATGCTTTATCTTTCCATTTTCCTCTAGGTTGTAGGCTATCGTAAGAGACATTCGAATCCCATGATGAGCAAAGAACTCTCTTGTCTCTCTAGCGTCTAGCTCTCCTCAATCTGCTACCACTTTTTCAACATTTCAAAATCTAGATAAGACTTTTTCTAAAAGAAATAATCATACATTATAAGTAGTATTAGAACAAAGTACTCGACCTTCAACATGATTTGTTAAATCTTCATGTGCAAGTACTATGTACCTCATACCACTATTGCTTTTAGGCATAGTCACAGGGTCGACTACCCACTTGTAATGAATACAAGGCAGATAGGTCAGAAGGGTCTCTATGTTTGATTGACGAATGTAACTGCCACGTAGTACAAGTGCTCACAAAAGCTTTTATATTTACATATATCATCGGCCACCAATAACTTTCCCGAATCTTCTCATACGTAGCTACAAAACCCTTATGACCATCCCATAGGCTTTCACGCATATCCCTCATAACTTGCACTTGAAAATTTCTAAATTTCTTAAGCCTAACACTCTTTATGGGTTTTTTCACCTTCTCTTTAGCATGTCGCCAAAGATATCCATCGTTCAAGGAGAAGTTGAAAGACTTCTTCTTGACGTTCCAGAATTGACTTGATGACCAGCTTGGAATAGGTTGAAACATACTCAAATAATATCCTATATCTCTCCATTCTCTCCCATAGTCTCCATCTCTAAATCTCTCATACATAAAAGTAGATGTTTCATAATTGATTACGTTTATATGTTTAGCCATTGCTTCTCTATCATTGTCAAATTTTTCTCATGAGAGCATATCAACAATGGTATTATGATTTCCAGCAATATGAAAAAAGCTCGATTAATAAACTTAATAAAGGCTATCCATCGTAACATAGCAATATCAAGAGATGAACAATTAGCAATTAATCCTATTAATGGAAGACAATCAGTTTTAATAATTACATTAGCTCCTATAAAATGTTCCTTATCTTTTTTTAAAGCAGTAACTAATCCGCATAGCTCTCTTTGGATATGAGGATAATTTCTTTGAGTATCATGCAAGATTTTTGCTCCAAAGCAAACTGCATATCTTTGCTCCTTCTCATCATCCTATCCAATGATCCAACCTATACCAATAGGACTAGTATCAATCGTTAGAATTATAGGCTTATTTCCTGAATAATCAATATGTTTCAAGATTGGAGCATTGATAAGCAATTGCTTCAGTTGTCTCATAGTTTCAGTATGCTCTTCAGTCCAATAGAATTTCTTTCTTTCTTGTAACAAATCATACAATGGGTTTGCAACATGAGCAAAGTGAGGGATCCAAATGACATAAAAAACACATGCTCCTAAGAATCTCCTTACTTCACTAACATTGCGACACCTCTCGAAAATTCTATTAATGGCATCAACTTTTGTTGGGTAAGGCCTACGACCATAATGTCCACATAAATGACCAACAATAAGAACTTCTTTAACACAAAAAGTAGACTTCTCTAAAGAGAAAGTCAGTCCAACCTCCTCAAACCTTTGATATATCTTTTCACAATTAGAAATGTGGCTGGAAACAAACTTTCTACATCCAGATAAATCTAAAGTCTCATCTTTTTCTTTTTCCACACATCCTTTTATTGGAATATCATCAATAAAAGGCATTGTCACTTTGGGGATAAAGTCATGTAAGACCAGGTTCATAGCATTCATCATGTGTGCCACAGAATTCGTTGCTTCTTGTGGTAAAGTACACATATGTACTAGACCCAAAGGAGTTTTCATTGTGGTTATATCTCTACTTTCAATAGCTAATTGAAACTGATCATATCCTGAGTACAGGTCTCCCATTGAATAGATGGAGTGATCGGAAAATGCCTCAACAAACTCATCTACAATAGGACCTGTTCCTACATTCCTAATAGTGACTTTGTTCACATGTTGTAGATCCTAAATAAAGCGTAGCTTCCCGTTCTTTTTAGGTACCATGAACCACCTATTGGAGTAAAGTGCCGATGATGGTTCAAAAATTCTCATGCCAATCTTCTCCTTTAACAATCTCATTAGTTTAGGTAAATGAATCTTTGGGACTAGTATCGATCGAAGATTCCATGGAATGTGGGGTACGATAAATATAATCATCGAAGCTACAAGCTTTGGATCAGCGCATCCTATTTCGTGTGGAAATAAAGAAAATGCTTTTCGATGATGCATGATCATCTTTTTAAATTGATCTTTTTCTATCTCTAAAATAAATTCATCTCCAAATTTAATATATTTCTTAGTCTCTTCTATAAACGTATGACCTATCTTAGATCGGTCTATAAGAATAGGGTCCTCAGATACTCATCTAAATATATCATAACTATCCTTAGGTAAGGGATGAGCTATAGGCTTAATTTTCTTCTCGAATATTTTATATTTAGTATCAATGTTAACTTCATGTTCTAGGAAGAAATTTGTAATAAAGTCATATTCTTTAATAGAGTCAAGAATAATCAATTTGGTTTTTAGTTTTTCTTGGGAAGGAGTGTGAAGTTTTTCTAGCAAATTAGTACTTTCGGAAAGTTCAATTATACATTCAATATTTTCATCGGGTAAAATTAATCCTAAATTTCTAAAATATTTTTTATTTCCTTTTCTGAATCTTTCTGTAAGCCTTTCTTTTGTAATAAGATGCAAACTAGTAGTAGGAGTGCAAACTAAACAATTTTCAAATGTATATACATGGTTAGGTGAGACATCAAAACAATGTCCACTATTGTCCTACTCAATAGTGGAATTTAACAGAAATTTTGATCATAGTATGCTCCAAATTCTCTAACAGGTGGTGCATCCACTTGCATGATTGTATGAGTCAATGGAGTTTCTCCATAGATTCTTTCTATTTCTTGAATGATTAGGACAGACTGTCATGACTTGCAAAGAATCCATCCCAGATTTAGATCGAATTCTTGCATATGCCGACCCATCATTCATCACTTTCATTTCCATCCTCATTTTTGCTATGAATGGCTGCACGAGAATTACTTCATACAAACAATTATCTTGAACAAAGAAATGAAATTCCTCTCGAACACCTCCTATCATTGTAGGCACATGTGCGCATGCACCTAATAATATCCGAGATCCATTATCCGCCCTTCTCATTCTCTAGTGATGCTCTTTGTCCATTGGCCATCTAAATTTATCAAAGTATTTCTTGGAGATTATGTTTATCTTTGAGCCCGAATCAATTAGAGCTAGAGCTAAACATGAATCCTTTTCATCTCCAATCCTTATTTTTACTTATGGATTTCCTCGTGCCTAGAAGGTTGTATTAAATTTACTTTCACTTTTTATCAGGTTGAATTGGTCCTAAAGAAATCCTATTCACACTTTGAGTCATAAACTCTTCTTCTTCCTCATAGTCACTATCACTTAATGTTACAACATCATTCATTGCTAGAGTTTCCTCTGCTACATCTTGCATATCCTCGTCTTGTGGTAGTGGAAATCTTCTTCTTCTAATAAGTCTAATACAACTATCCCTTAAATCAGGTTTTGCAATTGAAAACACTTGTTCAAGGAACATGGTAACTTGCCATTTTGGAAGTATATCATTAAGGATCTCCCTAGCATCATTCTTCTTCTCGAGCTCTGAGATCATTATTGCTCATGGAGCTCTTCTTCCTTTCTTTTTCCCTTTTTCCTCACCTTGTTTTTGTTCATCTTTTTGTTCATTTTTAGGATTTTGATTTTGATTATTTTCATTTTCAATTTTCCTCTTTTCATCTTTAGATGGGGTATTCTGATTTTCCCCTGATTGCATATTTTCCTCTGATGGTTTCTTTCCTTCTCTAATTATTCTTCCTTTCTCTTCTTGAGACAAATTTACAGTATCTTCAACTTGTACTCTTTTGTCATTTTTCTTCTTATTCTCTCTAGTTTTTCTTCTTGTCATTCTCCTATCTCCCTCGTCTATATCATCCTGCATGTCATCTTGTCTCTATTTCTCCTCAACATTGGTAATGTGAGAATATACAGAGGCTTGATCAATAGGAGATTGCCATGTTGTTTTACACATGATTTCATCTCTAGCTCTTACCAATGCCTCAATCGAATAAGGATTTTTTGCAGTAGGAAGAGGCCTATCATCCGATGGCTCTAATCTATCAGTGGAGGTACTGGGAGTTGCATTGGAAATTATTAAATTTTCATATACTTTTTTCATACCTCCTTTGCCCCAATTAATGGCTAAAGAAAGTCGTGACCTAAAGTCACACAATTTCCTATCAATCTCAACTACTAATTGATTTTCTTTTGCACTCTTTAACCACAAGCATAAGTTGCATGTTCCTGGCTGTCACACAAAACACACCGTTTTCCGCTAGTTCCTCTTCTTTCAATGTTCCTTTGGAAAGTTGGTTGAGCAGCGAACTGAGTAGGTGGAGCTCGCTGAAAAACTAGCTGAGGAGGAGTGTATTGTGGCATAACAGGCTGTATGGATGTTGCTTGACCTACGCCACTATTGCTAGCTCTAGGCTCATTGAAACTCATGGAATATACTTCATTATTTAATTGGGCAACCTCTTTTGAAAGAGATGCCTGCATATTCATAACATTTTCCATTTGTTTACATAAAATATCTAATTGAAATTTGCTTGAAGCATTAGGGGCAACTACAACGTTAGCCGTAGCCATAGTCATAGGCATTGGCATATCAGATTGCCCCATAGTAGTAACTCCCTAGGCTGAGAAGAATTAGGTTTTGCATACAAAATAGATTTTCGTTGCTTCATTTGGGCCACAACCTCTATTTCACATTTCACTTTTTCCCATTCATCAGTGAGACCATATCTTTTGCCTGGCTCTTCTATTCATCGCTCTACTTTAGCTCTATCTTCAAGATTTAATATATTGAGGAAGTGAATAATTAGGTTAGGATTTAATGCGTTTCTATCCTCCTCAAGAAGTTGGGCAAATTGTCTCATGAACTCTCCATGAAGATGAGTTAGAGACTCATTGGTCTTAAGGGAGTTTACCCATCGCAAAGATCCCTCACAACTGTGCTGGATAAAGTCCTCAAGGTGCAGTCAGCTCCCTAAGGAACAACCCTCAACAATACACACACACACACACACACATACATACATACATACATATATATATATATATATATATATATATATAACACCTTAGAATCCTAAGCACACTAGTATCATGTTTCACATCGGGCTCACCAAATCTACCGAGGGGTGTGAATGGAGACAAACGCATATCAGAACTCACTTGCGATAGCCTCACTATGTGATTTTTGTACCATACCGTAATCAGTGGTACCGTATGGTCCACCATTGGGTCCAATTGTGGTTGGATTGTAGCTGTTGCAGGAGCACTCGAGGAGCATGGGCTAACCTACTGCTGGAACTATTGATGAACTCGAGGGACCAAAGCCAATAATTGACCCAATGGCAATGTAATTGATGCCTTGGACAGAACATCCCATACCGACTCAATTTTGGGTGTTTTCGGTATGGTCTCCGGTATGGACGCTAGTACTGTATGAGTCAAATTTCGCTTCTCTAGTACCCTCGACAGGATACTTTGTTGCGTCACCGGAACTGGCTGAGGGAAAATAGCTTGTTCCTACATAGCCCACTTGCTTGCCTTTGTGAACGCCTTCTATTGTTCATGAATTCCTGGTTCGAAGATCTCTGCAGCTGGCTGTAGTTGCTTGCCCAATCGTGTTTGTACCACTGTTGTTTGCGCATCCACAGGTGAGATATACACCATATTTGCCATTGGGTGTTGCCGTTCTTTATATTTTGTCATACTCCGCTGCATCTTTGTAGAACCTCCAAATATGTCCTATTTCCCCATAGAAATGACATTTTGGAGTTGGATTAGAAGTTCCTTCTCCTGACGGGCTTGCATTCCACTGACTTGACCGAAGTTATTTGTCCGCCCTCCTCGATAATTCCTATATCCCTGGTACGGGGTGTTCCTCATCTATGGTGGTACCTAATGGCTAGCCGATTGTCCCTGCTCCTAAATGATGGCATTAACCGCTGCTCTGCGCTGTACCTTGGCATTGTATGAGCAAGTCTCCATAGTGTGGTCTATTGTGTGGCAAATGGCACAATACAGTTGATTCAGCACACATGTTGAGGTGCTGTGCCCTGGATTTTTGCATTTGGTACAGTATATCTGTTTCAAAAGATCCTCATTAGATTGCTTGGATGCTTTCAGCCACTCTAGGTCTTTGGTGAATCCACCCACTTTGTTTTCTAATTGTAACGCCATAGCGATTACGGCATTCAAAGTCATTCCACCCATGCACCGTATGATCATAATCTACTTCAATTGGGGCTTTAATCCATTGATGAATCATTGTGTAATAACATCATCTGGTAAATTAGCATGTGCTGGTGGCAACTACTGTAAATGAGTCCGAAATAGCGTGCCATAATCTTGTACAGTTTGTTGTGGTTTTTGACTATTGTTCTGTAAGTAGTCAAAAATTTCGGCGGGGTTCTTCTTTAATCGAAACCGTTGTAAAAAGGCATCCTTTACATCATCATACTGCCGAAAGTGGTTCAAATCATATTCGATTACCCATCGTGTAGCTTCATTGACCAGGGTGGACTAGAACACAATTTCTTTATAGGTAGGGTTTGCTGAGTAGTTCAGAACTGCATAATTAATCTCAAAGGTCTGCACATGCACATCTGGATCATGCCCCGAAAATCCTCCAAATTTTGTATACATGATCCCTACCTGTTGCTGTTGAAGTTGTGGTTGTGGCTATGGCGGTGTTTGTTGCTGTTGCTGTGAACCACTCATGGTGCTGTTGTTGGTGGTGTTGTTGTTACCTGAATTTTGGGGAGATATCTCTTGATCTTCCAGAACTGTATGGTCAACTTGCTCACTTTTCGCTCCTAAAATGTCGTTGAACCGTTTGCTTAACTCCAAGTCCAGCAGCCCCTCCTCAACTTTGGTGTCAAAATCAGGTAGACTTGCACCGAAAAGTGGTGAACACAGTAAGTGTCCACCAGACAACACTACAATCTCACCGAAAAACTTCGAATACCCACCAAGTGATACCGAACTCCCACCTACAGTTTAAGATTATATGACTTCACCACATTAAACGCTAAACATATCATCTTACAGTTCTATCCTGAATACGTTCGTTAACGCACTTTCACGTCAAGAAGTTTATCGGGTAACTCTTTTACTTAACACGTAATCAAATTACTTAACTTCACTTAATGATTACCTTAATCAATGAACAAACTCAGTTACATAGAATTCTAAAACAGCGCTCGATTTTGGCTCCTCGCCGAGACAACAGTCCGGCGGGTCTACCTTCTGCTTAACGTGATTCTTTCATTAATCTTGTCAAAGGGTACAATGTTGCGCTACGCCTTTACATCATGCGTGCGACTTTTCAGGATATATTTTACAAGAAATATGAGTTCCTTTTTGGTGGCTTACATAACCAAAATAAATCCTATACACATGCGTTGATGAAAATCCTAATACGAATACTTTGATAAAAAACCTAATACAAGATTTTAAGTTTCAAATGTGATATTGGAAAAATAGGAGAAGTAGCATAAATGCAGCTCCAAACTCCTATTCAAAATCTCGTAAGTTGCATCAATTTGTCACTTCTCGTCAATCTTCATCAATGTTCTACAGAAAAATTCAATAGGAAAAAAACATAAGTATGTCTTATAAAACATAAAAACACACATACATATAACATACTCATACATTTTTTTTATACACATGCATAGACTTACACATGCAAACTCCATTACTCATGTATAAATTCATTTATTATGCATGTATTAATCATGCATAGGCATACACAAATAAACCTGCATGTGCACATACATGTAAATACATGAATTCATAATTAATCATGCATATAACAACATATGTATTCACACTCTCAATTATGCTAATACTTAGTCATATGTTCATGCTAACATATATTTACATTTTTTCATGCTAACATACACTTTCATGTATGCTAACATATGCTAATTCTCTTTCATAAACTAATCCACTTTCATATATGTTAATACATTTACGTTTACACAAGCTTACATAAGCTTACATTTACACAAGATTACATCTTTCATACTCATGCTTTAACTCATGTCACACTCACATCATTTTCATTCATTTAACTTCCTTATACACACACATCATGCATACTTAAGTATCTAATTAAAAATTCTTATGCATACATAAAGTTAATATAATGCATACACATGCATACATATATGCATTCATCACTCTTATGCATACATTCACACTTAGATGCACTCATGCACATGCATATGAAATCACTCATCCTCATATACATGCATGCTAGCATATGCTAATTCTCTTTCATAAACTAATCCACTTTCATATATGTCAATACATTTACGTTTACACAAGCTCACATTTACACAAGCTTACACAAGCTTACATTTACGCAAGCTTGCATATCTCATACTCATGCATTAACTCATGTCACACTCACATCATTTTCATTCATTTAACTTACATATGCACTTCATGTATACTTAAGTATCTAATTAAGCATTCTTATGCATACATACACCTAATATAATACATACACATGCATACATATTTGCATTCATCACTTTTATGCATACATGCACACTTAGATGCACTCATGCACATGCATATGAAATCATATGCACTTACATTTCATTCATGCTTATCATGCATTTATGCACATGTAAGCACATGTTCATACACATGCATTCATGCACACAAGCATACTCTCATCATTCTTATACATACATGCATCATATCATTCATGTACGCTCATTAATACACATGCTCATGCTTCTAATATTACACATTAAACATGCATCACACTAATCTTGCTCATGCATATATACACTCTCACATATTCTAATATACACTCTCTTATATATATGCACATGCATCTATTAGTCATATATATATACATGCACTTACTCACACATATACATGCAATTATGCACACATGGATTAAACATTAATGATTAAGTGCATAAATTCATGCATATCTCTCTCTCTCTCTCTTGGTCCTTTGTCTTGTGCTTGCTCTCTAGCATAGCCAATGCAAGGAAGGGGGAAGAAGATATACCTTCTCTCTCTCTCTCTCTCTCTCTCTCTCTCCCTCTCTCTCTCTCGGTCCAATCTATTTTGCGTATCTATAATATTTGATCTTCCATAACCGTAGCAGCAATGGAGGTACTCTCTCTATGCATCACTATGCACTGTGGCAAGCCCGAAGAGAGGGGGATTTTATATTCTCTTTTTGTGTGTGTCGAAGATGGTGCTATTGAGGTAGACTAGAGCTCGATCCATATCTTTGTCTCCTTCAGAGTTCCAGTCCCTCAGGTTTACCTCTTATTGGAAGGTACTCTGAAGTAGAAAGTATGCTAAATATATTCTTGATTCACCCAGAGCAACATCATATGAAGAAAAGATAAATACAAGCACATAAAGATACTTGCAATAATGACATGCTATTCTTGCAAAGATAAGCGCAAAGGCTAACATGAATCAATAATGACAACAAAGACTGCATGATACTTCTACTTCTCAGGGAGAGGCAAAATATTAAACAAAAATATAAGACTTTGAGATGTTATGCATGACAATAATCATATATCTGACAACTTATTTCTCATCTCTCTTTCCAAACAAGAGAAATACCAATAACCTTATGGTTTTTGCACTATAGAGACTTAGTTCTAAAGAGGAATATGAAAGCAAGGATCAGCTTGCAACAACATCTGCTACAATGCTTATAGTAGAACATGGTGTAACAACTCCTTTGTAGATGATGTTAGAAAACATGATCTGGATTTGGTCACACCATCTTCTGATTCAAGCTATAGGTGAAAGAGTGAAACTTCCAATGCATATGCATGCAAAAATGGGAAGCATTCTTGGGATGTCATAGACTTCATGAGACCAAGTGTGCAAGAATCAACAGTTATACAAGATAATGTTTTGTGCAAACAAACAAAATAGAAAGCGTGTGTGCTACTTTAGGAGTCAAGGGCAAAAATGGATGCATTACATGCACATGCACATACTTTGATGGAGACGGAGGTGAATGAACAAGCCTACTTCCATTTACATCATCAAAGGAATGGTGATAATCAAATAGATTATGAATAGAAGTGGTCTCAAAGCGTTGTTCATATTCCCAAGATGGAGAAGGATGAAGCAACCTGCAAATATGAACATCGATGCCATCACTTCCTGGTGAGTACTTGATACAAGACTCAAAATAAGAGGTGCTTAGTGGTGCCAAAAAGCCATAGTCCACAGATGTATTTGATATAAAAACACGGAAATATAGAGAGTCATCAAAAGCTCAACTCATGTCAATGTGTTGATCTATCAAATTTGAAGGGAAATTTCATTCTAAAAATAATGAGCATGGAGGAACCCAAAGAGAAGAAGAGACGGATGTTGGTGACAAAGTCAATTGACTTATCCGAATCGGAAAAGGAAGACATATAGTCTGGAGAAATCAACAATTAGAACTCAAGTTCCAGAAAACACTAGAAGAATAGATCTTGAGTTATGAACAACTCAACATGACTATGTCTATGAATCTTTATCTGCAATGCTGAGACATAAAAAACAAGAACTATGTCATGTTCTCCTTGAGAAACACATAGAAACAAAAAAAAACATGCAGTTTTGTAGTACTTTCTAGTTTTCCAATGCAGATACAAATGTATCCTTCAATTTGAGCTTGAAATTAGGTGAACTTTTATTTTACTGCTTTAACCAGTCCCTTTAATCATACTAGAAGGAAGAAAATGGGATAATCTACCAAAATTCCCTTCCATGAGGGGTATTCTCTACAAAACAAGCACATATATTGACATTAAGTGGGGATGCCACTTAGGCAATACTTAGACGTGATACAACCAGCACAAGACCAAGTGTTATAAAATCGACTTCTCATTAGGTTTAAAAATGAGTTACATATGTGTTCTAGAAGAATCCAATGGCTCAATTTACAATAGAAGATAATCATACTTGTGCTCATCTACATGCATGTTATCATCATCTTGAGCTTGTACATCTTGAATAGTGTATTCCACGGTATTTGGCTACTCAAGCTCAACCATGTCTCTAGGCTCATCTACTAATGGTTGCACCAACTCCCTTGAGGCAGGTTGGAATATCTCTATGTTCTCAATGTGGTTTCTATTGGAACATCAAGCTTACACTATGCTTGAGGTGGATTTGATCTACATCAAAAACTATCACTTGGATTACGGCAAAAGAATATCCCTTGGAGAGTTCTTTTAGCTATGCTCATTTATTATATTTTTTTGAGAGATTTTTGATGGTTCATTTACCATTGTAAAAGCCTTGAGCTTTACACATGTAAAAGTAGAAAAAGAGAGCCCAAATCCTACGAATTTGTGGTGGTTGAGTTGAAACCAATCAAGCAATCAATCACCTAAAAGTAGATCAAATTAGATCTTCACTTTTCCTAGATTGTAGGAAAGTGAATTGACTCCCTCCAACAACCATTCCCACCTTCATTTGAATCCAACATCCACTTGTAGAAGTCATGGAACAATCCTATAGTTTATATAAAGACTTCAAATCACTTGTACAATACATGGAAACAATATACATACACTTGTGACCATCATTGTCTTGCTCCTTCAACTTTTTGCATCATCTTCTTCACCAACAATAATCTTGCAGAGGTTATTGCTCTCTCTCCAAAGGTCCAAATTTGATAGAAGATAGCTCATTAGAAAGGTATTAGTGCCTCGTTTATGCCTGTAGAGTTTCATAGCATTTAGTTTAGTAGATTGGGAGAAGTCTTATTTTTTTTTTGTGTCAGGGTCAATCTCTACGTATTCCTGAAAAATTGGAGGTATCACTGTTGAGTGTCTGATTCATTCCTATAGCATTTTTTGCTTATTGCTTATACTTTTGTGCATTATATACACCCATCCATATGTGTATCACTCCCATAAAAGGATTTTTTCTAATTGTAATCACATTGGTCTCTATGAGCATTGGAAGTTTATTGTCTCTTCCATAGATAATAAATTTTTTGAGCTAGGCGACTTGTGAACCTATCTGTTTTGTATCGACTGCTTCTCCTTGATGTTCGAAAGTACATAGTGCATTTCTTTGCACTTATTGCATGCCTATAAGATCTATTTGAGTCTCCATAAGCTCAAGGGCTGGTGTTGTGCCGGTTGGCTGGACCAAGCTTCATGGCTTAGAAACGCACTTTTCTACCTTCTACAAGCTTCTCCAAGTTCTTTCAGTGGTATCAGAGTTGGATCAAGATGGGTGATGGCTTTTCCTCAATGATCAAGAAGCGTGATTGACACAACTACATGGCTTGGCAAATCAGAATGGGGGCCTATTTGCAAGGTAGAAATCTTTATGGAATTGTAGCAGGTGATGAAGCTATGCCCTATTCCAAGATCCAAAGGAGGACCTACACAAGAGGAGACAGATAAGCTCACACTTTGGTGCACAAGGGATGCTCAAGCAAGGTCGTATGTACTAAAATATATCTCTGAATTTCTATCACCACATATTAGAGGATGCAAGATATCTCAAGAGACTTGGGATGCCCTTGATACTTTTGTTTCTAGTAGTACCAAAACAAGAAAGAATTACCTTTGGAACGAGTTCAACCAAATGAAGAAGACACCTAAACATTCCATCACAAAGTTTGTTACATAGGTCAAGGAGGTTGTGGATCAGTTAGCATCCATTGGAGAGCTGATTGAAGAAGAGGCTATCATGAGGCAAATTCTCAATGACATTCAAAGTGATAAGCCATGTCCATCCTTCACGATGGCTTATGATGTCATCATGGATGCACAGACTCTAGACTTCAACATCTTTCTTGGACAACTCTTCAATCAAGAGGCCAACAAAAGCATAAAGGAAGGTAAATCCTATCATGATAATTCAACTAATGCTCTATATGTAGATAAGAAGGATAAGAAGCAGAAAGGCAAGAAGAAGGAAGACGATGAAGAAGAGACTTCCCTAGCCAACTTCACAAGCAAGAGCAAGTGGAAAGGGAAGAAGAAAGGACCAAAGCAAGACAAAGCCAAAGGTTAGAATGTTTGACCTTGTGCCATATGCGATAAGACCAACCACACCACTCAAAATTGTTGGTTCAATGGGAAGACCCAGAAAGGAAGTGGAAGAGGTGGATATGGTCGCAATAGAGGCAGAGGTGGACACAACTTCAACAATAACAATAGAGGCTATAATAGAAGGGACTACAACAATTATTCAGAAGATCAACCACATGAAGACTCATTGAATCTAAGCCACAAAGAAGGTAAAGAAGATGATCATTTGTTCTACATAGATTTAAGATGTTATAATAATGTTGCAAGCAACATTGCTCTTCTATATTATTTGGAAAGTCTAAAGCATAGACATGAAGTGCAAACAGGGGATGACACAAAGCACAATGTGGAGAAGATTGGTAATGTCAAAACTTCCAATGGCAGGACAAACATTATAAGTAAGGTTCTCTATGTACCCACTATCACTAAAAACCTAATAAGTGTAGGCCAAATAGTTGAAAAAGTCTTGCAAGTTAGGTTCACCCAACATGGAGCTTTTGTGGAAGATCCATGTGAAGGCTTCAAGAAGATAGCTAGAGGTGAGACGCATGGTAGGATCTTTACTTTAGTAGAAGAAATGAGGAACATAGCTCTATTCACTTTTGGGTTGCAAATCCTAAGTGAGCTTGAAGTGTATCATAAGAGGCTTGCTCATGTGAATGAAAGAACCTTGAAGGATATATGCAAGGATCAAAGTATTCTAAGACTGGTCAACATATCAAAGCAACACATGATCAATAGGTGTGATGCATGTCAGATTAAGAAGGCACAAAGACAACCATTCAACCACAAAGGTTACATCCACAACAAATTATTGGACTTAGTACATACAAATGTATGGGGACCAAGTCAAGAACCTTCATTGGCATGATCAAGGTATTATGTCTCATTTATTGACGACCATTGCAGATGGACTGTTCTATACTTACCAAGAGTAAGAATGAAGTGTTTGATTGCTTCAAAAAGTATCTAGCACATGTGGAGAATCATACAGGTAGATCACTAAATAATCTTAGATCTGATGGAAGGGGAGAATACTTCTCCAAAGATTTTAATGAGTTCTTGGTTGGATCAGTGAGAACAATGCTTGAAGAGAAGGGATTGCCACATTATCTATGGGTAGAGACTATTTCAACTACTGTATATCTTTTCAATAGACTACAATCCAAATCACTTCAAGCTATGACTCCTTATGAAGCATGGAATGGAAGAAAACCTAGTCTTATACATTGCAAGGTTTTTGGTTGTTTAGATTATGTTCACGTACCATCACAAATAAGAGGTAAGCTAGATGAAAGGGCAACAAAGGTAGTGTTTACTTGATAGGATTCAACTCAGATGGGTTATAGGTTCTCTAATCCTCCAACCAAGAAATTCACTACAAGTAGAGTTGTTGTGTTTGAAGAACACAGGTCTTGGTATGATTAAGACAAACAAAAGGTAACTCTACCATATGCTCTTGATTTTGATTCTCATGAATTAGGAAGAAAGCATGATACACAGGTCCAGGATGGTGAATCAACTACAAGTACCATGAAAATAGTAGTCATTCAAGCTCTTGGTGCAAACATCTCTTGGAAACCAAATCCTTCCACTTGTGAGTGTTGGAGTTCCATGTCTATGGAAGCACACTAAGAGCACAAAAAAGTAGAAGAAGATTTGGAAACAACACAATATTCAATGTATTACCAAGTGAATTTACAAAGATAAGTGATCCATTAGGGTTATAGGCATATATACATGTCAGGGGAAAAACCCTCTTAAAGAGGGAAAATGTGCCCTGGTGGTCCTAAGTGTGTTCAAACACATCACTACCAAAATATACAAAAAATATCCCCTTGGAGTGATGCGGTGAACAAGAGCTAGCACTCATGTATAAGGAAGTGCCAAGCTATGTGGAAAGAGATCAATCTACAAAAAGTACGCCCAAATCTTTGTGAAAACTCTCAAACTTCTCCCTAGATAGAGCCTTTCTAAAAAAAGGTAGAAATGTTATCCTATGTGGGAACATATGCCAAACTCATATTATCTCTTTTAGAGAATCATATAATGATAGTGAACCTCAATGTGCTTTGTGCGAGCATGGAACACATAGTTCTTCACAATCGCCAATGTGCTTTGAATGTCAATGAAGATGGTGGTGGCAGAAGATTGGCCAACACCCAAATAAGACAAAGGGCATCTGAGCCAGACCCACTCAACATTCACTATGGAAGTTGCCCTATACTTAGCCTACTAAGTAGAAGTGGCCACATTAGGCTGCTTCTTGCTCAACCAAGATACGAGCAATAGTAGAGAAGATTACATATATAGTAGAATTTCAAAACTTTTCTATTAACAACAAGTACAAAGATAATCGTGTTGTCCACCCATGGGCTCTCAAGGTAGAGCTTAAATGGTGATCTAGACAAAAATCTAGATAGGGAGTTACAAGGTAGAGTTATGATCACTCAATTTGATGTTTGGGGTAGTGTAGAGGTCATGTATATATAGGCTCATAAAGAGGTGTGGCCTTTCACAAATGGCTAGACATGGGTGATAGAATGTGGGTAGCCGCCACCTAGGTAATCCCCATACATGGTTTCTAAACTAACATATATTTTCTTTACCATCACATTGGGGGTGCTATTAATGGATCCCCACGAGGGGGACCGTAGGCCACTTAGGATCCCCTAGTGGGGGCTAACCATTGCTACATATCCCACAATTGGGGACCTTTTTAAATCCTTTTCCTTACAATACTTTAGATGGTTCCATTTGACCTTCCTCCAACATGCAAAGGGGAATTTCCATCAATTCGATGATGCAAGATTGAATTTCCTCTAGTACTTGAAGATTTGCATCAACAAAAGCTTGTTGGAGGTATCTCACATCAAGGAGTAGCTATCCTACTCAAAGTTTCAAGCGTGCAAGGTGTATATCGAAGGAAAGTTTAGGATTAAGGTAACTTCACAACCTTATTTACATTTTACACACATTGAAGCATTAGCCATGGGCTAGATCAAGTAGCAAAGACTAGATATGGGATACTTCAAAACTCAAATTGAAAAGCTCGACAAGTGGAACTATCAACCATGGAGATTTAAGGTCTCCTACTACCTTATGAGCATAGGCCTAGGGGATTGATTAGTGCATGTGTACCAAGACCTCGTTTGGATGAAAAACCAACCAATGAATAGCTGAGGGTCTTTAAGAAATGGAATTAAAGAGACAAGAGGGTGGTCTTTATCCTTTCCCAATGCATAAGCAATAGCATGATCATCCATATCTAGGATTTGGATTCTTGCATGAAGGTATGGGAGACACTTGAGAGGATTTATTCAACAAGCACTAAAGCAAGGAAGATACAAGTCAAGAATGAGCTTAAAAACCTTAGGAAAATCTCAATAAATAGCATAAATGACAACATAAGGTCAAAGAACTGTCCAATGCATTGGGATCCATTGTAAATCACATAATGTGGCTTATATTCTCAATGGCTTGAGGGATGATGAGAGGTGGAAGCCCTTTAACACTTATATATATGTAAGGGATAAGCTCCCCAATTTTGAGCAACTGGTTCTTCTCGTCGTCACATTAGAAATGAGCACATGTGGAGATTCAACTAAAAGCTAGGATGCTCAAGTCTTTTATGTAGGTAATATGAGGATCAAGCAGGGGCAAAGGAAGGTTCCAAGGAAGGAAAGGCCACTTCAAGGACATGAGCGAGGAGACTCATCAAAGAGGTAGAGGAAGGAAAAGAGGAAGAGGAGGAAGGCTTCAACAAAATAGGAACCAATGATGGAGAAGGATGTTACATACCTTGCAAGTTTGGAAACTATGCTAGAGATTGTTATCGAGGAGGAAACCAAGGAGTTATACTAAAAGATTTTCTTACAAAGTACAAGGTAATTATGCATTTGAAAGTTCAAGAAATGATAATCTTTTGATGATGCACATGAATGGGAATTCAACCAAAGTAGATAGCACTTGGTATATCGACCATATGAGTTGCAATGCTTCTTGGTTTACTAATGTACATACTTCTTGGTTTACTAATGTACATGCTCCAAAAGGTGGACATGTGGAGATGTAGCTTTGGATGAAAAGGAGAAATGAAGATGTTTCAAGAATGTCATGCATGTAGTTACCATGACAAAGAACTTGCGATCCATAGGCAAGTTTTTGCTTCATGCTTGGTAGCTCATGCATATCTTGGTTGAGAAAGAAGTAGCCTACTGTGGCCACTTCCAGTTGTGAGGCTAAGTATAGGGCAACTTTCACAGCAACTGTTGAGTGTGGCTCAGATGCCTTATGGCTGATTTGGGTGTTGGTCACTCTTTTGCCACCACCATCTTCATAGACAGTTAGAGCACAATGGTAGTTGTGAGGAACCGTGTGTTCCATGCTCACACTAAGCACATTGAGATGCACTCTCATTATGTCAGGGAGAGGTTCTATGCTCGAGAGATCAGTTTGGCATATGTGTCCATGCAGGAGAATATTGTAGACCTTTTCACAAAGGCTCTGCCTAGGGAGAAATTTGAAGCTTTCTGCAAAGCTTTGGCCTTACTTCCTTTTGTGGATTGATTCCACATAGCTTGGGACTTCCTTATACATGAGTGGCATCTCCTTGTTCACTGCATCACTCCGAGGGGGGATTTGTTGATATATTTAGGTAGTAATGTGTGTGAACACACTAGGAACCCCCATGACACTTTTTTCCCTCTTTAGGAGGCCTTTTCCCCAGTTTGTATATACGCCTATAACCCTAATGGGTTACTCATCTTTTTAAATTCTAGTGGTCAGTATTGTGTGTTGTGCTCTAAGCTTCTCCTTCTTCCTTGTACTATTTGTGTGCTTCCACAAACCTCAAACTCCAACACATACACAGGGGGGTTCATCTTGACATTTTAGGATGTAGAAGGTGTGTAGACACAATCACATTCTTTACTTCATGTCTCAAGTTCTCTTGAACCAAACTTGATGAAACTTGATATGCAGATATCAGGCACTTCAATCTCAGTCTCTGAAGTTAAAGTACAGAAATGAGTAATTACATGCAGAGAAATCAATTTCAAAAGATCAATGTAAGGATGAAGATGCAACAGTAGACAGTAGACAGAAATCTTCCTGAAAAAATGTATGAAAATGTATACACTAATGAACATATGATACAAGGGAAGTGTAATGGCTTACACATAGGTAGTGTGACGTCAATGTATGCTCAAGTCTTTAGCTCAATGCCTCTCAAAATAAATATGATCCTACACTTTAGGGACATGACTGATTTGATTCCTTCACCAAATACATAGTGGGTTCACTCTCCTAACTTGATGAGATTCCGTCTTTTTTTGCCTTTTACAATTATCCAAAGTAATTATGCTCAAATTTACAAGCATGAGTTCACATGTGATTTTTTTTGGAGTAAGAGGTCTGTGGAAGCACGCGAACAGCACAAGGAAGAAGAAGTAGCTTCGAGCACAACACACAATACTAAATGTATTACTAGAGAATGTACAAAGATAAGTAGCCCATTAGGGCAATAGGCGTATATACAAGCCGAGGGAAAAAACCTCCTAAAGAGGGAAAAAAGTGCCCCGGTGGTCCTAGTGTGTTCACACACATCACTACCTAAATATATCAATAAATCCCCCCTAGGAGTGATGTGGTGAACAAGGAGCTGGAACTCATGTATAAGGAAGTGCAAAGCTATGTGGAAATCACTCCACAAAAGGAAGTAAGCCCAAAGTTTTGCGGAAAGCTTCAAACTTCTCCCTAGGCAAAGCTTTCGTGAAAAGGTATGCAATCTTCTCTTGCATGGGCACATATGCCAAGCTGATCTCCCCAGCAGAGAACCTCTCCCTGACATAGTGATAATGCACCTCAATGTGCTTAGTGTGAGCATGGAACATAGGGTTCCTCGCACCTGCCAATGACTGTCAGTGAAGATGGTGGTGGCAGAAGACTGACCAACACCCAAATCGTCCATAAGGCGTCTGAGCCACACACACTCAGCAGTCGCTATGAAAGCTACCCTATACTCAGCCTCACAACTGGAAGTGGCCAGAGTAGGCTGCTTCTTGCTCAACCAAGATATATATGAGCTACCAAGCATGAAGCAAAAGACACTAGTGGACACACGAGTGTCATAGCAACCAGCCCAATCAGAGTTAGAAAAAGCATGCAAATTTGGCGGTAGTGATCACCCCTTGGGATAAAACAACCCAAGTAGCCGAGTACCACTCAAATAGCAAAAGATGTGCTTAACTACCTGCCAATGCTTGACTCCTGGGAAATGCATAAACGTGCTCATCTGTGAGACAGCAAACTGAATATCTGGTTGAGTAATGCATAAGTAAATCAAGTATCCAATAGCCTGCTGATAGAGAACAACATCAAATGCATCTCCAGCATCATGAAGACTCAATCGTAAACTTGTCTCCATAGGAGTGGCAATAGGCTTACAGTCTTCAAGGCCAAAACGTTGCAATAATGTGTCAATATATTTCGTTTGACACAAAGCCATTCCACCATCAACTTGCATAAACTGAATGCCCAAATAGTGATGCAAATGCCTCAAATCAGACATCTCAAATGAGGCATGCAAATCAACCTTAAAATCAGCAATATGCTTCTTAATAGGACCAGGGACCAGCATGTCGTCAACATAGACAACAATGACTAGAAGCACATCATAAGCATGCTTAACATATACGGTGCTTTTAGTTAGACTATTCTCAAAACCATGTGCAATCAGATAGGCATCTATTTTCTCATACCAAGCACGTGGTGCTTGCTTTAAACCATATAATGCCTACTTTAACTTGCACACCTGGTTTTCATGCCCTTTCTACACAAAGCCATGGGGCTGAAAAACATACACTTCTTCATGCAAGTCACCATTTAGAAATGCTGTTTTAATTTCCAACTCGTGTACATTCCAACCATGATGAGCTGCAAGTGCACAGATGCTCCGAACAGTAGTCATACGGCATGTAGGTGCAAAGGTCTCATCAAAATCAATGCCTCTTTCGTGTGCATAACCCTTTGCAACAAGCCTAGCCTTATACCTATCAAGTGTACCATCTGGTTTATGCTTCAACTTGTATACCCAGTTGGTGCCAATGGCCTTCTTGCCAAGAGGCAAGTCACATAAAGACCAAGTACCATTCTTCATTATAGCATCATATTGAGATTGCATAACAGCCATCCAATTTTTTGAATTTTGTTCTTCATCAAATGAAACATGCTTATTCTCATCACAGAGACTAGATGCAGCCATAGCATAGCAATCTGATGCAAAAGAGGCACTATGAGAGCCTGAACGAGTATGATACGACAGAGGTGCATCTAATTTGTTGTCATGCAAAGCCTGCACCAACCATTTTGGCATAGTTTTTGCCTGCTCAATATGAGCTCTCTCATCAACTAGTGCATCATATAAATCTGCATCAGAAATGGAATGATCTGCATCATCACATGAAACCTGCAAAGGTTGAGAAGTTGCCTCATTGGGACCAGCACTAGACTGTCCACCTATAAAAAGAGGCAGCAAAGTATCATACATGTCTTTGGAGCTAACAGATGTCTCCTTAGTGCATGAAAGCAATGGCTGAATAGCATCTTCCACAAAAACAACATCACGACTAACTAGAATGCGTTTAGTTTGTGGATGATATAGACGATAGCCTTTACTTTCAGAACTGTACCCAACAAAAATACATTTTATTGCTTTATCATCCAATTTTCTGTGATGTTGTTCAGGCACTAATGCATATGCCAAACAACCAAAAAGACGCAGATGAGCAACAGATGGCTTGCGATCATGCCAAGCCTCATATGGAGTGATAGACTGTAGCGCTTTAGTGGGACACCTGTTCAATACATATGCTGCACACATGACAACCTCAAGCCAAAAACGATGTGGTAAAGCATGACTCTTGACCATACACCTTGCCATCTCCATGAGTGACCTGTTCTTTCATTTAGCAACTCCATTCTGTTGAGGTGTATACGGCACTGTACACTGGTGTTTTATCCCATGTTCAGCCAGAAATGCATTAAAATCAAAAGACATATATCCCCCCCTTGATCAGAACGGAGGGTGCCCATTTTACATGCCGACAGTCTTTCAGCCAAAACCAAAAACTGCTCGAAGCACATGAACACTTCGGACTTTGCCTTCAATGGATATACCCATGCATGCTTGGAGAAATCATCGATGAAAGTCACGAAGTAAAGATTGTTCCCAAAAGAAGGTGTTTGCATAGGACCACTAACATCACTATGTACAAGCTGCAATTTTTGAGTAGCCCGAACTGAACCATCTTTTGGAAAGGATGAACGCTGCATATAGCCTTCACAAACGTGTTTTCTAGGTGCCTCAGGTTTGGGCAAAGAGGACACCATTTCAGATTTCTGCAGGTGTAGCAAACTAGCAAAGTTCAGATGACCAAAGCGTGCATGCCAAAGCTTTGCATCTGACATAGCCTGAGAATCATTTACTACACATGCCAAATCATTTACAGATCTCTCATAGTCTATGAGCTTATACAGACCATGACATAAAATGCCAGAAGCAATAATCACATCGCCATTTGATAGATCATGAACTGTACACCTATTATCAACAAATTTCACAACCAAGCCAATCTTGGCTAACGCAGAAATTGATAAGAGGTTCTTCTTGATCCCTGGCACAAATAAAGCATCTGACAAAGTGAAAGAACTACCATCAGTAGTAGTCAAATGATCTTACCAACTCCCATAACAGGATAAGAGGAGTTGTTGGCGCATGTAACAGTATTCCCTGTAGAGGCAGGCTCGAGTGAAGAGAAGAAACTGCACTGTGAGGTAATATGTTTGGTCACCCCACTGTCAAAATACCAAACATCTGAGTCTACTGTAGACATGCATTGCTCATGAGAAGATGGGTCAAAACTGCAGATAGTAGTAAACACCCATTCTTCTTCCTGCACAAGATTAGCATACTCTGTTTTTGGTGTAGAGGCCTCGGCAACAACCATTCCAACCTATTTCTTCTTTGCCTCTTTAGCAGCTAGTTTTGGACAGTTCTTTATGATATGATCATTCCCTTTACAGTACTTACAAAACAATTTTTGCTTATCTGATTTCTTCTCATCTTTCTCTTCCTTCTTCGAATGTGCAGAATTAGCAGATTTTTGAGATGTTAGATTTGATGGATAGAAAAGTTGGTATGTAGATCAAGTATAACTTAGATCAGACCTTGTAATTGTGAGATATATAAGACTTCCCACAATTTTCCTGTGCATAGTAGCATTTTCCAATGCTTCACCTGATGTAGTATCCAATTTCAAATTTTGATCTAATGGCATAGAAATTGGCTTACATTCAGCCATACCATACTTCTACAGCATATTCAAGGCATATTGCCTTTACGACATCCATATACCTGTTTCTGTATGTATAAACTCGATGCCCAAGAAATAGCGCAACACACCAAGATCTTTCATGTCGAATTCTTGCATAAGAAGTTTCTTTACCTCTTTGATGCTTTCTTCATTATCACCACTGATGCTTTCTTCATTATCACCACCTACAATCAGGTCATCACATAAATAACCACAATAGTAATGCCATCATCAGCCTTCCTTGCATATAGTGAGTGATCTGCGTCACACATAGAGAACCCAATGCTGGTTAAGTAATCAGCAATCCTTGCATGCCATGCATGAGGGGCTTGCTTCAGCCCATACAAAGCCTTTTGCAACCTGCAAACATATTCTGGATGCTTTGAATCTTCATATCCTTGTGGCTGGTCCATATATACTTCTTCTTGTAACTCACCATGTAGGAAAGCATTCTTCACATCCATCTGATGCAAAGTCCATCCTTTTTTTGTAGCTAATGCAACAAGTGTTTTGACAGTAGACATTTTAGCTACAACGCTGAATGTTTGCTCATAATCAATGCCATATGTTTGTGCATAACCTTTAGCTATCAATCGTGCTTTATACTTGCTTATGGTACCATCAGCATTATGCTTTACCTTGTAAACCCATTTGCGTCCTATGGGTTTCTTTCCTTGTGGCAATGGAACTAGCCTCCATGTATCATTTCCATAAAGTGCAGCCATCTCCTCATCCAAAGCTTTTCCCAATCTGCATTACCAATTGCATCTTCAAAACAAGAAGGTTCAACATCTTGTATTACCTTTGTCATGTAAGCACAATGGCAAGCCATGTAACTATCATATGTCAATTGTTGCACTGAATTAAGCATCCTCCCAGATATTCTTGGTCCTGGGTCACTTCTCCTTGTATCATCTGCATGTGCCCTTCTTACTCCTAGAGTCTTCACAGAGGGCAATCCAAGTTGCTCATCAAGACTCTTTTCTGAACCACTTGAATCTCCATCAACATCTTCAAAACCTGCACATGTTTTACTACCAGCAGAAAGCTTTTCTTTACCTTTCTTGGATGTATTTGATGAATTTGCTGGACTGAAATTTCCATGCAATCTTCCACTCGATTCATTTGAGTTGGAACTATTGCTTGGTGATGCATCTCATCCACTCAAAACTTGAGATTCTGCACTTGAGTTTTCAACATTTTCTTTGTCATTTGGTTCAAGATTCGGTCCTTCTTTGGCATCTGCATAGAAGCTTGACATTTCATCAAATACCACATCTCTGCTCACCTTCACCTGTCATGTGAGTGGGTTATAACATTTGTACCCCTTTTGCTCAAGGGAGTATCCAATGAAGACACACTTTTTTGCTTTTGGATCAAGCTTCGTCCTCAATTCATCTGGGACATGTACATATGCAATACAGCAAAAAACTTTCAGATGTGATAAGTTTGGATTTTTACCTGTAAACTTCTCTTCAAGTGTAACTTGATGCACAACAGCAGTCGGAGTTCTATTCATGATGTATACAACAGTATGCACAACTTCTGCCCAATAGCAATGAGGCATATTCTTTTCAGCCATTAAGGCTCTTGCTATTTCTGCAATGTGTCTATTTTTGCGTTCAGCAACACCATTCTGTTGTGGGGTATACTTGCATGAAAACTGACGCGGAATTCCATGATTTTTTAGAAAACTGCTGAACTCGTTTGGCATGTATTCACCTCCTCCATTAGATCTTAATGTTTGAATGTACTTCCCTGTCTGCTTTTCCACCATAACTTTAAAATTCTGGAAGTGAGTGAATACCTCGCTCTTCTCTTTCATGAAATATACCCATACTTTGCGTGTATGGTCATCAATGAAAGTAACATAAAACCTTCAACCACCCATAGGTGTGGTCTTTGTTGGACCCCAAACATCTGTATGTACTACTTCTAGTGCATTCTCACTAACATGCTTGTCATGTGGAAATGATGCTCTTGACTATTTACCAAATTGACATGCTACACATACCTTTTGCATTTCTGCAACTTTGAAATTTGGTAGTCCATGGACACTCTCCTTTGACTACATCAGTTTGAGCCTTTGCAAGTTTGCATGTCCAATCTGTTTGTGCCATATCTCTATACTCCTGCACCTTTTGCAAACATGGCTGCATTCATTTGAGGAATCTTCACATTTAAGGTGAACATCCTACCCACTTTGTTTCCTTTGGCAACCAATTGTCCATCCTGCTTGTACTCTTCTACATATAATCCATCAGCATTGAACCTGACTTATAATCCCTGGTCAACCATTTATCCAACAGAAACCAGATTCTTTGTTATATTTGGAACATGCAACACATCAGCAAGATGTTTTACCTTCCCATCCTCCATAGACAATGCTATGTTTCCTGTATGCTCAATAGGATGTGATGTATCATCACTTATTTCAACATATCCAGGAACTGGCATTTTCTGCAAACTACTAAACTATTTTGCATGACTGGTCATGTGATTTGAAGCACCCGAATCAACATACCAGACATTATCATTCGATTTTGAAACACCAACAGACAGCATATTCATCACGTGATGTTGAACCATAAACAACTTCTCATAATCATCTGCACTTGTGGATGCATAGTTGTTTTGCTGCCTTTTGTTATTCTGATTCTTCAACCTGCAATCACGTTCAAAAGTGTCGAGGTTTACCACAATTCCAACATCCTTTATTGTCATTACCTGAATCATTTCTTTGGAAATTTCTGCGACCCCTTTGGCTCCCCCTGCCTCGAAACTGTCCTCTTCCTCCTGCATGATTCTATTGTTGACCTTGGTCTTGGTTACTGTTTCCTCTTCCACTTCCAAAACCTTTGCCTCTGCCTCTTCCTCTGCCATAGTAGAATACCTGCTCAGAACTGGGCTTTCCTTGGGAGTTTGAATCCTCACCAAGATTCTTTTCTTCAATAATCAGCATAGATACTAGATCAGCAAAATTCAGAATATTTTCCCTGGGCTGTATGGAAGTTCTGAACTGCTCATATGCAACTCCTAAACCATGAAGACACACTTCCACCTTATCATCATAATCTACATTCACGCCAATAGATGCAAGTGGCTCACATATGCTTTTGATTTTTAGAGTGAAGTCAGTTACCTACATGCTCTTCTTTTCCAATGTATGCAGCTCGTTCTTGAGTTGCAATTTCCGTGCCTTTGTATTAGTCTCATACAAAGTGACCAAACTCTTCCAAGCCTCTTTTGGAGTCTTGGCATCCTGTATGTGTCCAATCATGCTATCCTGTATGCTAACAGATAGCCAATACATTACCTTTCGTGCTCCTTGATTCCATTCTTCATATGCTCTTAACTGGTCTACAGTCCGATTCCTTTTTGGTAACTGCGGAGCATTTTCATTCTCTCCTTCGATGTACTTCCAGTAGCCTTTTCCCAGGAGGAAATTCGTCATTCTGAATCTCCAAGCATGGAAGTTGTTCTTGTCTAGCTTATCGCTCATAACCTGACTCATTCCATCTGCGTTTGCCATTTCTGCAACAATTCACAACACTACAAAACACTACAAGCAGCACTTCTGCTTGAACACCGTCGCACTGTGACGTGATAGTTCGATGTCAGAAAAACACAGTTTCCGTTTATGAACAGTACACCGAATCGCTTGAAATTCTGGATCTAGAATATACGAGTGTCATCGAACACAATGCAAGTTACAATTTCTGAAAATCACCTAGTTTTTCTGTGGGCCCCACCTTGCCGGCTCGAAAGGGAGGTCGAGATGGCTCCAAAACTTCGATCTGACAAAAACTAGTGACCCTAAAGGGATAACTTTGGAAAATATTTTGAGGTCTTCTACCTTCATGCCAATTTTTGTAGCAAACGGAGGCCGTTTGTGAAATCGCGTTTTCTCCATGCCTTGCCGCATAGTCTTCACCGTCGCCTTCTCCACGAGCTCTCTACAGGCACGCTGGCTTTGATACCATGTCACGAGGAAGGAGATAAGGAAGAGAGCTCACACACACACTCTCACTCTTAAGGAGAAGCGCACACACAGATTGAGGCAAGGAAGAATGATCTTCCTCTTCTATTACATAAAAGGAATGTACAAGAATGACCTAAAAACAAGAATACAACCAGTGCAATATATAAAGATCAGTACATAAGGAAAAACCTAATGTCCTCGAATGAGTGAGGTGGCAAGAAACAAATGTGCCATCACTCTCGGTAGATAAATCTAATAAAGCTCAATGAAGTATCCCTGACATATACCGACGTGACCACTATACATGTCAGAAAAATGAAAAACTGGTACGTATCATCCTGGATCATCACATGTTGAGCTTGATATCTCAACGTACTTCTTGTTATAACTTACCATGTAGAAAAGCATTCTTCACATCCATCTGATGGAAAGTCCACCCTTTTGCTATAGCTAATGCATTAAGTGTTCTGAGAGTAGACATTTTAGCTACATGGCTGAATGTTTCCTCATAATCAATGTCATAAGTTTGTGCATATCCTTTTGTCACCAAATGTGCCTTATACCTGCTTATGCTACCATCAGCATTGTGCTTTACCTTGTAAACCCACTTACAGCCTATGGATCTCTTTCCTTGTGGCAAAGGAACTAGCTTCCATGTATCATGTCCATAAAGTGCAGCCATCTCCTCATCCATAGCTTTTTCCCAATCTGCATTTCCAATTGCATCTTCAAAATAAGAAGGTTGAGCATCTTGTATTACCTTTGTCATGTAGGCACAATGACGAGTCATGTAACTATCATATGTCAATTGTTGCACTAAATTTTGCATCCTCCCAGATCTTCTTGGTCGTGGGTCACTTCTCCTTGTATTATCTTCATGTGCCTTTCTTACTCCTGGAGTCTTCACAGAGGGCAAGCTTTGATGGACCAAAACATGTTCAAGGTAATGTTAACCTTACTCTCTCCCCTTCTTCAGACACCACAAGAGTGTAGGTTAGTGGCAAGAGATTGCCACGGTTAAGCGAGCTCCGAGGAGAACAATACTGGGACGGGTAACCTCTCGGGAAGTACCAAGAACCTCTATCTTCCTTGATCATTGAGGTCCTCCCTCGCCCGCATCCAATGCTGCCAATAGTGACTTCAGTGACTTGAATGAAAAGGTACGCCAAAGTCTATGCCTTGGTCGTCTCCTTAGTCATAAGCCTTGGAGAAAGCCTGGGGGTGCTCGCTTTGCTCACACAAAAGGAATAAATCTTTGCATTGAACAGCTTTGATATGAGTGAAGTAACCACAGTGTGCTCTCCTTGTTGAGAGCTCCATGACAATATCCTTGGAGTAGAAATGATCTCCTAGGGCCACACATGGTACTCCACACAGAGGCTGCAGAATACGTCAAAAAAACACAGTACACAGGAGCACGAAAATAGGCTTCTTAGGTCTTACAAATGCGATCAAACTTACAGTCTTCGGCTGATGAGGCCACTATATGTTTTATTAAAGAACATATACAAAGGGGTGTCCGGTGGCCATTTGGCCTTTCACATGAATATGAACGATAACTATATATATATATATATATATATATATATATATATATATATATATATATATATATATATATATATATATATATATATATATATTCATATATATATGTGTGTGTATCTATGTATATATATGTGTGTGTGCATGTATGTATGGATATATGCATGTATGCATGTACTATACACAAAACATACATTTACGTACATATTATGCATGCACTATACATAAATATACACGTACACACACAAATATAAATGGCATTATCATACACAAATATGTGTACACACACATATATAATGATATTATTGTGGACATGGGAGCATCATACACATTCACTCTATTATCTAATAAAGACCTTACAATGTCTCTTCGGTTTCTCCATAAAAGAGAACACTCTTCACATCCTCTTGGTAGACTTCATAGTTGATTGATATAGACACCATAATTGATGTCCCAAAGACTCCTATCTTTTTCACTTGCCAGAATATCACCTCATAATGTACGCATATTTGTTGGTAAAACCCTTTTATCAACAACCTTCATTCATGTGTGTTCATTGAACCATCTGCGTTCTTTTTTATTTTGAAAACCAAATTCTAACTTATGAACTTCTAACATTTGTATTTGAAATTATGATCAATGTTTGGTGGTCTTGAAGTCCATTACGATAACCTACTTTCTATGGTGTTTTTTTGAATCCATACATTGGGTTAGCAAGTAAACCGTGTATGCATTTTTCTTGCTATGAAAGGATCATACTATACTCTTAAAATAGCATGAACATTTGACACTTCCCTTAATGCCTCGATTTTTGGTTGGTTTCCTTTTCCTTTGGATTTATACTCTTAATATTTGTATTTGTTATACTATCTCATCTTCTTGACTAGTCATGTTATGTGCAACTCAACTTCATCTCAATTTTCACACGAACTACATCTGCACCTACAACTACATGTTACAGGGTGTATAGTGATTGAGAGGGTACCTTTTCCACTTTTCTCCAAAATTCTTCACAGTTAGTCTTACCATTCATCTCTACATCTCTCAATGTCTCCTGGAACGCATACCATGATTTTAACTCACAAAAAACTACAATCTTGCTTACCTTGCATTATTTCATAATGCTGTTGTTGTATATTTAATATTTTAAAATAATAACGGTCATTACATTCATCCAATTGAAAACTAACTTCTTTTGCTATGTCAATAAAAACATACATGAAAAAGAGTTCTAAGATATGATGGCAAGTATTGCTTCCAATCTATTCTTCCCATAATGTCATATTCAAAGGTGTGGACCACTTCATAGAGCTTTGTACTCTTTTAATATCCCCAATATGAAGGTTTCTTTTTTTATCTCATGTAGCATTCACCCTAGTGCTTCTATTATATGTAAGTTGTTTCTTTGCTTCACTCCTTTTAAAAGAGAAATATGTGTGCGAGAAAATCTCCTTTTGATTACCATGAAGATGTAGAAAGAAACTATTTACTTTATATGATGGATCCCTTGCAGGTCTGCAAACATTTGCAGGTACAAGTTTGACAATATTGGCACTCATAGAATTGCCCTTTTATGGTGGTACTCGTCCATTTTTTCAGTTCGGAAAATGCACATCATGCATCTAGTTATTTATAGCTAAATTTTGGCACGGTTCTTACCAAGCTCTCCCTTTCCACATCTTCTATATTTTTCATAGAGAATGTTGAATTTTCCTATCTCATGTCCGTTGTGAACAACATTCCTTCCTTTCTTCTCTTTTTTATGTGAATAAGAAGCTTATTTTTCTTGCTATAAACACTACAAGGAATACGGGCGTATAGCGACGGTAAAGGCGACAGAATTTTGTCGCTATAAAATTGCAACTTGCATCGTAATTAGCGTCGCACGCCGACCGTTGATTAAACGATGCATAACACGATGGTATTTGCGACTTGTGACGCGACCGGATTGCGACATTCCCATACAATGTCGCTAAAACGATGCAATTTAAAAGCTTTTCTGCATCGCATAGGCGACGTTATTAGCGATCGCATAAGCGACGCTAAAATATGTCGCTTATACGACGACGAATAGCATCGCTTACACGACGATCTGTTGACAGACAAAAATCAAAACGTTGGAGGCTCTGCGATTGGCATTTTCACGCATCTGATTGAAGAGCTCTCCAACGTTCGCAATTGCGCTGCGCTTACAAGCTAAAGCAAGTATATGCGGAATTGTTGTTTTGCCTAAGCTCTCTCTTATTGTCTCCCTCTCTCTTTGTTTCTCTCTTTCTACATCTTTCTCTCTTGGAATTCTCTCTCTCTCTCTAGATCTCTCTCTCTCTCTAGATCTCTTTCTCTCTCTAGATCTCTCTCTCTCTCTAGATCTCTCTCTCTCTCTCTCTCTCTCTCTCTCTCTCTCTTTTCTTTCTCTCTTTATTGTAGGTTATTCAAGAAGCTAACCAAGCAAAAAGTATGACTAACAATTGTAAGTACAATTTCTATTCTTTGTAGATTATTTGAATTGTGTTATTTTCATTACATAGCATACTCACACTTATTGATATGCACTCATACACTTATAAGATGCACTTTCACACATATACATATATACACATGCACATACACACACATAGATACATGTGCACATACACTTAGACATACACACATACACACATGCATATGCACAAACATTCCTACAACCACATAAAAAGACATCCATGCATGCATTATATATATATATATATATATATATATATATATATATATATATATATATATATATATATATATATATATATATATACATACACACATTAACATATATGCAAATACATGTATATGCACATCCACATACACATGCATGTTTCATACATATACACATGCATATACATATACACACATATACATATACATGCATATACATATACACACACATACATATACATGCATATACATATACACACACATACACAAGAATATGCACATACTCATACACACATATACACTTATACATGCACATGCACATACATACATATACACACACATACACATGCACATACATACATATACACACACATACATATACTCTTAGGTACACACATATGAATGAATTATATAATTAAAGTATTAATACACATATACACATGCACACACACATGCATATACCTACATATACACATATACATGCACATACACACATACACATAGAGTTATACATATACATGCATATACATATACACACACATACACAAGAACATGCACATATTGATACATACATATACACTTATACATGCACATGCACATACATACATATACACACACATACATATACACTTAGGTACACACATATGAATGAATTATATAATTAAAGTATTAAAACACATATACACATGCACACACATGCACACACATGCACATACCTACATATACACATACACATGCACATACACACATATACACATAGAGTTATACATATACATGCATATACATATACACATACATACATACACATGCATATGCATATACTCATACACACATATACACTTATACATGCACATGCACATACATACATATACACACACATACACATGCACATACATACATATACACACACATACATAATTAAAGTATTAAAACACATGACTAATATAAACAATAATAATAATCAATAGAACAAAACTCTTCATTACTTAATACCATACACACAATTCAAAACATAACTAAATATATATATATATATATATATATATATATATATATATATATATATATATATATATATATATATATATATATATATATATATATATATATATATATATCAATGTAAATACATATAATCCAATGTCATAATCAATTAAAATCCTAATCATCATCATGATCATCATCATCATCACCAATATCATGATCATTCTGATCTTCCTCATCCTCATCGTCATGATCACCCTGTGACGATCGAGATTGTCCCTCCTGTGTCTGTCTCTCCACCTCATCCATATTTGTCTCTCCATAATACTCCTGTATTACATATAACAAACATAAATAAATAAAATAATTAAAACATTCATAAAAAAAAAATTATATAAAATTTAAAAATACTCACAAAGGCATCAGGATGATCTTGCATATACTCGCCCAAATGCCGATATCCAAAATGTGTAGTATACTCGATCTCCTGTTTCGTAAGATATCGGCCATAATCCTTCCACTGCAATGAAATAAACAAAAAACATTAGTTGCTTGCATTTTAACTAAAATAAAAAATATACTCACAATAACACATATACTTACAAATGTAGCTACAAAACCATTATGGCCCATTTGGCCTAGGTGCGATGTGTGGCCCGACTCCACTCTCTTCTTTGCAACAGCTTGTTTATTCAAGAAAAAAATACATAAATTAAATGTAAAAAATTATTAAAATATATAAAAATTATAAATATAAACTATTAATTTGTGTACCTTCTGCTGAGGAAATGACTCCTGAAGACGTAGGTGTCTACGAAAAAAATGCCATGACTCAGGTGGTATGTTAGCTCGCCTCTTATTTTTTTCGACCATACAATATCTCCTGTTAATTTAATCTCAAACAGAAAAAAAAAGTCAGAATACATACACATATATACACACACATACACATACACATACACATACCCACATACACATATACATGCAAACATATACGCATGCATATATGTATACATATACACATATACATACATATAACATAAACACACATATACATATCCACATATATACGTACACACACATGCATGCATATACACTCATTCATACAAAATACATGCATTTATCCCACAATAATACGTAGTTGTGTATATGTGAATACGTGTGTATGTGTAAATGTGTATATGTGAATATGTGTGTATGTGTAAATATGTATATGTGAATTTTTTGTTTATGTAGATAATCAAATTATTAATATCAAATACCATTATTTGTAGATTCTGATCAATCAGATGGACACCGTCTCCTCATCGTGAAATGACTTTATACTGTAAGTATATGAAATATTTAATTTTAAATATATTTGATGGATACATAACTTATATATATTTTTTATGTTTCTTATTATGTGCATATTGTGATCAATCAAAGGGTACTCCACCACCTCCTACCCATGCAACGACTTCACATGTGTCCTCCGATAGGAATTATGATGAATTTATGCGTATGCATGTGTTGTGTATGTATGTGTATCTATATGTGCATATGCATGTGTTTTATGTGTATATATGCATGTGTATATGTATATATGCATGTAAATATGAATATATGAGTCTATGTGTGTGTACATATGATTATGCATGTGTATGTGTATGTGAATATGTGTACGTGTATGTGAGTATGTGCATGTGTCTATGTGTATTCATTATATGTGTGTAACATTGCATGTGTATGTGTGTGTAAAAATGTGCATGTATGTGTGTGTATGTATAAATGTGCATGTATATGTATATGTGTGTAAATATGCATGTATGATGTATATGTGTGTGTATGCATGTATTTATACCTCTAGTCTGAATCTCTCTCTCATATACATACATACATGCATAAACACACATACTCATATCCACATATATATACATAAAAGCAGTGCATACCGTGCATTGTCGCGACGATGAGCCATAAGTGTCCGCATCTCTTTTAGACACCACTTAAGCAACCATCCTGTCCCAAACTCTGTCTCAAGTGACCTAAGTACGTATTTTTTATCCCTCTCATCATGCTCACTACAAAAATAAAAAACATAATGTAAATAAAACATAAGATATATATTTCAATTTCTATGTAAAACTTTTACTTACTTCCACCGTAAGTGGATAAAGCGTAGGTAAGAGTCGCATAGTGCCTGCATTCTTCTCTTGAACTGCAATCCATTCCCTATGTACACAATGTTCCCCTCTGGCTCTATGTCGCACTCTGGTCCTAAGGTGCCTATGCATGTCCTCATAGGCAACTCTGCTCTTCTATCACGTGTTGGAGGTGGTATAGGTGTCTTGAAAATAGATAGATAGAAATAAATAAAAATATGTGTTATAATATCATTAAAAAGGTTTATGAAAAAAAAACATACCTATGAGCACATAGCTCTCTTCCTGCATGTGGAGCCGTAGAAGAGCCCTCATCTGATCGCTGGGTAAGCATCTGGATCGTATAATCCAGCTCCTCATCAGACATCTCTGAGTAATCACGCATTATGGCCCCTAGAGTATCAGACGGAACTCTTGCTCTCATAAGACTTTTTATGAGAGTGAGTTTCGCCTTTCTCTCTCTATTGGGATCCATAATACCTAACATATAAAACAAAATAGTTAGAAATCAATATATATACGTGTACATATGTAAGTGTGTATGCATTAAGTATGTGTATGTGTGTGTATGCATACACACTTACATGTGTATGTGTGTATGCATGTGTGTGTGTGTATGTATGTGTGTGTATATGTGTGTATGTGTGTATGTGTGTATGTGTGTATGTGTGTATGCATGTGTATGTGTGTGTATGCATCATTATGTGTATATGTGTGTATGTGTGTGTGTATGTAAGTGTATATGTGTGTGTGTATGTATGCATGTATGCATGTATGTATGTATGTATGCATATGCATATGCATTATGTATGTATATATATTCATGTATGTGTATGTGTGAGTATGTCTCTCTATGTGTGTGTAGGCATATATGTGTGTATGTATCCATATATGTCTGTATGTGTGTATGTGTGTGTGTATATGTGTTTGTATGTGTGTATGCATGTGTATGTGTGTGTATGCATCATTATGTGTGTAAGTGTCTATGTGTGTTTGTGTGTGTGTATGTGTGTGTGTGTGTGTGTCTATAAGTGTGTATGTGCTTTTATGTGTTGTATCTATGTGTGTGTATGTGTCTATGTGTGTATGTGTATGCATGTATGTATGCATATGTGTGTGTATGCATGTGTATGTGTGTGTATGCATCATTATGTGTGTATGTGTCTATGTGTGTGTGTATGTGTGTATGTATATGTGTGTGTTGTCTATGTGTATGTGTGTGTATCTATGAGTGTGTATGTGTTTATGTATATGTATGTATCTATGTGTGTGTATGTGTCTATGTGTGTATGTGTATGCATGTATGTATGCATATGTGTGTGTGTATGCATATGTGTATGTGTGTATGCATCATTATGTGTGTATGTGTCTATTTGTGTATGTGTGTGTATATGTGTGTGTGTATCTATGTGTATGTGTGTGTGTCTATGAGTGTGTATGTGTTTATGTGTATGTATGTATATATGTGTCTGTATGTGTCTATGTGTGTATGTGTATGCATGTATGTATGCATATGTGTGTTTATGCATCATTACGGGTGTCTATGTATGCATGTGTATGTGTGTATGCATCATTACGTGTGTATGTGTCTATGTGTGTATGTGTGTGTATATGTGTGTGTGTGTCTATGTGTATGTGTGTGTGTCTATGAGTGTGTATGTGTTTATGTGTATGTATGTATCTATGTGTGTGTATGTGTCTATGTGTGTATGTGTATGCATGTATGTATGCATATGTGTGTGTATGCATATGTATGTGTGTGTATGCATCGTTATATGTGTCTATGTATGCATGTGTATGTGTGTATGCATCATTACGTGTGTATGTGTCTATGTGTGTACGTGTGTGTATATGTGTGTGTGTCTATGTGTATGTGTGTGTGTCTATGAGTGTGTATGTGTTTATGTGTATGTATGTATCTATGTGTGTGTATGTGTATGCATGGATGTATGCATATGTGTGTGTATGCATATGTATGTGTGTGTATGCATCATTATGTGTGTATGTGTCTATGTGTGTATGTGTGTGTGTATGCATTATGTATGTGTATGTAAGCATGTGCATTATGTATGCATATAAGTATGTATGTATGCATATGCATATGCATTATGTATGCATATGCATATGCATTATGTATGCCTATGTCTGTATGTGTGTGTATGCATTATGTATGTGTATGTAAGCATGTGCATTATGTATGCATGTAAGTATGTATGTATGCATATGCATATGCAATATGTATGCATGTATGTGTATGTGTGTGTATGTCTCTCTATGTGTGTGTATGCATATATGTGTGTGAATGTGTGTGTACATGTGTCTGTATGTGTGTATGCATGTGTATGTGTGTGTATGCATCATTATGTGTGTATGTGTGTGTATATGTGTGTGTCTATGTGTATGTGTGTGTATCTATGAGTATGTATGTGTTTATGTGTGTGTATGTGTCTATGTGTGTATGTGTCTGTGTGTGTATGTATCTATGCATGTGCATTATGTATGCATGTAAGTATGTATGTACATTGTATGCATATGCATATGCATTATGTATGCATTTGTATGTATGTATGTGTTTATGTGTGTATGTCTCTCTATGTGTGTGTGTATGCATATATATGTGTGTATGTGTGTATGTGTGTGTATATGTGTCTGTATGTGTGTATGCATGTGTATGTGTGTATGTGTCTATGTGTGCATGTGTGTGTGTATATGTGTGTGTATGTGTGTGTGTCTATGTCTATGTGTGTGTATCTATGAGTGTGTATGTGTTTATGTGTGTATGTGTCTATGTGTGTGTATGTGTTTATGTGTGCATGTGTATGCATGTATGTATGCATATGTATGTGTATTCATGTGTATGTGTGTGTATGCATCATTATGTGTGTATGTGTCTATGTGTGTATGTGTTTGTGTATATGTGTGTGTGTCTATGTGTATGTGTGGCTACACGTCTATGAGTGTGTATGTGTTTATGTGTGTGTATGTGTCTATGTGTGTGTATGTGTCTATGTGTGTATGTGTCTATGTGTGTGTGTATGCATGTATGTATGCATAGGTTTGTGTATGTGTGTGTATGCATATGTGTGTGTATGCATTATGTATGTGTATGTATGCATATGTATGCATGTATGTGTATGTGTGTGTATGTCTCTCTATGTGTGTGTGTATGCATATATGTGTGTGTATGTGTGTATGTGTGTGTGTATATGTGTGTCTATGTGTGTATGCATGTGTATGTGTGTGAATGCATCATTATGTGTGTATGTGTCTATGTGTGAATGTGTGTGTGTATATGTGTGTGTATGTGTGTGCGCGTCTGTGTGTATGTGTGTGTGTCTATGAGTGTGTATGTTTGGATGTGTGTGTGTATGAATGTGTGTCTATGAGTGTGTATGTTTGGATGTGTAAGTGTATATGTGTGTCTATGTGTGTATGCATGTGTATGTGTGTGAATGCATCATTATGTGTGTCTATGAGTGTGTATGTATATGTGTATATGTGTGTGTATATGTGTGTCTATGTGTGTGTATATGTGTGTCTATGTGTGTATGCATGTGTATGTGTGTGAATGCATCATTATGTGTGTATGTGTCTATGCGTGTATGTGTGTGTATATGTGTGTGTATGTGTGTGTGTATGTGTGTGCACCTCTATGTGTATGTGTGTGTGTCTATGAGTGTGTATGTGTTTATGTGTGTGTATGTGTCTATGTGTGTGTATGTGTGTATGTGTGTATGTGTCTATGTGTGTATGTATGCATATGTGTGTATGCGTGTGTATGCATTATGTATGCATATGTGTGTGTATGCATTATGTATGTTTATGTATGCATGTGCATTATGTATGCATGTGCATTATGTATGCATATGCATTATGTATGTGTATGTATGCATGTGAATTATGCATGCATGTGTGTGTGTATGCATGTAAGTATGTATGTATGTACGCATATGCATATGCATTATGTATGCATATGCGTGTGTATGCATGTAAGTATGTATGGATGTACGCAAATGCATATGCATTATGTATGCATGTATGTGTATGTGTGTGCATGTCTCTCTCTATGTGTGTGTGTATGCATATATGTGTGTGTATGTGTGTGTATGTGTGTATGTGTGTGTATATGTATGTGTATATGTGTGTGCATGTGTATGCATTATGTGTGCATGTGTGTATGCAACCTTATTTGTGTATGTGTGTATATGTGTGTGTATTTGTGTGTATGTGTGTGTGTGTCTATGTGTATGTGTGTGTGTGTGTCTATGTGTGTATATGTGTGTGTGTACATATGTATGTGTGTGTAACTGTGTGTGTGCGCATACCTACTTGCTGTTAGTTTGTGTGGCCCTCTCTCTCTCAGGCACTCTCTCTCTCTCTCTCGGTCTCTTCTTGCTCGTGTCCAAGTCCCGGCACAAATGTGCCGGGAGAAATCATTTTTTTTTTTACATTCCAGAGCGTCACATATGCGACGCTCTGCAGTTTGCCAACATCGCTCATACCGTCGCTAGGCAGTGACAAAATTAGCGACGCTCTTTAATTAGCGTCGCATAAGCGACGTTAGCATCGCTTATGCGATGAGGGTCGGGAAAAAAAAATTCGGAATTCCTACCGTCGCTTATGCGACGACCTCGTCGCATAAGCGACGGATCCCATTTTTTTCCAATTCGGGGGTGTCGCTATGCCCCCCTTTTTCTTGTAGTGAAAACTCATCCTAACTCATAGATTCTCACTTGAAAACATATTTGAATCATTTGAGTACTAAGATGAAGCCTTTGATAATGAGCATATAATACCTCTACTACATACTTGTTCCTTGAATTGCCGATATGATTTGGATATGGAGGATTTTATAATATGCGTTCATAAAACATAGTCGTGGAGACGAAGGTGAAAGAGAAATTAATCAATCTATGTATATTCAAAATGCTCATTTTCAATCACTCATGCATAAGCATAGGATGCTTAAATTCTGTACTTCTTCATTGTCTTAATTAGCTTTCAAACACAATCAACAATCCTCTTAAGTATAGTTTGCATTTGACATTGGAAATGAGGCTATGTGAGACGTTCCTGTACTGCAGATATTGGTGAAGAATGTCACAATGTATTCTCTGGATGCTCGTGGCTTTATTACATCTGAATTGGATTCATCGACGGGAACAGAATGAGGAATCATGTCGTCGCCTTCCTCGACGTCATTCAACTCTGACTCGTGATGCTTCTGTGTAGGTAACCTTTCTGTAGCTCCGTCTGTTCCACAGATCGAGGTCGCACATTTCCTGTGGGATGCTTTACAGTGTCCAATTTTACTCACTTGTTATCCTGCCATGAAGTACTATTGAGTTCTTTACTGTAGCCATAGAATGTGGGTGCCTAGTAGATGAAGCGCTTCGTTGTCGAATGATATGTGCTACAATGTTGTCGATAGGGAAGATGCAGACCGTGAAGGCTAAGAAGATGGCGTCCTTAGAGATCGGCTTTTACAGAGCTGTGCGAAGAAAGAACGGCAAAAGAGATAGCTGGAGTTGCATGTGTCACATGGGAGAGCACCTTATCAGGCGGCATGGCTCGAAGCTAGTCAAATACAGGCATCGGCATTGGCATAGCTTCTTCCTTTCTCCGCTTCTCGTGGGCAGTTTTCGATAGATGAACTGTACATGTCAATATCTGCCAAGAGACGGAGTGAGTAAAGTATTCAAATGAAGATAGCTAAGCGGAATGCCGGTCTTTCTGATTTTGTTGATTTTGTGTGCGTTCATGACAGAAATGAGGACGCATCAAGAGCTGGTTGAACGTCTCTCTCTCTCTCTCTTCCCTGCTCGATAGTTGAACCGTTCAAGTTTTCAACATCTGGCAATAGACACCATAACCCACACCATGGTGTGATGTACAGCGGTAACGGAAGCATGTGCGTGGAGAACTAGGATCCCGAGACAACCTTAGATCAATGGAGTTGCGGACACATGTCGGAAAACAGAAAGATGGGCAAATATGAGAAAGAGTCGCGGAGTGTATTCATTGTATCAGTGAGATATGTAGAAAATAGTTGAGATAAATTTCACGTTCCTTAGGGGAATTGGTTTGGCTCTCGTTTCTAGACGTGGAGGTATTGAGTTCAACCCTTGGGTTAAACATGTAATGGCTTTGTTTAGTTAAAGTAGTTGTATTCGAGTTGTTACTTTGTTTAATGTCAGCTTTGTGGGATAAGGGGGGTCCTGTGGGTACTATGTCCATTCATTTGTACAATTACACAAATGAGTTGTTATTGAGTTCAACCCCTGCTTTGTGGGATATAGGGGGGGTCCTATGGGTACTATGCCCATTCACTTATACATATGCACTTTCAAAGTTAAAGCTCCGGAACTATGCCCATTCACTTGTACAATTGCACTTTCAAAGTCAACGCTCGAGAAGTAGGCTACTATGCCCATTCAACTGTACAATTGCACTTTCAAAGTTCAAACTCAACTACTATGCCCATTCACTTGCACAATTGGACTTTCAAAGTTAAAGCTTGGGGGAGTAGGATACGATTGAACCTCCATTTAAAAAGAAAAAAAAATGGTTGGGATAAATCCAAGGGTCTTGGGTCACCTGGTTGGGCTCTTCATTTCCCGAGGGGGGAATAGGGAGTTCGATCCCTTCCAATGATTGGATATTATGATCCATCTTAAGTCAATATTCACCCAATTGAAATCAGCACCCTTTGGGCACTCTTTTTTGTATTTCACTATGAGTACGTTTAACTGCTCTTTTCTCGACTGGGGGATTTCATGGGTATTGTGTTCACCTTCACTTATACTTTCAATTAATTCAAACATAACACGAAAAGTAGATTTCTTTCTGAACTTTCTCTTTAAAATAATGGTTGGGATTGGAGTGCCCAACAGCCCACACTTCTTTGAAGGAGTTGCTTCCGACATTTAACCATACAAAATATGGATCTTCAGGCTACTCAATTCAAATCAGTTTACTTGTCTTGTTTTAGGATGGTCGCTTCTTGAGTTCTATCTTATTGGGATTTTGAGCTCTGTAATTCTGACTCTACTACACGTTTAACTTCTCTTTTTTGACATGGAAGGTGCCATGTATGTGTTCACTTGTACTTTCAATTGATTCAACGTTAAGCAAAAAGATAAAACGATCAAAATTCTTCTTTATTTATTTATTTATTTTTTTAATGGCTGGATAAAAAAGGGTCACACAAACGCATAACAAGACACCGATACACATGAACATTAACGTACTCTTTTGTTCTACTTTCTTTACACTACGTTGCTTTCATAACTTTCCCTGATTTCTTCGAGAAGGAAAAAGTGTTAAATCTTTTAGTTCGAATCGCTATTATCTATGTTGATTGAAGCTTTTGATGTTCCATAGAGTTCTAGAAATTTGATATTTTTTTCCATGTGAATGCATATGTCACATTAAGATAACCTTCACGATAAGATCTTTATTTGGACTTCCATAAAATCAAGAGGTGATAAAGTCATCAATGAGAATGAAACATATGAAGCTTGTAACTTTCCGTCAAACGTTCATGATTTTCCTTTTCGTTTTTTTTTTCCATCAGTCTTTTGGTAGTTATTTTGGCAAGAACCTCAAGGCTGTTTTTATTACCATCTTCATGTCCATCACACAAGCATCTGGATAAATGACAAAAACAAAACACTATCTTAAGAAAGCATTGTTAGATGGGAAATAAACTAACACACTTATACAGCTTTGGAAATTTGTGACCACCACAAAATGAATGATCCTATAACTTTATGTAGAGTTAAGTTCCTCAAAGTTTAGGTAGATAATAACATTTGATCTTTTGGGATCTTACACTCAATCAATGTGAGGTTCTTAGATGTGTGGAATCATTCTAACCGGTTCTTTCTACCTTGGGAACAAGATTCACCAAGACAAACAATTCTACTATTTTTCTCAATAGTTACACACACAGAAAAAAGTTGACTTCGCTCTAACAAAATATTTATAAGATGATTCAGAGAACAATAATGAGGCTTGATTAAATTTTATTGTACTCAATAAGATACAAAATAGATGTACAAGTAGTTCTATTTGATACTGGAATTAGAAGTCGATCTCAACATGGAACAAAGTCTACCATTCATTCCCTAGTCATGTAGTAATCTATGGCTACTCGAAATATAAGAACAAGCTAGCAAGGAGGCGGCTTCTACAATACTGAGCAAAGAGTTTATACACCAAAGGAGGCGTCATGGCATCATGCATATGAGCAAAATTATGCTAGAAATAAAATTCTAGAGACATTTAGAATTTAGGATCCAATATCATTCCAATCAGCATCTACACTTGAGTTTCCTAACTAATAGATTGATTGAAGGTTGCTAATAAAAATTGGGTGGTTTATCCTAATAGCATTCGATCCCCTTGCCATTTGTGCATGTTAGAACTTTCACATGTCTTCATCCTTCTAAGGTTGGAGCTTGAAATCAAACACTCCCTCCTCCCAACCTTCAACAAAGATAGTTGATTCCAATGCACCTTATGGACTTGGTGAGCTTGGTATCTTCTAGATTGTTTTTTATAATGCCTATAGATTGCTAAATGTACTCATATGGCCTACCTTTAGCAGAATTTAAATCACATTTTCTTTCATAATTCAAATCATTGGAAAATTTCTTCAACGACAAGCTGAAACGAGCTTAGACTGCCCTAAGTATGCTCATCAATTTTCATGTGACTATGAGATTGTGACCAGTGTGTGTTGATGATGCCCTCGATGAAGCAATAACCTGACCTGGTACCAATTGTTGGAGTTTGAGGTCTACAAAAGCACATGAACAACACAAGGAAGTAGAAGAAACTTGGAGAACAACACAATACTGGATGCATAACCAAATGAATGTACAAAGATAAGTGACATATTAGGGTTATATGCATATGTACAAGCGAGTTGAAAAAACCTCATGAAGAGGGAAAGAAGTTCCCCCGTGGTCCTAAATGTGTTCACAAACATCACTATCGAAATATATCAATAGTGACAATCCTTATGCAATAGTTAAAGAGTTGTACTTCTCAAAAGTACCGTCTTCTTTGTATAAGTTCTCTTTCAAAATCGGCTTACTTCCAATTATATATATATATATATATTTTGGTGGTAAATTAAGCAATTCCCAAGTTTCATTCTTTAGTATACTATCATATTTAGCCTTCATTGTCCCTCTCAACTTGGGGTCTTTGACTTATCCATCCATTTTTTTGGGTTCTTTTATTGATCCCATAGTTTCAACCATAAGAGCCATATTGACATTATGATGCAAGGTTCTTTGTTGATCCTCAATGCTCTTTGATCTATGTAGCCCCTTTAAATATGTAAATGGAAAACCAACTTTTGAGAGTTATAATCATCAAAGATCTTCTCTAACTTCTTTGGTAGTGGATTATGCTATGTGGCAACAACCGGTTGGTATTTTGGTGGAGCAATATAATTATATGATGTCTCCTCCAAGGGAAGGCACACACTAATGAGATGGTGGATTTAATTTTGTTATCCACAAGGTATGGTTACTCATCAAATACCACATCATGGCTAACAATGATATTCTTTGCTTCTATCTCCCCGAGTCTTTATGCATTAGACTCCTCTATACCTTAAGAAGACACATTTTTTGCTTCTTGATTCTAACTTAGTTCTTGTTGATTTAGATACATGTGCATAACATAAACATCTAAAAATTTTGAAATGCACAAATAAAGGATTTTACCCAGAGTACACCTGTTGAAGTGTAATGCCATGAAATGCCTTTGTGTAGCATCTATTCAAAATGTACACAATTCTATTAATTTCCTCTACCCAAAATGAATCAGGCATATCTTGAGCTTCTAGCATGAAACAAACCATTTCAATTATTGTCCTATTTTGTCTCTCAAGAAGACCGTTTCTTTGAGGTGTGTGGACTTTGGTAAGTTTTTTCTTGATTCCATGAGCATTGAAATAGTTGTTGAATTATTTCAATAAGAATTCTCCTCCTTGATAAGTATAAAACTTCTTGAGTTTTCTATATATTTTATTTTCAACAATCTTATGCTACATTCTAAGTTTGTCAAATCATAAGCATTCTCCCGAATAAATTACACATGTATCTTTCTATTATAATCATCAACTATCACGAAAAAGAAGGGAGATCCTCCCAAAGAAAGACTAGACATTTTAACATAGAGATGGACATGTAGCAACTCTAGAGGAGCTTGAACTTGGTTGCTTCTCTCTTTTGGAAATTCCATCCCTTGTTGCTTACCCATCATACAAACTTCACATGGTTCTTGCCAATCGGAAAATATAGGTAAATGCACTAGCATCCCTTTTCTTTGCATCTCTTTGAACACAACAAATCTAAGATGCCCAAAATGTTGACGTCAAAGTCTACTTGTGTCTTTGTCTTGTACAACAACAAGGATGCTTAACTGATACAACTTATCTTTATGAACTCATTTTCGTACACTATTACTTGTTCCATCCAAAATTGTTGGACCATCCTTTTTGAAATGTAATTCAAGAACATTATCTGTTATGGTAGAAACTGATAATAAATTTCTTTTTAGTGCAAAAACATACAAAATATTGGATATTTTTCTATCAACACCAATTGTTGCAACAAAAGAGATGGTTCTTATCCCTTCAAAGAGACATTTTATGTCATTTCCAACCACTACATTGATGGGCTCCTGTAGAGTCATTAACTATACTATTCCTTATTACTGGTCATGTATCAAGATGCTCCACTATCTAATATCCGAGGTTCATTCACATGAGCTTGTGCAGGTGTACATACCTCCTCTATGACAACTCATAGTTCAAGTTATGTGTTATTTGTAGATTCCCTATTTTTCCATGTGTATTTTAGGGTACGGTTTCTGTTGGTGTAAATCACAAGCCTACACATTTGGCTTGGAAGACATCATGAAGACTCCACATGCATGAAGAACCATAGGAACATATGCTAGTGGTTTATTACCACTTTACCTCATTGTAAAAGTCTAATTTGACTTAGAATCCTTTGTAATCACCTACCTAAGTGATTCGTGGAAAAGTAGATCACTTGATTGAGAGAATATCTCCAAACTTTTAGATGCTTGATCATAGGAAGCCAAAGATTTGAATTTGAATTCAAATCCTAAGTCATTTCCTATAAAATTGGATGTGAAAAAGTCGCGGGTAGATCACTCCATTCCCGAGGCTCATTCTGTTGAGCTTGAGTGTGTGTAAGGACTATACCATAGCCTACACCTCTCTACATCATTTGGCAATGCTAGACATGCCAATGGGATTCTACACAATTGTTAATCAATAGATACATTTACATCATTCATCTCTGTATTCACTGCTTGTCTACTCCAAAGTCTATTAACTTGTCAAGGGCATATCTCGGTCAATACTACTCCAAATTCAGTGATTCAAAGCTTGTTGGATTCAGCTCCAAGTCATCTACATGCTGACAAAGTTCGAAGTGATTTCACGCAGCCAATTCAGAGAAATCATCGTCGAGATGCTCACTGGTCTATCTCTGCTACAGTCCTAAAAAGTCGGGGGTATAACTAATTTTGCTAAATCAATTTCTCTGAGTATAGTTTGTCATTTTACATCATTCTACTTGCAAATGTTAGCTTACTAAGCTAATTGAATACCCCTAGAAGGAATTTTATCAATTGCTACTATGCTGGTCACACTGAGCAAAACATTGAGCAAGTGTCAAGACCAAAATAGAAGGTTTTCTTGACTTTGTGACTTCCAAAGTTATCTGTTTTGATTCAATCATTGCACACATCATTTCCAAAGGACATAGGCTATTTCTTGGTGTCATTGGGAAGCTAAGGAAGTCTACTAATCAAGTCTAAAGCTAAAAAGGGCTGATACAAAGCAAGTTTTAGCAGTACCTACTCAATCTCTTGGATCATCCATCCATTTTTCCCAACAGTGGTATCAGAGAAAATAAGGTAAAATGGGAGATGGTTTTCCTACATCTATTGACAAATTGAACAGGAACAACTATCAAGCATGGTCTCTAAGGATGAAGACCTACTTTGAAGGAAGGAGTCTCTATGGATACATCTCAGCAGATGAGGAATTGCCCTCATTCAAAGCAAGAGGTTTTCCAACCAAGGAGGAGCAAGAAAAACTCAACACATGGTGTGCAAGGGATGCATTCGCAAGGTCGTATTTACTCAACTCTATATCTGACTTTCTTTTACCTCATATCAGAAATTGTAAGACTTCCCAAGAGACTTGGAAAACCTTGTCATCATATTTTTCCTCTAATACAAGGGCTAGGAAAAATCAGTTGTGGATTGAATTCACAATACTAAGGAAGCAACCTAAGCAAGCTGTTTCAGAATTTGTGACCAAGATCAAAGATGTTGCAGATCAGTTAGCAAGCATAGGAGAAGAAATTGAAGAAGAACAAATTGTAAGGCAGGTAATTAATGAAATCAAGGCTGATGACAAGTGGGAAAGCTTCACCACTGCAATGGATCTCTACATGGACATGCACACTCCAGATCTTACAACTCTCATGGGTCAACTATTCACACATGAAGCAAAGCTTACCAAGAGTGGAGATACTACCAAAGGTAACAACTCTTGTGCCCTATACACTGATAAGAAATCTAAAGATAAAGGCAAGAGTAAGAAGGTGGAAGATGAATGCTCTACCTCCCAAGCCAACTATGCAGGGAGAGGTAGATCTTCAAGAGGTAGAGGCAGAGGAGGTAAGCAAGGTAAGGGGAGACCCTATAACTCATCACCATGTAACATTTGTGGTTTGTCAAACCACACCACAGATGCGTGTTATAGGAATTACAAAAATCAGAGAGGAAGAGGCTACCTAGGAGGTGGATACTCTCAGTCAAGAGGAAGGTTCAACCATCACCAAGGCCACAGCAATAATTATAACAACAAGCTCAACAACAATTACAATGGCAACTACCAAGGAGGATTCAGAAACAGAAAGGACTACAACAACTACACAGAGGAGCAGGATGACTCTCTCTTGATCATGAACATGACTTCAAAGTCAGGTACAAATGATGATCACCTATTTTATATTGATTCAGGGTGTTCAAATCATGTGGCTGGTAATGTGGCACTACTCTCTGATCTTGAGGAACCAAAAGGTAAACACCAAGTCCAAACAGGTGATGATACAAAGCATTCTGTAGTTAAAGTTGGAAATGTGAAAACTTGTGATGGTAATCAGAATTTTTTGAGCAGAGTACTTTATGTACCTACAATTACAAAGAACTTAATGAGTGTTCGTCAGATTGTAGAGAAAGCGTTGCAAGTCAGATTCAATCAGTATGGAGCATTTGTGGAGGACCCAAGACATGGATTCAAAAGGATAGCTAAAGGAGAAAAATCAGGTAGACTTTTCACTTTTGAGTTGGAAGATACAAAGAACATTGCATTATATAGTTATAAAGATCAAACACTTTCAGAGCTTGAGATTTGGCACAAGAGATTAGGGCACATAGGAGAAAGGACCTTGAAGCAAATGTGCAGGGACCAATGTGTGCTTGGGATACCTAATGTATCCAAGCAACATATGATTTACAAGTGTGGTGCTTGTCAATTTGGTAAGTCTCACACGTTACCCTTCTCCAAGAAAGGATATATGCATGAAGACTATCTAGAGCTTGTACACACAGATGTATGGGGACCTAGCAAAGACCCCTCAGTCTCAGGTTCAAGGTACAATGTGTCTTTTATTGATGACTATAGCAGATGGACTGTATTATACTTCATGAAGCACAAGGATGAAGTATTTAATTGTTTTAAGAAATATCTTGCATTAGTTGAAAATTAGACAGGAAGGAATTTAAAGAGGCTAAGGTCAGATGGAGGAGGTGAGTACTTCTCCAATGAATTTGAGGACTTCTTGCAAGACAGAGGCATCAAAAGGGAAACAACCACAAGGTACTCTCCTGAACAGAATGGGGTAGCTGAAAGAAGAAATAGGTTAATAGTTGAGACAGCTAGATCTATGCTTAATGAGAAGAAATTACCTAACTATCTATGGGCAGAGAGTGTCTCTACTGCCACCTATCTCATAAACAGGTTACCATCAAAGTCACTTGATGGTATGACAGCATATGAAGCATGGCATGGTAAGAGACCATCATTGGATCACTCCAAAATTTTCGGATGTGTAGCATATGTACACATTCCTTCACAGGTAAGAGGAAAGCTAGATCCAAAGGCTGAAAAATGTATTTTCATTGGATATGATTTAAATAAAAAAGGTTACAGGTTTTATAGCCCTACCAACAAGGGATTTATGGTAAGCAGAGATGCGATCTTTGATGAGAATGATTCTTGGTATGAGAATGAATGCAGGAAGGTCAAACTACCCTATGATTTGGAAGAGGAATTTCCAAAACGTGCAAAGGAGGAACCAACTCAGAAAGAAGACTCAAGTTCAGATGATGAAGATACAATCAACCTTGAAGAGTTCAAGGCATGGAAGTCCAAAGGCAAAATGAAGATGACGAAGCTTGAGGACATACCAGAATCTTCAACTCAATCAATCAGAAGGTCTCAAAGAGAGAGCGAAAAACATATCAGATATGGGTATGATACATCTCTTGTTACTAAACATTCAATTTATCTTGCAAAGGATTTGCTAAATGAAGAACCAGGATCATATGAAGAAGCAATCACAAAATCAGAATGGAAGGAAGCTATGGATGAGGAGATTGAAGCACTCAAGGAGAGTGATACATGGGAGTTAGTACCCAAGAAGGAGTCCATTAAGGTAATAGGATCCAGATGGATCTATAAATTGAAAAGAAATTCTGACGGCACAATTAACAAGTACAAGGCCAGATTAGTAGCCAAGGGTTTTGCACACACCCAAGGCATTGACTATGAAGAAACATTTTCTCCTGTGGTGAAGATGCCAACAATCAGAGTGTTGGTGAGTGTGGCTGCATCAAAGAATTGGAACATGTACCAATTGGATGTCAAGAATGCTTTCTTGAATGGATGGATTTCAGAAGAGGTTTATATGTCACAACCTCCTGGCTATGAAGACCCTAAGAAGGTAACTTATGTTTGCAAATTAAAGAAGGCTTTATATGGACTGAAGCAGGGACCTAGGGCATGGAATTACAGGCTAACTACATACCTCCAAGACCAAGGTTTTGTCATGAGTAAGGTTGACACTTCTCTGTTCATTAAGAGAAGTAATTCAGAGGTAATCTATCTTTGTGTTTATGTTGATGACATCATCATTACAGGCAATGATGTAAATGGAATCAGAAGCATCAAAAGCCAGATGATGAAGGAATTCAAGATCAATGATCTTGGATTATTGAAGTATTTTTTGGGACTTGAATTAGTTTACACTAATTGAGGAATATACATTACTCAGAAAAAGTATGTGCAGGACATGTTGAAGAAATTTTACTTGCAGGATGCTAAAGCAGCAAGCACTCCAAAGGAGGTGAACTTAAAGCTAAGTGCCCATGAAGGTGATGAAGTCCAAGACATTACAGGTTATCAAAGTATAGTAGGTAGCTTGAACTATGCTACCTTAACTAGAATTGACATTGCATATGGAGTTAGTGTGCTAAGTCAATTTATGCACAAGCCAAGGATACCTCACTTAGAGGCTGCCAAAAGAATCTTGAAGTATCTCAAGGGTACAGAGAACCATGGTTTGTACTTTCCTTACACTTCAGATATTGACATAAAAGTTTATTCAGATGCAGATTGGGCAGGATGCAAGGATGATAGGAGAAGCACTTCAAGATACATTTCTTTTGCAGGTGACAAACCAATTTCATGGTCTGCAAAGAAGCAACCAACTGTTGCATTGTCTTCTACAGAAGCAGAGTATAGAGGGCTAGCTAATGCCACTCAAGAAGCAATTTGGATTAAGCTTTTGTATTCAGAATTGGGCCTATATACTAGGCCTCCAATTATCTTTGGAGATACTACAAGTTCTCTTCACCTTGCAGCTAATCCTATCTATCATGCCAGGACCAAACACATAGAAGTTCATTATCATTATGTGAGAGAGAAGTTGCTTAGCAAGGACATTCAGCTGACCTATGTGTCAACGACCATGCAATGTGCAGATTTGCTCACTAAAGCTTTGGATGGGACCAAACTTTGCAGGTTCAAATCTATGATTGGATTGCAGGATGTACTTGAAGATTGAAGATGAAGACTTAAGCCAAAATGTTTGGCTTGAGGGGGAGCTGTTGGTGTAAATCACAAGCCTACACATTTGGCTTTGAAGACATCATGAAGACTCCACATGCATGAAGAACCATAGGAACATATGCTAGTGGTTTATTACCACTTTACCTCATTGTAAAAGTCTAATTTGACTTAGAATCCTTTGTAATCACCTACCTAAGTGATTCGTGGAAAAGTAGATCACTTGATTGAGAGAATATCTCCAAACTTTTAGATGCTTGATCATAGGAAGCCAAAGATTTGAATTTGAATTCAAATCCTAAGTCATTTCCTATAAAATTGGATGTGAAAAAGTCGTGGGTAGATCACTCCATTCCCGAGGCTCATTTTGCTGAGCTTGAGTGTGTGTAAGGACTATACCATAGCCTACACCTCTCTACACCATTTGGCAATGCTAGACATGCCAATGGGATTGTACACAATTGTTAATCAATAGATACATTTACATCATTCATCTCTGTATTCACTGCTTGTCTACTCCAAAGTCTGTTAACTTGTCAAGGGCATATCTCGGTCAATACTACTCCAAATTCAGTGATGCAAAGCTTTTTGGATTCAGCTCAAAGTCGTCTACATGCTGACAAAGTTTTAAGTGATTTCATTCAGCCAATTCAGAGAAATCGGTGTCGAGATGCTCACTTGTCTATCTCTGCTATAGTCCTAAAAGGTCGGGGGTATAGCTAATTTTGCTTAATCAATTTCTCTGAGTATAGTTTGTCATTTTACATCATTCCACTTGAAAATGTTAGCTTACTAAGCTAATTGAATACCCCTAGAAGGAATTTTATCAATTGCTACTGTGCTGGTCACACTGAGCAAAACATTGAGCAGGTGTCAAGACCAAAATAGAAGGTTTTCTTGACTTTGTGACTTCCAAAGTTATCTGTTTTGATTCAATCATTGCACACATCATTTCCAAAGGACATAGGCTATTTCTTGGTGTCATTGGGAAGCTAATGAAGTCTACTAATCAATTCTAAAGCTAAAGAGGGCTGGTACAAAGCAGGTTTTAGCAGTACCTACTCAATCTCTTGGATCATCCATCCATTTTTCCCAACAGTGGTATCAGAGCAAATAAGGTAAAATGGTAGATGGTTTTCCTTCATTTAATGACAAATTGGACAGGAACAACTATCAAGCATGGTCTCTAAGGATGAGGACCTACTTACAAGGAAGGAGTCTCTATGGATACATCTCAGTAGATGAGGAATTGCCCTCATTCAAAGCAAGAGGTTTGCCAACCAAGGAGGAGCAAGAAAAACTCAACACATGGTGTGCAAGGGATGCTATTGTCGATCGTAACCCGCAGAGCATATATACACGCAGAAAATAGACGAGAGACAAGAGAGAGAGAGAAAAAAGAAGATACATGAGGGCCACACTAAAAATAGTGTGCTTTTGCTTTATTTACAAAAATAACTAAGAAATAGCTAAAAATTACGATCTTCTAAAAATAACTCCAAAAAGCATGTGAATAAATCTTCTTGCGTTCACACTCATTCACACTTGAACTTGTTCACATCCTCATGGATCTCCACCTGCTAAATCAGAACACAAAACACATTAAAATCCTCAAGGCATTAAACCTTCATTCCAAATATTCCATAAAGTATAACATGCCCCCCAGTTGTCGAGCAACTGACCTCAGTTGATAAGAATAAAATAGACATGGATGGCTAATCACATGCCGCATCACTGAACAATCATAAGCATGTGCCATGTAAAAAAAAACATGCATGGAACTGGAAAACTGGAATTTAATGTGAATGTGAATGATTAAGAGGGTTAAAGTCAAAATGCAATCCAAAAGTGATCACAAAAATGAATATCTCAATATGATAAAATAATGGTCGATTTTCTAATCATGAATTTATACATGAATGCATGTGCATACAGAATTTCTAAAAATTTTGGCAGCATAACGGCGTGATTTTGAAAACCGGAAAAATTCCGACAAACAATTTCCATGATATTTGTGTCGATAGGCACAATCTATCCACAAAGAAACCAAAGGGGATTACACACCCTGACAAATATAGTTATATATATATATTTTCTCCTCGCAAACCTGCAAGAAAAATATGTACCTGTCCTTGCAATAAAAATACATGTACTACACAAGACGAATCCATGTCGAAACTATGCATATATTCTAGGTACGATGCAAAATTGGCATGTCTGAAATGTAATTTGATGCAAAAGAAGGCAAGGATGCATGTAAATTGACGAGAAACTTATCTGGAAGTGCAAATAATAACTTGCAGGTGTGTTTAAGTGCCGAAGATGATCCATATTCCCTTGGAATAACTTTTTGAGTATCACTCGAGAGGTTGTGCTTCAAAATGATGATCGAAAGAGGGTTGTTGAAAGGCATGGAAAACTTCAAAATTAAGAAGATGACAAGGAGTGAATCCAAACTATGGCTTATAGCCACTCAATGGAAAGAGCTCTATAAGAGCTATCCATAGGAACAAAAAGATCATGATTTGGAGAAGATATGCTCAAGATATGGCTAAATATGTGGAGTAAGTAAGCTTTGAATTGTTTAATTAGTAAAGCTTAGATTATGATTGCAAAGAAAGGAAAACGAATCTTGAAGCTTTCAGGATATGCGTCAAGCACTCCTCTGTGTACTCGTTCTTCACCGGGAGGCGGAGACGCGGAGGAGCTAATAATCCCACATATCAGTCAAATAAGCAAAAACTATATATAGTGCTCGCTCTCAGCATTGAGATTCTCGTGAGAGAGTAGTCTAAGAGTGTGTTCAACACTCAACAGTTGTCAAGCCACGCAGAGGCGAGCAGCGCTTCTCCAAACCAATAGTGAGGCAAATATCTTGCTTCATGATCAGAAGTTGATGGAATACGTCAATGCGGCCGGCAGAATTTCCGGGGCACCTGCTTAAAAAAACAATAAAGTTTTTGCCTCCTGAAAACTCGAAGAACGCGGTGATGAAGATCCAAAAGTCACGCAAATTCGAAGAGCATGATGATCGAAAAATCTGACACGAGATACTCTGCGGACACCAAGCTCTGATACCACTGTTGTCGATCGTAACCCGCAGAGCATATACATACGCAGAAAATAGACGAGAGACAAGAGAGAGAAAGAAAAAAGAAGAGACGACACAAGATAGGGTCCAATCTCCCCCCACATGCTCTCATGGACACTCTATGACAGCATGCGTATTTATAGGTGATTCATATTATGTCCTTGATGGAAGATACATGAGGGCCACACTAAAAATAGTGTGCTTTTGCTTTATTTACAAAAATAACTAAAAAATAGCTAAAAATAACGATCTTCTAAAAATAACTCCAAAAAGCATGTGAATAAATCCTCTTGCGTTCACACTCATTCACACTTGAACTTGTTCACATCCTCATGGATCTCCACCTCCTAAATCAGAACACAAAACACATTAAAATCCTCAAGGCATTAAACCTTCATTCCAAATATTCCATAAAGTATAACAGATGCATTGGTAAGGTCGTATTTACTCAACTCTATATCTGACTTTCTTTTACCTCATATCAGAAATTGTAAGACTTCCCAAGAGACTTGGGAAACCTTGTCATCATATTTTTTCTCTAATACAAGGGCTAGGAAAAATCAGTTGTGGATTGAATTCACAACACTAAGGAAGCAACCTAAGCAAGCTGTTTCAGAATTTGTGACCAAGATCAAAGACGTTGCAGATCAGTTAGCAAGCATAGGATAAGAAATTGAAGAAGAACAAATTGTAAGGCAGGTAATTAATGGAATCAAGGCTGATGACAAGTGGGAAAGCTTCACCACTGTAATGGATCTCTACATGGACATGCACACTCCAGATCTTACAACTCTCATGGGTCAACTATTCACACATGAAGCAAAGCTTACCAAGAGTGGAGATACTACCAAAGGTAACAACTCTTCTGCCCTATACACTGATAAGAAATCTAAGGATAAAGGCAAGAGTAAGAAGGTGGAAGATGAATGCTCTACCGCCCAAGCCAACTATGCAGGGAGAGGTAGATCTTCAAGAGGTAGGGGCAGAGGAGGTAAGAAAGGTAAGGGGAGACCCTATAACTCATCACCATGTAACATTTGTGGTTTATCAAACCACACCACAGATGAGTGTTATAGGAATTACAAAAATCAGAGAGGAAGAGGCTACCAAAGAGGTGGATACTCTCAGTCTAGAGGAAGGTTCAACCATCACCAAGGCCACAACAACAATTATAACAACAACTACAACAACAATTACAATGGCAACTACCAAGGAGGATTCTGAAACAGAAAGGACTACAACAACTACACAGAGGAGCAGGATGACTCTCTCTTGATCATGAACATGACTTCAAAGTCAGGTACAAATGATGATCACCTATTTTATATTGATTCTGGGTGTTCAAATCATGTGGCTGGTAGTGTGGCACTACTCTCTGATCTTGAGGAACCAAAAGGTAAACACCAAGTCCAAACAGGTGATGATACAAAGCATTCTGTAGTTAAAGTTGGAAATGTGAAAACTTGTGATGGTAATCAGAATTTGTTGAGCATAGTACTTTATGTACCTACAATTACAAAGAACTTAATGAGTGTTCGTCAGATTGTAGAGAAAGGGTTGCAAGTCAAATTCAATCAGTATGGAGCATTTGTGGAGGACCCAAGACATGGATTCAAAAGGATAGCTAAAGGAGAAAAATCAGGTAGACTTTTCACTTTTGAGTTGGAAGATACAAAGAACATTGCATTATACAGTTATAAAGATCAAACACTTTCAGAGCTTGAGATTTGGCACAAGAGATTAGGGCACATAGGAGAAAGGACCTTGAAGCAAATGTGCAGGGACCAATGTGTGCTTGGGATACCTAATGTATCCAAGCAACATATGATTTACAAGTGTGGTGCTTGTCAATTTGGTAAGTCTCACAGGTTACCGTTGTCCAAGAAAGTGCATGAAGACTATCTAGAGCTTGTACACACAGATGTATGGGGACCTAGCAAAGACACCTCAGTCTCAGGTTCAAGGTACTATGTGTCTTTTATTGATGACTATAGCAGATGGACTCTATTATACTTCATGAAGCACAAGGATGAAGTATTTAATTGTTTTAAGAAATATCTTGCATTAGTTGAAAATCAAATAGGAAGGAATTTAAAGAGGCTAAGGTCAGATGGAGGAGGTGAGTACTTCTCCAATGAATTTGAGGACTTCTTGCAGGACAGAGGCATCAAAAGCGAAATAACCACAAGGTACTCTCCTGAACAGAATGGGGTAGCTGAAAGAAGAAATAGGTTAATAGTTGAGACAACTAGATCTATGCTTAATGAGAAGAAATTACCTAACTATCTATGGGCAGATAGTGTCTCTACTGCCACCTATCTCATAAACAGGTTACCATCAAAGTCACTTGATGGTATGACAGCATATGAAGCATGGCATGGTAAGAGACCATCATTGGATCACTGCAAAATTTTTGGATGTGTAGCATATGTACACATTCCTTCACAGGTAAGAGGAAAGCTAGATCCAAAGGCTGAAAAATGTATTTTCATTGGATATGATTTATAAAAAAGGTTACAGGTTTTATAACCCTACCAACAAGGGATTTATGGTAAGCAGAGATGTGATCTTTGATGAGAATGATTCTTGGTATGAGAATGAATGCAAGAAGGTCAAACTACCCTATGAATTGGAAGAGGAATTTCCAAAACGTACAAAGGAGGAACCAACTCAGAAAGAAGACTCAAGTTCAGATGATGAAGATACAATCAACCTTGAAGAGTTCAAGGCATGGAAGTCCAAAGGCAAAATGAAGATGAAGAAGCTCGAGGACATACCAGAATCTTCAACTCAATCAATCAGAAGGTCTCAAAGAGAGAGCAAAAAACCTATAAGATATGGGTATGATACATCTCTTGTTACTAAACATTCAATTTATCTTGCAAAGGATTTGCTAAATGAAGAACCAGGATCATATGAAGAAGCAATCACAAAATCAGAATGGAAGGAAGCTATGGATGAGGAGATTGAAGCACTCAAGGAGAGTGATACATGGGAGTTAGTACCCACGAAGGACTCCATGAAGGTAATAGGATCCAGATGGATCTATAAATTGAAAAGAAATTCTGATGGCACAATTAACAGGTACAAGGCCAGATTAGTAGCCAAGGGTTTTGCACAAATCCAAGGCATTGACTATGAAGAAATATTTTCTCCTGTGGCCAAGATGCCAACAATCAGAGTGTTGGTGAGTGTGGCTGCATCAAAGAATAGGAACATGTACCAATTGGATGTCAAGAATGCTTTCTTGAATGGATGGATTTCAGAAGAGGTTTATATGTCACAACCTCCTGGCTATGAAGACCCTAAGAAGGTAACTTATGTTTGCAAATTAAACAAGGCTTTATATGGACTGAAGCAGGCACCTAGGGCATGGAATTATAGGCTAACTACATACCTCCAAGACCAAGGTTTTGTCATGAGTAAGGCTGACACTTCTCTGTTCATTAAGAGAAGTAATTCAGAGGTAATCTATCTTTGTGTTTATGTTGATGACATCATCATTACAGGCAATGATGTAAATGGAATCAGAAGCATCAAAAGCCAGATGATGAAGGAATTCAAGATCAATGATCTTGGATTATTGAAGTATTTTTTGGGACTTGAATTAGTTTACACTAATTGAGGAATATACATTACTCAGAAGAAGTATGTGCAGGACATGTTGAAGAAATTTCACTTGCAGGATGCTAAAGCAGCAAGCACTCCAATGGAGGTGAACTTAAAGCTAAGTGCCCATGAAGGTGATGAAGTCCAAGACATTACAGGTTATCAAAGTATGGTAGGTAGCTTGAACTATGCTACCTTAACTAGAATTGACATTGCATATGGAGTTAGTGTGCTAAGTCAATTTATGCACAAGCCAAGGATACCTCACTTAGAGGCTGCCAAAAGAATCTTGAAGTATCTCAAGGGTACACAGAACCATGGTTTGTACTTTCCTTACACTTCAGATACCGACATAAAAGTTTATTCAGATGCAAATTGGGCAGGATGCAAGGATGATAGGAGAAGCACTTCAGGATACATTTCTTTTGCAGGTGACAAACCAATTTCATGGTCTGCAAAGAAGCAACCAACTATTGCATTGTCTTCTACAGAAGCAGAGTATAGAGGGCTAGCTAATGCCACTCAAGAAGCAATTTGGATTAAGCTTCTGTATTCAGAATTGGGCTTATATACTAGGCCTCCAATTATCTTTGGAGATAATACAAGTTCTCTTCACCTTGCAGCTAATCCTATCTATCATGCCAGGACCAAACACATAGAAGTTCATTATCATTATGTGAGAGAGAAGTTGTTTAGCAAGGACATTCAGCTGACCTATGTGTCAACCAACATGCAATGTGCACATTTGCTGACTAAAGCTTTGGATGGGACCAAACTTTGCAGGTTAAAATCTATGATTGGATTGCAGGATGTACTTGAAGATTGAAGATGAAGACTTAAGCCAAAATGTTTGTCTTGAGGGGGAGCTGTTGGTGTAAATCACAAGCCTACACATTTGGCTTGGAAGACATCATGAAGACTCCACATGCATGAAGAACCATAGGAACATATGCTAGTGGTTTATTACCACTTTACCTCATTGTAAAAGTCTAATTTGACTTAGAATCCTTTGTAATCACCTACCTAAGTGATTCGTGGAAAAGCAGATCACTTGATTGAGAGAATATCTCCAAACTTTTAGATGCTTGATCATAAAGATTTGAATTTGAATTCAGATCCTAAGTCATTTCCTATAAAATTGGATGTGAAAAAGTCGCGGGTAGATCACTCCATTCCCGAGGCTCATTTTGTTGAGCTTGAGTGTGTGTAAGGACTATACCATAGCCTACACCTCTCTACACCATTTGGCAATGCTAGACATGCCAATGGGATTGTACACAATTGTTAATCAATAGATACATTTACATCATTCATCTCTGTATTCACTGCTTGTCTACTCCAAAGTTTGTTAACTTGTCAAGGGCATATCTCGGTCAATACTACTCCAAATTCAGTGATTCAAAGCTTGTTGGATTCAGCTCAAAGGCATCTACATGTGGACAAAGTTTGAAGTGATTTCATTCAGCCAATTCAGAGGAATCGTCATCGAGGTGCTCATTGGTCTATCTCTGCTAGAGTCCTAAAAAGTCGGGGGTATAGCTAATTTTGCTAAATCAATTTCTCTGAGTATAGTTTGTCATTTTACATCATTCCACTTGCAAATGTTAGCTTTCTAAGCTAATTGAATACCCCTAGAAGGAATGTTATCAATTGCTACTGTGCTGGTCACACTGAGCAAAACATTGAGCAGGTGTCAAGACCAAAATAGAAGGTTTTCTTGACTTTGTGACTTCCAAAGTTATCTGTTTTGATTCAATCATTGCACACATCATTTCCAAAGGACATAGGCTATTTCTTGGTGTCATTGGGAAGCTAAGGAAGTCTACTAATCAAGTCTGAAGCTAAAGAGGGCTGGTACAAAGCAGGTTTTAGCAGTACCTACTCAATCTCTTGGATCATCCATCCATTTTTCCCAACAGTTTCTATCATCAGATTGCTTCTTCTAGTAATCCTTAATAACATGAACTTTCTTGGTGGTCTCTTTGAAGTATCAAAAGAGTGTTTGCCCTTTTCATTTGATGAAAATAATGGATCCTTTGGACCTTGCATATTCTTCAAACACATTTTGTCTTCTAGAACATTGTAAAAAAATATTCAAAGGTAAGAGGAAAGGGTCTAACATGTGAGTTAAGGGTAGTTATGAGCCCATCATATCTTGCAACAAGAATTCAAACACACCTACGAGCCAGTGCTTCACGTGTTATCTGAACACCAATAGCATCCAATTGATCTTGTAAATGTTTGATTCTCTTGATGAAGCCTTCAACCTTCTTCAACTTAGAGTTCTTATCATTTGCTAGAAAATTCTTGACATTTTGAGTCCAAGTGTGATTCTTGGTCTCATATTGGAGAGCCAATATGTTCCATTGGAATCAGCTTTGGAAGAGGCCCTATTAGCCCATGAAATCATCCAAAAACTCATAAGATTTGAAAATCGTAGAAATTTTGAACTTATCGAGTGTGTAGTTTTTTTTGTTCAAGGTTCCCTTTAGTTAATGAGAGTGAAAGAATGAAAATTGCTATAACAATAACATTATCAGATGCACCAACACTTAAAGATGAAGCTATCACTCACACATTATGATGATAATAGAAATATACTTACAAGCTCAAAACATTATTCTCTATAATAGATACCTAAACGATTTGATGCCATGTAAGGAAGTAGTTACATAAGAGAATAAAGGAGCAATAGTAGAGAAAATATCATATATAGTAGAATTTCAAAAATTTTCTGCTAACAACAAATACAAAGTTATTGAGTTCTTTACTGTAGCCATAGAGTGTGCGTGCCTAGTAGATGAAGCTCTTCGTTGTCAAATGATATGTGCTACAATGTTGTCGATAGGGAAGACGCAGACCGTGAAGGCTAAGAAGATGGCGTCCTTAGAGATCGGCTTTTACAGAGTTGTCCGAAGAAGGTACGGCAAAGGAGATAGCTGCAAAAGGCCTCCAGCATAGCATAGAGTTGCATGCGTCACATGGGAGAGCGCCTTATCAGGCGGCATGGCTCGAAACTAGTCAAATACAGGCATCAGCATTCCCATAGCTTCCTTTCTCCGCTTCTCGTGGGCAGTTTTGGATAGATGAACATGGCAACATCTGCCAAGAGACGGAGTGAGTATAGTAATCAAATGAAGATAGCTAAGCGGAATGGCGGTCTTTCTGATTTTGTTGATTTTCTCTGCTTTCATTCATGACAGAAAAGGGGACAGATGAAGAGCTGGTTGAACGCCTCTCTCTCTCTCTCTCTCTCGCCTCTGCTCGATTGTTGAACCGTTCAAGATTTCAACGTCTGGCAGGCAAGAGACACCATAATCCACACCATGGTGTGATGCACAGCGGTAGCGGAAGCATGTGCGTCGAGAACTAGGATCCAGAGACAACCTTAGATCAATGGAGTTGCGGACACATGTCGGAAAACAGAAAGATGGGCAAATATGAGAAAGAGTTGCGGAGTGTATTTATTGTATTAATGAGATATGTATAAAATGATTGAGATAAATTTCACGTTCCTTCTGGGAATTGGTTTGGCTCTAGCTTGTTGGCATGGAGGTCCTGAGTTCAACCCTCGAGTTAAACATGTAATGGCTTTGGTTAGTTAAAGTAGTTGTATTCGAGTTGTTATCTTGTTTAATCTCTGCTTTGTGGGATACAAGGGGGCCCTGTGGCTTTGGCTAGTTAAAGTAGTTGTATTCGAGTTGTTACCTTGTTTAATCTCTGCTTTGTGGGATACAAGGGGACCCTGTGGGTACTATGTCCATTCACTTGTACAATTGCACAACTAAGTTGTTACCTTGTTTAACCCTAGTTTGTGGGATATGGGAGGTCCTACGGGTACTATGCCCATTCATTTGTACATTTGCACTTTCAAAGTTAAATCTCGGGTACTATGCCTAATCAATTGTACAATTGCACTTTCAAAGTGAAAGCTCAGGGAGTAGGCTACTATGCCCTATCACTTGTACAATTGCACTTTTAAAGTTCAAGCTCGGGTACTATGCCCATTCACTTATACAATTGCACTTTCAAAGTTAAAACTCGAGGGAGTAGGCTTCGCTTGAACCTCCATTTAAAAGGAAAATAAAAAAAAATGGCTGAGATAAATCCAAGGGTGTTGGGTCAAGTGGTTGGGCCTTTCGTTTCCTAAGGGGGGGGGGGAGAACAAGAAGTTTGAACCCTTCCAATGATTGGATATTATGATCCATCTCAAGCCAATTTCACCCAATTGAAATCAGCACCCTTTGGGCACTCTTTTTTGTATTTCACTCTGTATACATCTAACTCCTCTTTTCTCAAATGGGGAATTTCATGGGTATTGTGTTCGCCTTCACTTATACTTCCAATTAATTCAAACATAACACAAAAAGTAGGTTCCGGGTTGGTTCTGACATTTAACCATACAAAATATGGATCTTCGGGCTACCCAATTTAAAGTAGTCTACTTGTCTTGTTGTTTTAGGATGGTCCCTTCCTTAGTTCTATTTAATGGACTTTCGAGCTCTGTAATTCTGATTGTACTAGGCATTTAACTTCTGCTTTTTGACATGGAATGTATGTGTTCACTTGTACTTTCAAATCAACGTTAACCTGAAAGGTAAAACGATCCAAATTCTTTTTAGTTCGAATCGCTATTATATATATCGAATGAAGCTTTTGAAGTCTTATACAATTTTAGAAATTTGATATTTTCCATGTGAATGCATATGTCACATTAAGGTGACATTCACGATGAGATATTTATTTGGACTTCCATAAAATCAAGAGGTGATAAAGTCATTAATGAGAATGAAGCTTGTAATTTTCCGTCAAACCTTCATGTTTCTTCTCTTTTTTCATCATTGTTTTGGTAGTTATTTTGGCAAGAAACTCAAGGCTCTTCATGTCCATTACAAAAGCATATGGGTAAATGCCAAAAACAAAACACTATCTTGAAACAGCATTGTTAGATCTGGAATAAACTAACACACTTTGTTGTGACCACCACAAAATGAATGATCCTATAGGTTTTTGTAGAGCTAAGTTCCTCAAAGTTTAGGTAGATAATATCTTTCATTTTTTGGGATGTTACACTCAATCAATGTGATGTCCTTAGATGTGTGGAATCATTCTAATTGATTCTTTCTACCATGGGAACAAGATTCACCAAGACAAACAATTTTGCTGTTTTTCTCACTAGTTACACACAAAGAACAAAGTTGACTTCACTTTAACAAAATATTTCGAAGGTGATTCAGAGAATGGTCATGAGGCTTGATTAAATTTTCTGATACTCAATAAGATACAAAATAAATGTACAAGTAGCTCTATTTGATACTGGAATAAGAAGTCGATCTCAACATAGGACAAACTCTACCATTCATTCCCTAGTCATGTAGTAAACTATCGCTACTCGAAATATAAGAACAAGCTAGCAAGCAGGCTGCTTCTACAATACTGAGCAAAGAGTTTATACACCAAAGGAAGAGTCATGGCATCATGCACATGAGCACAATTATGCTAGAAATAAAATTCTAGAGACATTTTAGAATTAGAATCCAATATCATTCCAATCAACATCTACACTTGACTTTCCTAATCAATAGATTGAACGAAGTTTGCTAATCATTGGATCCCCTTTCCATTTGTGCATGTTCGAACTTTCAAAAATCCTCATCCTTCTAAGGTTGGAGCTTGAAATTGAACACTCCCCTCCCCCAGCCTTCAACCAAGATAGTTGATTTCAATGCACCTTTTCAACTTGGTGAGCTTGGTACCTTCTACATACTTTTTTAGAATGCCTATAGATCGCTATTTGTACTCGTGTGGCCTACCTTTATTGGAATGTAAATCACATTTCCTTTCATAATTCAAATCATTGAAACAATTCTTCAACCACATTAGTTCACAATATATTTGGGATAATGGCCTAAAATTAGGTCTAGTGGAAGAGAGAGAAAATGTGAGTTGCTTGTTTGAACACCATGAGATCCTCTTGCTTGAAAGTTGGATCATATAATCACAATTGATCCTATAATCATCCTTCAAGATTTCCCAAATTACATATGAGCAAGTGTTGATTTTGTAAATTACCTTAATACGTATTGAGGGTGGTTCTTGTAGAAGCCTTATTTGTTTCGGAATATATTTCGAATAAGGATTTTTTAGTATTAATACATATGTGTATGATGGTTTTGGATTGAATATATGAAAGACCCATTAGGTAGTAGCCACAACTTTAATTATGCAAGAAAATGATTCAAGATCAAGGTAATAAAAGCATCTAGCTAGGTTGCATGATTCATTATTTAACAATTCAAATATTTGTGAATAATTATGAAATCTAACGATAAAACTTTATTATTCAATGAAACTATTTGATGCTACATGGACTTTGTCAAATAGGATTGAATAGTTTTTTTCACAAAAATTTGGAGTCTTTTCGATCGAAAGTGTTCAATCGAAATATATTTGTTCAAATAAAAGAATACCCTAGAACTATACTTCATCAGACTTACTTTGTTTTTTGTAGAATTAACATCACTTACGAAGAAGAAGGTATATCTCTTGTTAAAAATATTTAGTATCTTAGTATTAAAAAAATAAGAAAAAAACACTATCTTAAAAAAATAAATATTTAATATTAAAAACACTAACTTGAAAAAGCATTGTTAGGTGGGGATAAACTAAGACCCCTACGCAGCTTTGGAAAGTTATGGACCATCACAAAATGAATGATCCTATAACTTTTTGGAGAGTTAATGTTATACTTTATGGAATCCTCGAATGCTAAATGGATTTTAATGTCTTGAGGCTTTTAATGCGATTTTGTTTTCATTTAGCAAGTGAAGAATCAGGAGGGCATGAATGCGCGTGTATTTACAAGATATTTTTGAAGATATTGAAAAGATGGTATTTTATATATTTTTGTAAAAAATAGTAGATCCCTTAGAAACCACCATTTTTGTAAAACTAGTAGATTGCTTAGAAAAATAACATTTTCATAAATGCATGATTTTCTATTTGCTGCCCTCATGTATCTTTTATTCAAGACATAATGAAAAATACCTATAAATACACATACTTTGATAGACTCATCCATCAAAATGTGTGGATGGAGATTGTACCCAATCTTGTGTTCAATCTTTTGTCTCTCTCTATGTACGTGCGTCTACAAGATTTCATCACTATGCTTTCTATGTATACGTGCATCTACAAGATGTGATCAATAGTGGTATGAAAGCTTGTATGCATCTATGGAGGTGTAATTCTTGATGTTCATTCATGATTTGCGGTGTCCATTCATGAGTCGACATCCATTCTGGTTCGTTAATTCACATTTGTTCTAGCTTTAGGTTTGTCAATACACGTTTTGTTTTTGGGTCATCGATACTCTTTTTTTATTTTTTTTGAATTTGTTTGTGTGCACTGTGCTCCTGTCACATTGTGCTCACTCTACTCACTATGCTCACCGTCTCACTATCACACTATGCTCATTGTACTCATTGTGCTTACTATGCTTTGTGCATTGTTCATTGTTCACTATTCTAGTTCGGTTCATTTTATAAATTCGTTTTATAAATTCATTTTATCAATTCGTTTATCAATTTGATAATCCATGTGGCTACTCACTGTACTCATTGTACTCACTATGCTCACTGTCTCACTGTCACACTATGCTCATTGTGCTCTATGGGCTCTTCACTGTTCTGATTCCGATTCATTTTATACATTCATTTTATGAAGTCCTTCTCATCGGCAGTTTTCGATAGATGAATTGTTCAACATGTCCATATCTGCCAAGAGACGGAGTGAGTATAGTAATCCAATGAAGATAGCTAAGCGGAATGGCGATCTTTCTGATTTTGTTGATTTTGTTGTCAGGATCTTGCTCACGCTCAAACAGAGGTTACGAACGCAGAAAAACACACCCAAGAATAAACGCAACAAGAGACGAGAAAGTACGCAGATTGGGTGCAATCTCCCCCCATGCACTCTGTTTCGACAGTCCACAGAGTGCATGTATTTATAGGACTTTTGATTACGTCGAAAATAGTGGTTACATGAGGGCGGCTTCGAAAAGTAGGCGTGAAACTAAAAGTTGGTAACTTTTACAGAAAGCCATTGCTTTTAATAACAGAAACTACGGTCTACAACGACCATTATTCTAACCATTACTTTTCTAACAATAGAACCTTCTACGCAGGTTTGTTTACAAGCTAAATAATAATTATTCGGATTATTGATGTCCGCCCTTTCACGCCTTGCACGCTCCTCACGAACCTTGAGCTGCTATATCAAAAACATCAAAAACATATTAATACATTAATAATTTAACATTTTAACAATGCCTTGTTCAATAATATACAACATGCCTCTCAGTTGACAAGCAACTGACCGCAGTTGATAAAATAATTCAACACTCTAACAATTATAATGCAGTGTTCAACATATTCCATATTACTGTTACAATCCAACAATGCATTGGCCAACATATTTCATGTTACAATCCAACAATGCATTGGCTATTCGATATTTCAATCCAACAATGCATTGGCTAACATATTCCATGTTACAATTCAACAATGCATTGTTCAACATATTCCATAAGGTATAACAGATTTTCTCTACGTTCATGACAGAAAAGGGGACAGATCAAGAGCTGGTTGAACGTCTCTCTCTCTCTCTTCCTTCTCTGCTCGATAGTTGAACCGTTCAAGATTTCAACATCTGGAAAGAGACACCATAACCCACACCATGGTGTGATGTACAGTGGTAGGGGAAGCATATGCGTCGAGAACTAGATCCCGAGACAACCTCAGATCAATGGTCTTGCGGACACATGTCGAAAAACAGAAAGATGGGCAAATATGACAAAGAGTCGCGGATTGTATTCATTGTATCAATGAGATATATAGAAAATGGTCGGGATAAATGTCCACGCCCGTTAGGAGAATCGAATTGGATTGGCTCTTGCCTCTTGAGACGGAGGTCCTTGGTTCAACCCTCGAGTTAAACATGTAATGGCTTTGGCCACTTAAAGTAGTTGTAACCTAGTTGTTACTTTGTTTAGCCTCTTCTTTGTGGGATACAAGGAGTCCCATGGGTATTATGCACATCTAAGTTGTTACCGTGTTTAACCCCTGCTTTGTGGATATGGGGGTCCTACGAGTACTATGTCCATTCACTTGTACATTTGCATTTTCAAAGATGAAGCTCGAGTACTATGTCGAGTCACTTGTAGAATTGCACTTTCAAAGTTAAAGCTCGGGGAGTAGGCTACTATGCCCAGTCACTTGTACAATTGCACTTTCAAAGTTAACGCTTGGGTACTATGCCCATTCACTTGTACAATTGTGCTTCCAAAGTTAAAGCTCGAGAGAGTAGGCTTTAGCAAAACCTCCATTTTTAAAAAGAGTAAAAAAAATGGTTCGGATAAATCTACGAGTGTTGGGTCAACTAGTTGGGCCCTTTGTTTCGTGAGGGGGGAACGGGGAGTTTGATCCCTTCCAATGATTGGATATTATGATCTGTGTTAAGTCAATATTCATCCAGTTGAAATTAGCACCCTTTGGGCACTCTTTTTTGTATTTCACTCTAGGTACATCTAACTCCTCTTTCCTCGACTGAGGATGTTATGGCTATTATTGTCACCTTCACTTATACTTTCAATTAATCCAAATATATTCAATTTGCAAATGAGTCTAACCAAGATGTGGTCTTCCTCAAGATCGATTTTGACAAAGCCTACGACAGGCTAGAGTGGGACTATATTCTGCAGTCGCTCCTTGATCTCGGATGTAGTCAGAAATTCACCAAGATGATCGCGACCCTTCTCGGAAACGCAACGACCCAAATTAACGTTAACGGCAAACTCTCGAAGGCAATCCACCTTAAAAGGTCTATTAGACAAGGGTGCCCTCTGGCCCCCCTTCTCTTTGCCGTCGCCACTGAGGGGCTGAGCAGACTGGTGACACATCATGTGGAGGCTGGCAATATCAAAGGCCTCCGGCTGCCTCACGACCACGGTCAAATCATCATGAGACTTTTTGCCGATGATTTGAACGCGTTCGTTCACAATGATAATACGAGCCTGGAGACTTTCTGGAGGTGTCTTGCTACCTTCTGTGAGGCCTCTGGTTCCAAAATCAACCACTCTAAGACCGCCTTCAGGGCTATAGTGGGACATCACCCTGGCCTTCTCACTGATCATGGCTGTCAAATCATTCCGCAGGGCCAAATCTTTCGCCTTCTTGGAATCCCCTTGGGGTTTGGCGTCTCTATGGAGCAGCGATGGAATTGGGTGATGGCCAAACTGGAAAACAAGCTCAACCATTGGAGAGGTATGCAAATCAATCTCGCTGGACGAGCGATGGTTATCAACACGTTCCTCCTCTCCTCTACCATCTATTTCCTTTCTTGCTGGAGACCGAACGAGCAAGGCCTGTCCAAACTGAATAGTATTTGTAGAAACTTTCTTTGGACGGGCGATCATAACAGAAGGGGGGTGCCAAAAATCAATTGGGCCATCTACACCAGCCCTAGAGATAGCGGGGGGCTGGGTATCCTAGACATTGGGTGTACGGCCAACAAAATGGCAGCCAAATGGATGATCAAGGCTTGGTGCAATAGGGAGGCCTCGTGGGCTAAGCTGATCTTCAGAAACAAGCATGAGTTGGCCCTCATGGGGCACCCGAACTGGAAGAATCTAGACATCATGACCCTGCTTTTCTCCCCGATCCCCGTATTCCCGAAAGGCTCCAATCTCGTGTGCTCCCTTTGGAAGGGCTGGAACAAAGTCAAAAGCTTCACAAGAATTAGTGAAGACTGGAAGTGGGCGGCCGGAATCAGACAAAACGACTCTATCTGGTCTCCGATACATGGCATCCAGAGGGTGGAGTCGTGGAACATTCAAAATGCCAAGAAGTTATGGAACAAAGGATTCAAAAAATGGAAACACCTCTGGAAACTTGACACCAACAGCTGGATCAACTACGAGGATATCGACCCTCGCATAAACATCTCCTACGAAGAATGGAACACCTTGCAAAGCAGATGCCTCGCTTGGGATCATCACAAAACTCGCCTTCTCATGGGACATGATACTCCAAACGCGCGTGGTCTCAAATGGCACAATGGAAATAGCCTACTCAAAATCCCGAACATCAAAGAAACGACTGACCTCCAGATCAGCCTCAACAAGAAGTGGTGCCTGTCTTGGACGCGGCTTCGGTGGGACATGAAATTCATGGGTATCTGGCACCCACTTATAGAGATTAAGAAGTCTGTCCTCTTATGGCAAATTCTTCATCGAGGAATTTGGACCAACCATAAGGCAAGCAAAATTTGTGGGATCCCTCCGTGGTGCAAACGCTGCCACCGTGCAATCGAAGATGTCCCACACATCTTCCTTACTTGCCCCAACTCCTACAGAATCTGGCAGACGGTTGGACTGAAAATCAGAATTCAGAAACAGCTTAGTTGGAAACAAGTACTTTTGGGAGAAGCGATTGGCTGCTCTGCGGCTCTCTGGAACGCAATCAGAGGGGAAGTCCTGTGGAAAATTTGGCGGGAGCGGTGTGCTCTCAACTTCGGCGACCCCCCCAGGGAGTGGTCGATTGATAAATCACTATTCCTCCTTGGCAAAAGGATTGTCAACAGTAAGAAATCCCCCCCCCTTCAGGCACCATCAAGTCCTCCTTTTGATCAACAACAAGCTCAAACCCAAGTGGGTCCCGCATGAGGGCGACGAGAGGGTGATCAACCTTCTTTGTAATGCAACCTAGGAATCAACCAAGCGTCCCCTGCTTTGTGGGATTTGGGGGGTCCCGTGGGCACTAGTCCCTTTCTATTGTACCTTTGCTTCTTAATTTAATTCAAGTCCAGGAGAGTAGGCTATTGCCGAACTTCCTTTATATTAAAAAAAAAATTAATCCAAATATAACACGAAAAGTAGGTTTTTTTTAACTTCTCTTTAAAGTACTAGTTGGGATAGGAGTGCCCAATGGCCCACACTTCTTTGAAAGAGTTGGCTCCGAGATTTAGCCATATAAAATATGGATCTTCGGGCTACCCAATTTAAATTATTCTACTTGTCTTGTTGTAGCAAGGTCTCTTTCTCAGTTCTATTATTAATGGGCCTTCCAGCTCTATAATTCTAGTAGTACTAAGCATTTAACTTCTGCTTTTTGAGATGGTAGGTGCCATGAATGCTTTACTATATATGTATGTGTTCACTTGTACTTTCAATTGAGATGGCAAGTGCCATGAATGCTATATCATAAATTTAAGTGTTCAATTAATTCAACCTTAACTCAAAAGATAGAACGATCAAACTTCATCTTTTTTTTAATGGTTGGATAAAAAACGGTCACACAAACGCATAACAAGACACCGATACACATGAATTATAAAGTACTCTTTTGTTCTACTTTCTTTACACTACGTTGCTTTTGTTCCCATAAATTTCCCTGAGTTTTTAGAGGACGAAAAAGTGTTAATTTTTTTTTTAGTTCGAATCGCTACTATCTATATTGATTGAAGCTTAAAGCTTTTGAAGCTCCATAGAATTCTCGAAATTTGATATTTTCCATGTGAATGCACATGTCACATTAAGATAACCTTCACGATGAGATCTTTATTTGGACTTCCATAAAATCATTGCCATGTTTTACTTTCAAATGTGCAAAACAAAAATATTACTTTTAAATCATTCAATCCACATCATTCAAATGAATCCACATCATTGAAATCATTCAATTCACATAATTGAGATAATTTTATCCACATCATTGGAATGAGTCCACATCATTGAAATCATTCAAATTCACACCATTGACATCATTTTTTGCATATAATTCTAATGAATCCACATAATTTAATCCACTAATTCAAATGAATCCACATCATTGAATCCTCATCATTGAATCCACATGGTTTAAATGAACCCAAATAATTTAGCCCACATAATTCAATTGAATCCACATCATTGACATCATTTAATACACCTAATATAAATATAGATAGATAGAAAAAAAGCATATAAATAGGTAGATAAATAGATAGATAGATATGGTGATAAATAGATAAATTTATAAATAAGTAGATAAATAGATAAATAGATAAATAGATATGATGATAAATACATAAATCGATTGATAGATAGGTAGATAGGTAGATATGATGATAAATAAATAAAGAAATAGATAGATAGAATGAAGGATATATGGATAGAAATATAGATAGATAGATTGATTGATATGTATATAAATATATCCACATCATAACATTTTAATATCCATCATAATCACTTTAGGTAAAAATCCTTTATAATTATTTCATATCTAGATTCATCATAATTACTTCATATTAAATCCACATTATCACCTCATGGATCATAAAACACATCAACTTAAAGAACTTAATATATAGCATTAAATAAACAATTGAATCTGACACAATGATAAACAAGATGTATGATTAGTAAACATGTTACTTGACAAACATCCATTTCAATATGTTCTTAGTCCATCTGTATTGGATATCTTCAAACCATAACAAAAAAGGTTTGAAAATACTCTAAGCAACTTATGTGTGTCTATTCTTCTCGATATATCTTTATCACATGCTAGTTCTAATGCATACTTGAACTTATAGACCCCATTTTTATCAATAGGTTAAATATCTAAATCTACATATCTCAAAAGTTCCAAACCATTATTGCAATCATATAGATCTCTTGAATTTTATTGAGTGATGGAGGGCAAGTGGATATGCATTCTGGTGCAATCCACCAATATTTCTGACATCTATCTATCTATCTATCTATCTATCTATCTATCTATCTATCTATCTATCTATCTATCTATCTATCTATCTATCTATCTATCTATCTATCTATCTATCTATCTATCTATCTATCTATCTATCCATCATCTATCTATCTATCTATCTATCTATCTATCTATCTATCTATCTATCTATCTATCTATCTATC
>CM035416.1:102844754-102852254 GCA_020310875.1 Ceratopteris richardii
CACGATGAATGAAAGTAACTGTAAGGTTTGGATCATTATGCACATTCGGATATGTGAAGAAAACCTTGGACATTACAGTTCCATTGTATACCAAAGCACCAACCAAATGCATTTGCACAAGGACTTCATCTCCAATGTCCTTAGGGATGCGATAAAAATGTGGCAAACAAGTTTTTTTTTGATCCATACCATCAATCAACAAACACATATAACGCTCCGGATTTCTGAGTGCTTTACTTCGATGATGAATTGCTTTCTTTCTCTCTAAAGCTTGACTCTCACGATGGTTGTTAAGAAGGTTTTTAAAATTATTCTTTTCCTGTGGTGTTGTAGCCCCTTTTGCCATGTTTTTCAAAGTGGCGCAAACTGAACATTCACCCATTCTAACTTTACGAGGAATAGAAACATTGTTAAACTCTTCCTTCCATAATCGAGTAAAGTGACGATATAACACATACTTCTCATTTCTATTTTCCATGTCTTCTCTATATATTTGAAATACCTCTCGACGAGTAAAGTTATCTGACAAGTGCAACCTTCCAGTTGTAGGCATAACCTCACAATGCAAGCTAAAATAGTTCATCATCCAATTCATTGCATGACGTTCAACAGATCCTTTGGTCCCAACATGGAACGTATCCAAAATGAGATCCCCATTCAAAAGCCCTTGTTGAACCCTATGTATTCTAAAATTTCCCACACCCATTGCAATTTTAAATGCAGCCCTACAGCATCGCATCCCTTGACTAAAGAAATATTCAAAACCAACACGCGTTACTGACATGTTATCCTCAATCATTTGCATGCGAGAAACAAAGTATATATCTTGCCTTTCACTATCTAAATGGAGGAATTTTTCTCTTAGGTGCTTTAGTTTCTTCATTCCTAAATTGTACAAACATTTCAAACCACAACAATGCTTCACAATATCCAATGCAATATGTCTATCTGAAGTAAGAAATTTAAATCTTTTTTGACTTACTTCACAAGGCCTTCTTTTAAATCGTAGATTGAGCTTGCTTTGCTTTTCCGTTGCTCCACATGCACTTGAGTCAGAAGGGAGATCAATGGTTGGATCAAATGGGAGATCAAGAGGTGCATTTGGTTGAGCAGCATTGCACTGTGTATTGGATAACTTAAATGACTCAACAGAAAACATGGAATCATCAGCACGTTCTAAATCATAGGGATCATCACTTCTGTGGAAAGGGTCAACTGAGAACAATGAATCCAAAACTGTATCAATATGAGCAGAGGAAGCTGATGCCCAAGCATCCACTGAAAAGATTGAGCTCATCTTCACTGAGTTCATAGAAGACTGAAGATGAATGACCTTTTTAAATAAGTAGAAATCCGAGATCAAGTGAAGATGTCACATCAAATGTCACATCAAGAAGATATGAAATCAAAAGTTTATTAAAGTACATTAAATAACATTAAACATCAAATTACATCAAAACACTTAATTACTCAAATATACACTAATAATGGAACCAAAGATTTGATTCACTTCTGAAATGAGGAACACAGTTGATTTCTAACTAGATATGAGTCATTGAGACTTAGCATTGTGAGTGAATCAAAATATATCCAAGTTGAGTTCCAACTGGATTATATATTAAAATTGTTTGGAGTAGTGCCATTGAAGACTATACAAGAAGCAATTTTACCTTTGGTAAATAAGATTTCAAGGATCAGGTTTTATTGTGGTCTTGGCTAGATCTCAAAGAGGTACACGGAATAAAGTATATTAAAAAAGAATTATGTGTAAAAGAGGTACACGGAATGTTTATGATAGATTCATACATTGATTTTCCATTTCAACAATGTATTACAAGATAAATGTGACAATGAACTAAAGTGAGGAGGATAACACTATAAAGATGTCATTAATCTCCCATATTCAACACAACTTAGACTTGATTTTCTCCCAAGCAAGAGATTCTAAGAACAAATCTCTACATGAGATTAGACATCCTCATGTACATACCATACTCTTGCCATTGAAGTGTAATTTCTATGCAAATGTATATAAATAGTTGCAAGGTTCTTTACTTGAATGTTTATTCATACATTGATTTTCCATTTCAACAATGTGTTACAAGATAAATGTGAATATGAACTAAAGTGAGGAGGATAACACTATAAAGATGTCATTAATCTCCCATATTCAACACACCTTAGACTTGATTTTCTCCCAAGGAAGAGATTCTAGGAACAAATCTCTACATGAGATTAGACATCCTCATGTACATACCATACTCTTGCCATTGAAGTGTAATTTCCATGCAAATGTATATAAATAGTTGCAAGGTTCTATGAATATTTCATTAAAGTGGCTCTGAAACAGCCTATTTGTGTGGGTGGGATTCCCTGGTTAGATAAGTTGACAGATATAGTTAGCAACTGGACTCATTCAGTTAGATCCAGTTAGTCTCTGGTTCAAGTTACCCAATTGCCTATAATAGCAGAGGAGGAGATCATTCACATTTTCAAAATCCACGAGCAAGAGAGAGCAACAGAGCACAGACATGCATGGAGCACAGAGCTCAGCATACCAGCAAGGCAACTCTGATGGAGAAGAAGAATGTTGGCAAGAGTACCAAGAGGTAAGACAAAATCATACCATAAAAGAAGATTCCTAAAAGATTCCCTTTGTATGTTTGTGTAAGAGTCTGCTTTCTAGGTTTTTGTTTTTCTTAGCTCTAAAAATATAGATCAAATGAGGGTACAGCTCGATGCCTGGCATCGACTTTTAGGTGTAAGTCGATGCCAGGCATCGACTTGAGGCTGCAAGTCGATGCCAGGCATCGACTTGAGGCCTCAAGTCCATGCCAGGCATCCACTTTTGGGTGCAAGTCGATGCCTGGCATCGACTTACACGTAAGAGTCGATGCCAGGCATCGACTTTGTGTGCAAGTCGATGCCAGGCATCGACTTGAGGCTGCAATTCGATGCCAGGCATCGACTTGCCTGGCATTGAAGTTGCCCTGAAAGTCGATGCCAGGCATCGACTTTAGGGTGCACAGCCGATGCTTGGCATCGACTTTTGGGTTCAAGTCGATGCTAGGCATCGACTTTTAGGTTCAAGTCGATGCCAGGCATCGACTTTTAAGTGCTAGTCGATGCCAGGCATCGACTTTGTGTGCAAGTCGATGCCCGGCATCGACTTGAACCTAAAAGTCAATGCCTGGCATCGACTTGCACTTAAAAGCCGATGCCCGGCATTCACTTGAACCTAAAAGTTGATGCTTGGCATCGAGTTCGACCACCAAGTCGATGCCTGGCATCGACTTGCACCCTCAAGTCGATGCCGGGCATCGACTTGCACACAAAGTCGCTGCCTGGCATCGACTTGCACTTAAAAGTCGATGCCTGGCATCGACTTGAACCTAAAAGTCGATGCCTAGCATCCACTTGGGCCTTTGAAAACCACATTTACGTATGAGCTGATATTTCCAAGCGCCTTCAGAGATGCGGAGTCCAAGAGTGAGAGGCCCTTCAAGAAGCTGAGAGTGACCATGGGCTCTGGTGATCAGCAACGTGACAAAGGCATTGGTCACCAAGCAAAACCAAAGAAAATTATCACATCCTTATCCTCTGAGAAGGCCAGCAACCCGCTAGGAATATCCTCTGGTGGACAAAGTAGCATCAAAATTCCTGAGGATGATACAACTATGAAGGATAGGTCGAGGGACGCTGAGGTCTTAAGGACAGATCGTCCACTGCGGGACATGACAAATCTGGAGTGGTGCCTTCAGTATGTTGAAGAAAAGAATGCAGTCCTTCTTGTGTTCACAGGGGCATATGGGAGAGGAAAGATCACGACAACACAAGGTTTTCAGTATGGACTTGTGTACAAACTCGATTATGAAGATGAGGATTCTGACAACCTCCTTTTCTTGGTAGAGACATCGAAAGGTTTAAGAAATGTTATTTGCAAGATGGATTTTTTGTGCCCAGAGTGCTGTGTTCCAGATGGGCTAGCTGAGATATGCAGGGACTCAATCAATTTTATCAAGGACTTGATGCCATGGATCCAGGGCAACATCATGCCAACACAACAGAAGATGACAACCCCTATAAAGGCAAGGGGTAAGCAGAGCGTGTAGAAAAAGTTCCAAAAGAAAAAGAAGAGAATTTCAGAAGAGGAGTCTTCTGACTCAAGCTCTAGCTCTGAGGATATAATTGTTGCACCTTGTGGAGAGCTTGCCTCGGGTGTTCTTGGTACTGAGCAGAACAAGATAAGGGAGGACATAGCTAGAAGAAAGGTAGTTAAGAAGGGGCAGTTGTTCCACCTGCCAATCAATATCATCCACAGGCCACCAATAGATCCAGTCACAGGGAGGAGGCTCCTTGAGATCAGGGAGCCACACAATTTGCACGTGCAGACTCTTAAGAAGAAAATGAAAATAAATCCTCATGCTACTGTTGTGCCATTCCTTGTCATGGTAGATCCGAATGAGTGCAGCTCTGTGGACGAGTTCAATGAGGGTTTGTTTGAGGATTATACTTATTATGTGATTGGAGGTTCACACTCTGCCGAGGCCCATAGACAGCTAGTGAAGGAGCACCCTACCACATTTTTCTTTAGGTATGCAGAGTGTAAAATATATGCTCGTCTTACTACTGAGGAAGCCAAGCTTCTTGCTTGGGATCACAACAATGACAATGACTACAGGCAAAAAATGTCCTCCATAGAGAGAATTTGGTTCTTCCACCATGAATATGAAGATTGTCTTGTGAAGGAAGCTGGAAGAATACATCCCAATCTACGAAAGCAATGCCTTATTGAGGTTGGAATTGCATTGGATGAGAATAGAAAGTCTGATGCTTTGAGGAAATATGATCCATGGTTTCAACTGGCATTCAGATCAGGTGAGATCTGGGATCTACAGGATAAAATTTTCACAATGTGGGAGAACAAGGAGGTCAAGGGCCAGAAGCAACAAAAGTCGAGGCCAGACCCATAGGTTGATCTGAAGGGAAAGGGAAGGAAAGTTGACCTCTCAATTGAAGAGGCTCCTGAGGACATGAAGCTGACACCATGGAGGGCCCTTCAAGGAATCAAGGATGATACATTGATTATCTCAACTTTGTCAAGGGTAATCTCCAAGGAGTTAAGCCTGGAGGAGATGGTGACTGAGCTCAATAAGTATGTATGTTATTCTCAGATCCTTTTTCCCTCCTCCCATGTTTCTGGTCTAACCTAGTCTCTTTTTTATTTCTTTGACTGTAGTCATAAAGTATACATGAAGATTCAGGGGGTGATGATGAAGAGGCTGGGTTGCTTTTCTTGGAGAGAGGTCCAAGCAGACTATCCAACCACATCATCCTACAAAGCTTTATCAGAATATTTCATCCTGTTTCGTGATTGGGTAGGTTCTCTTTCTGAGGTTGTGCCTGGTTTACCATTAGGTTAGATGCCTTGATTCAAAAGTCAATGCCTAGCATCGACTTGGGGGCATAACTCGATGCTTGGCATCGACCTGCAGCATAACTCGATGCCTGGCATCGACCTCGTGGCATAAGTCGATGCCAGGCATCGACTTGTGTCCCAAAGTCGATGCCAGGCATCGACTTTCAGTAGAAAGTCGATGCCTGGCATCTACCCCCACACGAAATCGATGCCATGCATCGGTTCCTTATGTTCTGTTTGCTGTATTGAAGAGCACATTTAATTGTCTTTCCACTTTTTTCTGCAGAAACCAAAGAAAAGTAAGTCTGCAGAGCTACTAGATGATTGCCCCCCTGCATTCCTGGCTCACATTCAAAGAGCAAGGCATGAGAAATCTAGACTGAAAGCCAAGGAGATGGATTTTGATGATGAACCTGATCTGAAATGTTTCTCCAATCCCCTAGACCCCCTTAGGCCTGTATATTACAATGTATTCTGTAGTGATGTAAATAATATTTGTTCTATTGTGCCTAGAAAACATTTTTCCCTTCTCATAGCAGACATACCCTATGGATTTAGGATGTTGGGATCCGTTAATGATGACGAACCCTTCAAACATCCTCAGATTCGGAAGATGGTCACTGATTTTGCAGAGTTGACTATGTCTCCTCTTTGGAGGATAGTAATTTTCCATAGTAGAGACCAGTCTTTCTCTGTTTCAACTGCTCTGAAGGCAAGATGTCATGCTGTGGAGTGCCTCACGTGGTAAGTAATCTTCTTTCTATCTCCATGGCTTTAATGATGCTCTCTATGACTCATAGTTCTTGTTTGCAGGGTGAAGACAAACGTAAATCACACGCCTTTGCATAGGTTTGTGAGCTCCACTGAATGCATTACAGTTGGCTATTATGATGAAGTAAGCAAAAGGAGAGTCAGGGAGCATTGCAATGAGAATGGGATCTCAAATGTGCTCATGTTCCCAGCCGTTACCAAGAAACTTCGTCATGTAGCTGGGGACATGACATTGGTTAAACCCTATCAGAAGCCACAAAAGCTCATAATGAGATTGCTTCAGCTATTCTCCAATGATGATGACTCGGTCCTAGACCTTTTTTCGGGCACAGGTAATTTCAATTTTCACAATTTTAATTAGTCATGGTTGATTGAAGCCTCTAAGTGGTTTTCTGCTGTTTCAAGAACGACTCTGGCTTGCTCCTTAAAGATGTTCAGGCACTGCATAGCTGTGGAGAAGGATGATGCTCAAGTGAGCTTCATTAGAATGAGAATCAATGGGCTGAATGAATGCCCAGATGAAGACCAAGAGGTTGGAAGGAAGCACATTGCAGACACGGAGAGATTCCAACCGGCTTCAAGGGAGCCTGTTCCCCCACTTGCAGATGAACCGGGGGACATGGCTGACCTTGAAGAGCCAATCTTGGAGCAAGCGAGGCAGGATATGTGTTCTAATGTTCCAGAGGATCCCAATATCCTTGAGCCTGAGGAAAGCTATGATCAGCAATATTACTCTTGTACTAGAACACATGAAATGTAAAAAATCATTTTAATAGAAATATAATGTCGAGTTCTGCTTTCACTTTGTGTTCAGCTTGATTTATCTTGAGCATTTCTCTGATCATGTGTGAATGTTTCTTAGTATAATTTTGTTGATTATTATCTTCTCTTGGGAATGCTTTTGTGAAATGTATTTCATATTCTGTGAATATGGCCAGGCATTCAATGAGGATCTTAACCATACAAAGGGGATGATCTTAATTGGCTTGTTAAAATGTTTCGATCTTTGCAACACATGTAGTCTAATTTTCGAGTAACTTTTAATCAGCTATAATCTGTGCTTGTTGAAGTTATAGATGTAATGAAGGAGCTTCCCGAACTCTTACTTGTACCTTAAACTCTAATCTATTGTCAAAGATCATGATGTGGGATTCTTGATCATGCTGAACAACTAGTTTTCATGGCAACAAGAATTTTATTATATCTATCTTGACTACTTGGGATATGAGATCAAGCTTCTAAAGACAATATTTACAAGCAAGAACAAGTGATGCTCTCTAGATATTGTAAAATGCCCACTTTATTGCTTG
>CM035416.1:102877254-102889754 GCA_020310875.1 Ceratopteris richardii
ATGTACTCCTCCTGTCATCCTTGCATCCTGCCCAATCTGCATCTGAGTATACCTTGATGTCAATGTCTGATGAATATGGATAATACAAACCATGATTTTGTGTTCCCTTTAGATATTTTACTATCTTCTTGGCTGCCTCCAAATGTGGTACTCTTGGCTTATGCATAAATTGACTAAGTACACTAACACCATATGAGATATCAATCCTAGTTAAGGTAGCATAATTGAGACTACCTACCAAACTTTGGTAACCTGTAATATCCTTGAGTTCTTCTCCTTCATGTGCACTGAGTTTGTGGTTGACCTCCATAGGAATGTTTGAGACTTTAGCTTCCTGCAAATTAAACTTCTTGACCATGTCTTGAATGTACTTCTTCTGAGTAATGTATATACCTGAATTTGTGTAGACCAATTCAAGCCCTAGGAAGTACTTCAATAATCCAAGATCATTGATCTTGAATTCCTTCATCATTTGACCTTTGATGTGTCTAATTCCTTGAACATCATTTCCTGTAATAATGATGTCATCAACATAGACACACAAGTATATTACCTCTGAATTGTTCTTCTTTATAAACAATGAAGTATCTGCTTTACTCATTACAAATCCTTGATCCAAGACATAGGTTGTCAACCTATAGTTCCATGCTCTAGGTGCCTGCTTCAATCCATACAGAGCTTTCTTCAATTTGCAAACATGATTTACCTTATTAGGATCTTCATAGCCAGGTGGTTGTGACATGTAGACCTCTTCAGATATCCATCCATTTAAGAATGCATTCTTCACATCCAATTGGTACATGTTCCAATTTTTGGATGCAGCTACACTCACCATAATTCTGATAGTTGGCATCTTTGCCACAGGAGAAAATGTCTCCTCATAATCAATGCCATGGGTTTGTGCAAAACCTTTAGCCACCAACCTAGCTTTGTACCTGCTTATTGTACCATCTGAGTTCCTTTTGAGTTTGTAGATCCATCTGGATCCTATGACCTTCATGGAGTCCTTCTTGGGTACCAAGTCCCAAGTATCACTCTCCTTGAGAGCCTCCATTTCTTCATCCATTGCTTCCTTCCATTCTGGTTTAGTAATAGCTTCCTCAAATGTACCTGGTTCTTCACTTAAGATATCCTTTGCAAGATATACAGAGTGCTTGGTTACAAGTGAAGTATCATATCCATACCTAATAGGTTTCTTCTTTTCCCTTGAAGATCTCCTCATAGCTTGAGTTGAGGATTCTGGATTGTCTTCAAGTTGCTTCATCTTCATCTTCCCTTTTGATTTCCAAGCTTTGAACTCTTCAATGTTGATGGTGTCTTCATCATCTGAGCTTGTGTCCTCATTCTGAGTTGGTTCTTGCCTGACAAGCTTTGGAAAGTCTTCTTCCATATCATAAGGTAGGCTCACTTTCCTGCACTCATTATCATACCATGAATCATTTTCATCAAAGATGACATCTCTGCTTACCTTGAAGCCTTTGTTTGAGGGGTTATAGAACCTGTATCCTTTCTGATTCAAATCATAACCAATAAAGATACACTTTTCAGCCTTAGGGTCTAGCTTTCCCCTTACCTGTGAGGGAATATGCACATATGCAACACACCCAAAAATCTTGCAATGATCTAGAGAAGGTCTCTTACCATGCCAAGCCTCATAGGGTGTCATTCCATCAAGTGTCTTTGATGGCAACCTGTTGATCAAGTATGTGGCAGTAGATACACTCTCTGCCCAAAGATAATTTGGTAGTTTCTTCTCATTGAGCATAGACCTAGCTGTCTCCACAATGATTCTATTTCTTCTTTCAGCTACCCCATTTTGTTCAGGTGAGTACCTTGTGGTAATCTCCCTCTTGATGCCTCTTTCCTGCAAGAACTCTTCAAAGTCATTTGAGAAGTATTCTCCACCACCATCAGACCTTAACCTCTTCAAATGTCTACCTGTTTGATTCTCTACTAATGCAAGATACCTTTTGAAGCAATTAAATACTTCATCTTTATGTTTCATGAAGTACAAGACAGTCCATCTGCTATAATCATCTATAAAAGATACATAGTACCTTGATCCAGATATGGATGGCTCCTTGCTTGGTCCCCAAACATCTGTATGCACCAATTCCAAGTAATCTTCATGCATAAATCCTTTCTTGGTATATGGCAACCTGTGTGACTTACCAAATTGACAAGCCCCACACTTGTATATCATGTGTTGCTTGGATACATTAGGTATCCCAAGCACACATTGATCTCTGCTCATTTGCTTTATGGTTCTCTCTCCAATGTGACCCAATCTCTTATGCCACATCTCCAATTCTGATAGGGTTTGGTCCCTATAATTGTACAAGGCAATATTTTTAGTATCCTCAAGTTCAAAGGTGAATAATCTACCTGACTTCTCTCCCTTGGCTATCCTTCTGAATCCATGTCTTGGATCCTCCACAAATGCACCATGTTGAGTGAACCTGACCTGTAGACCTTTTTCAACAATCTGACCTACACTCATCAGATTCTTGGTGATTGTTGGGACATACAATACTCTGCTTAGCAAATTCTGATTACCATCACTTGTTTTGACATTACCTACTTTAACCACTGAGTGTTTAGTGTCATCACCTGTCTGCACTTGGTGCTTGCCTTTAGGTTCTTCCAAATCAGAGAGTAAGGCAACATTCCCAGCTACATGGTTAGAGCAACCTGAATCAATATAGAACAAATGATCATCATTGATACCTGATTTAGATGTCATGTTCATAATCAACAAGGAATCATCTTGATCCTCTGCATAATTGTTGTAATCCTTTCTGTTCCTATATCCTCCTTGATAATTTCCATTGTGATTGTAGCTATTGTTGTAATTGTTGTTGTAGTTATTGTTGTAGCCATGGTAGCCTTGAGATTGATTGAACCTGCCTCTGCCTTGGGAGTATCCTCCTCTTTGGTGACCTCTTCCTCTTTGATTCTTGTAGTTCTTGTAGCATTCATCTGTAGTATGGTTAGACAAGCCACAAATATTGCATGGAGATTGATTATAGGGTCTCCCCCTACCTGACTTACCTCCTCTGCCCCTACCTCTAGATGATCTACCTCTCCCTGCATAGTTTGCTTGGGAGGTGGATCCTTCATCATCAACCTTCTTGCTTTTACCCTTGTCTTTAGACTTCTTATCTGTATATAGGGCAGAGGGATTGTTACCTTTTGATTGCTCTCCATTCTTTGTGATCTTTGCTTCATGTGTAAATAGTTGTCCAATCAGAGTTGTTAGATCAGGTGCTTGAATGTCCATGTACAAGTCCATTGCAGTGGTAAAGCTCTCCCACTTGTCATCTGCTTTGAGTCCATTGATCACTTGTCTGACTATTTGCTCTTCTTCAATCTCTTCTCCAACACTTGCAAGTTGATCTGCTATGTCTTTGACTTTGGTGACAAAATCTGAAACACATTGTTTTGATTGCTTCCTAAGAGTTGTAAACTCAATCCATAGCTGATTCTTTCTGGCCCTTGTGCTTGATGAGAAGTATGTTGACAAAGTCTCCCAAGTCTCTTGGGAAGTCTTACAGTTCCTAACATGAGGTAGAAGGAAATCAGAGATAGAGTTTAGAAGATATGACCTTGCTAAAGCATCTTTAGCACACCATTGATTAAGTCTCTCATGCTCATCCTTTGTAGGTAGGCCTCTGGTTTTGAATGAGGGCAACTCCTCATCTCCTGATATGTATCCATACAAGCTTCTCCCTTGTAGATAAGTCTTCATTCTTAATGACCATGCCTGGTAGTTATTTCTATCCAATTTGTCAATAAAGGAAGGGAAACCATCACCCATGATTACCTTGTTTGCTCTGATACCACTGTTGGATGTGATGGCTGGGTACAATCAGAAGATCAAGTTGGTGCTGCTAGACCTGCTTCACACCTGCCCTCTTTTCTCTTCAGATATGGTTTGGAGACTCCTTGAGCTTCCAAATGACACCAAGAAACTATATATGTACTTTACAAAGTGATTGAGTAATGATCAAATCAAAACAGATAAGTTTGAACCTTCATAAGTCCAAAAACTTGCTATTTCTGTAATGACACCTGCTCAGTCCTAAGCTCAGTGTGTCCAGCACACTTACAATTGGTCTAATTCCTTCTGGGAGTATTAAATTAACTTAACAAGCTACTATTAGCAAGTTAAATCACTCCAAATGACAAACTATACACTGAGCATGATGTTTAGCAAACTCAGGGTCACCCCCGATTTTTTAGGAATCACACAGAAATATACCAGTGATCACTTCGACAGCGATTTCTCCCAATTGGCTGAATAGATTGACTTGAAACTTTGTAGTATTGTAGAATGCTTTGAGCTGGTTCCAATGAGCCCTGGATCATCAATTTTGGTTCAGTAGATCTTGAGATATGCTCTGTTGAAGTTGACAGAGTTGGAGGTAGTCACTCAGAGAAAACAGAGACTATGAATATATGTATATTGATTAAATCTAATGATTGTACATTCCCATTGGCATGTAATGTGATGCCCAATGGTACTCAGAGGTGTAGGCTATGTAGTAGCTCTCACACACTCAATGATTTACTCAGAATTGCCTCGGGAGGAGTGTAGAATGTCCGCGACTTTTGACTTGTAGCTTTTATAGAGATTGAGTAAAATTTTGAATTTCAAATCTATGTCAATCTCCTTGAATCATGTACCTAAAAGTGAATGAGATATTCTCTCAATCATTCACCTACTCAATCAATCAAATTTTCCACGACTTCCTCTGTTAGGTGTGATTACATGAGTGGTTAAAGTCATATAGACTTTTACATGAAACACTGAGTCACAACAAAGGAGAACAAAGACATGTTCTCTTTTTCTTTTTACCTAAATACCATTATATGAAGCAAAAAAGTGGGCATTTTACAATATCTAGAAAGCATCACGAGTCTTGCTTGTAAATATTGTCTTTAGAAGCTTGATCTCAGATCCCAAGTAGTCAAGATAGATATACTAAAATTCTTGCTGCCATGAAAACTAGTTGTTGAGCATTACCAAGAATCCCTTATCATGATCTTGGACAATAGATTAGAGTTGAAAAGGTACATGTAAGAATTCGCGAAGCTCCTTCATTACATCTATAACCTCAATAAGCACAGAAGATAGCTAATTAAGAGTTACTCGAAAGTTAGAGAACATGTGTTGTAAAAATCAGAGCATTTTAACAAGGCAATTAAGATCATCCCCTTTGTATGGTTAAGATCCCCATTGAATGCCTGTCCATATTAACGGAATATGAAATACACTTCACAAAAGCATTCCCAAGAGAAGATAATATTCAACAAAATTGTACTAAGAAACATTCACACATGATCAGAGAAATGCTCAAGATAAATCAAGCTGAACACGAAGTGGAAGCAGAACTCCAAATTATATTTCCATTAAAATGATATTTTACATTTCATGTGTTTTACAAGAGTTATGTGAATCTACAATAGAAGCTGATCATAGCTTTCCTCAGGCTCAAGGGTATTGGTATCCTCTGGCACATTAGAACACCTATCTTGCCTCTCTTGCTCCAAGATTGGCTCTTCAAGGTCAGCCATGTCCCCAGGTTCATCTGCAAGTGGGGGAACAGGCTCCCTTGAAGCTGCTTGGAATCTCTCCGTATCTGCAATGTGCTTCCTTCCAACCTCTTGGTCTTCATCTGGGCATTCATTCAGCCCATTGATTCTCACTCTAATGAAGCTCACTTGAGCATCATCCTTCTCCACAGCTATGCAGTGCCTGAACATCTTTAAGGAGCAAGCCAGAGTCGTTCCTGAAACAACAGAAAACCTATTAGAGGCTTCAATCAACAATGACTAATGAAAATTGTGAAAATTGAAATTACCTGTGCCCGAAAAAAGGTCTAGGACCCAGTCATCATCATTGGAAAATAGCTGAAGCAATCTCATTATGAGTTTTTGTGGCTTCTGATAAGGGTTAACCAATGTCATGTCCCCAGCTACATGACGAAGTTTCTTGGTAACGGCTGGGAACATGAGCACATTTGAGATCCCATTCTCATTGCAATGCTCCCTGACTCTCCTTTTGCTTACTTCATCATAATAGCCCACTGTAATGCATTCAGTGGCACTCACAAACCGATGCAAAGGAGTGTGATTTACGTTTGTCTTCACCCTGCAAAAAAGAACTATGAGTCACATAGGGCATCATGAAAGCCATGGAGATAGAAAGAAGATTACTTACCAAGTGAGGCACTCGACAGCATGACATCTTGCTTTCAAAGCAGTTGAAACAGAGAAAGACTGGTCTCTGCTATGGAAAATTACTATCCTCCAGAGAGGAGACATAGTTAACTCTGCAAAATCAGTGACCATCTTCCGAATCTGAGGGTGTTTGAAGGGTTCATCATCATTAACTGATCCTAACATCCTAAATCCATAGGGTATGTCCGCTATGAGAAGGGAGAAATGTTTTCTAGGCACAACAGAACAAATATTATTTACATCACTACAGAACACATTGTAATATACAGGCCTAAGGGGGTCTAGGGGATTGGAGAAACATTTAAGATCGGGTTCATCATCAAAATCCATCTCCTTCGCTTTCAGTCTAGATTTCTCATGCCTTGCTCTTTGAATGTGAGCAAGGAATGCAGGGGGGCAGTCATCTAGTACCTCTGTAGACTTACTTTTCCTTGGTTTCTGCAGAACAAATTGGAAAAACAATTAGAAGAGCTCTTCAGTACAGCAAACAGAACATAAAGAACGGATGTATGGCATCGATTTCTTGTTGGGGTAGATGCTAGGCATCGACCTTCTACTAAAAATCGATGCTTGGCATCGACCTAGGGACCTAAGTCGATGCCTGGCATCGACTTTTGCCACGAGGTCGATGCCAGGCATCGACTTTTGTTGCAGGTCGATGCCAGGCATCGACTTATGCTGCAAGTCGATGCCAGGCATCGACTTATGCTGCAAGTCGATGCCAGGCATCGACTTATGCCCCCAAGTCGATGCCAGGCATCGACTTATGCTGGAAGTCGATGCCAGGCATCGACTTATGCCCCCAAGTCGATGCCAGGCATCGACTTATGCCCCCATGTTGATGCCATGCAATGCATCAAATTGTTTAGTATGAAATATTCTGATAAGAGAATCTACCCAATCACGAAACAGGATGAAATATTCTGATAAGGCTTTGTAGGATGATGTGGTCGGATAGTCTGCTTGGACCTCTGTCCAAGAAAAGCAACCCAGCCTCTTCATCATCACCTCCTGAATCTTCATGTACACTTTATGACTACAGACACATAAATATAAAAGAGACTAGGTTAGACAAGAAGCATGGGAGGAGGGAAAAAGGATCTGAGAATAACATACATACTTATTGAGCTCAGTGACCATCTCCTCGAGGCTCAACTCCTTCGAGATTACCCTTGACAAGGTTGATATGATCAATGTATCATCCTTGATTCCTTGAAGGGCCCTCCATGGGGTCAGCTTCATGTCCTCAGGAGCCTCCTCAAGTGAAAGGTCAACTTTCCTTCCCTTTCCCCTCAGATCAATTTGTGGGTCTGGCCTCGACTTTCGTTGCTTCTGGCCCTTGACTTCCTTATGCTCCCACATTGTGAAGATTCTATCCTGAAGATCCCAGATCTCACCTGATCTGAATGCCAGTTGAAACCATGGGTCATATTTCCTCAAAGCATCTGATTTTCTATTCTCATCCAATGCAATTCCAACCTCAATAAGGCATTGCTTTCGTAGATTGGGATGTATTCTCCCAGCTTCCTTCACAAGACAATCTTCGTATTCATGGTGGAAGAACCGAATTCTCTCTATGGAGGACATTTTCTGCCTGTAGTCATTATCGTTGTTGTGATCCCAAGCAAGAAGCTTGGCTTCCTCAGTTGTAAGACCAGCATATATCTTACACTCTGCATACCTAAAGAAAAATGTAGTAGGGTGCTCCTTCACTAACTGTCTACGAGCCTCTGCAGAGTGTGAACCTCCAATCACATAATAAGTGTACTCCTCAAACAAATTCTCATTGAAATCCTCCACACAGCTGCACTCATGCGGATCCACCATTACAAGGAATGGCACAACAGTAGCATGAGGATTAATTTTCATTTTCTTCTTAAGATTTTGGACATGCAAATTATGTGGCTCCCTGATCTCAAGGGGCCTCCTCCCTGTGACTGGATCCACTGGTGGCCTGTGGATAATATTAATAGGCAGGTGGAACAACTGCCCCTTCTTCACAATTTTTCTTCTAGCTATGTCCTCCCTCATCTTATTCTGCTCAGTGCCAAGCACACCAGATGCAAGCTCTCCACCAGGTGCAACAATAATGTCCCCAGAGCTAGAGCTTGAGTCAGAAAAGTCCTCTTCTGCAATTATCTTCTTTTTCTTTTGGGGCTTTTTCTGCACACTCTGCTTACCCCTTGCCTTTACAGGGGTCGTCTTCTTGTGCTGTGTTGGCATGATATTGCCCTGTATCCATGGCATCAGGTCCTTGATGAAATTCACTGAGTCTCTGCACATCTGAGCTAGCTCCTCTGGAACACAGCACTCTGGGCACAAGAATTCCATCTTGCATATGACATTTCTTAATCCCTTGGATGTCTCCACCAAGAAAAGCAGGTTGTCAGAATCTTCATCTTCATAATCCAATTTGTAAACAAGGCCATACTGAAAACCTTGTGTTGTCGTGATCTTTCCTCTGCCATAGGCCCCTGCGAACACAAGGAGGACTGCATTCTTCTCTTCCACGTACTGAAGGCACCATTCGAGATTTGTCATGTCCCGAAGTGGACGATCTGTCTTCATGACCTCTGTCTCCCTCGACCTTTCCTTCATACTTGGATCCTCCACAGGAATTTTAATGCTACTCTGTCCACCTGAGGATATTCCTAGTGGGTTGCTGGCCTTCTCAGAGGATAATGGTGCAATAATTTTCTTTGCCTTTGCTTGGTGACCACTGCCTTTGTCACGTTGCTGGTCAGCAGAGCCCATGGTGACTCTGAGCTTCTTAATGGGCCTTTCATCCTTGTACTCCGCATCCCTGAAAGCAATTGGAAATATCAAGCAATAAGAAATATCAGCCCATGTCCATGCAAGGCATGGATTTTCAGCTTCAGGTCGATGCCAGGCATCGATGTTTAAGTGCATGTCGATGCCAGGCATCGACTTTGTGTGCAAGTCGATGCCAGGCATCGACTTGAGGGCCCAAGTCGATGCCTGGCATCGACTTTTGGGCCAAGTCGATGCCTGGCATCGACTTTTACCCTCAAGTCGATGCCTGGCATCGACTTGAACACAAAGTCGATGCCTGGCATCGACTTGGGCACAAAAGTCGATGCCAAGCATCGATTTGGGCCCAAAAGCCGATGCCAAGCATCGATTTTGCACCCAAAAGTCGATGCCTGGCATCGACTTTTCAGTGCATGATGATGCTGGCAAGTCGATGCTTGGCATCGTTTTTTTGGACCAAGTCGATGCCTGGCATCGACTTGGGGCTGCAATTCGATGCCAGGCATCGACTTGCACCCACAAGTCGATGCCAGGCATCGACTTGCAGGAGCAAGTCGATGCCAGGCATCGACTTGGGGCTGCAAGTCGATGCCAGGCATCGACTTGGGGCTGCAAGTCGATGCCTGGCATCGACTTGCAATCCTAAGTCGATGCCTGGCATCGACTTACACCTTAAAGTCGATGCCAGGCATCGACCTGTACATGCTTTGGATCCATATTTCGACAGGCAAGAAAAATAGAGACCTAGAAATGAGAAATTTACACAGACATACAGAGGGAATCTTTTTGGAATCTTTTTTTTAGTTATGATTTTGTCTACCTCTTGGTACTTTTGCCAACATTCTTCTTCTCCATCAGGCTTGGCTTGCTGGTATGCTGACCTCTGTGCTCCATGGCTGTCTGTGCTCTGCTGCTCTCTCTTGCTCGTGGATTTTGAAAATGAGAATGATCTCCTCCTCTGGTATTTATAGGCAATTGGGTAACTTGAACCAGAAACTAACTAGATCTAACTGAATGAGTCCACTTGCTAACTAAATCTGTCAACTTATCTAACCAGGGAATAGCACCCACACAAATAGGCTGTTTCAGAGCCACTTTAATGAAATATTCATAGACCCTTACAACTATTTATATACATTTGCATAGAAATTACATTTCAATGGCAAGAGTATGGTATGTCCATGAGGATGTCTCAACTCATGTAGAGATTTGTTTCTAAGAATCTCTTTCTTGGGAGAAAATCAAGTCAAAGTTGTGTTAAATGTGGGAGACTAATGACATCTTCATAGTATTACCCTCCACACTTTAGTTCATATTCACATTTATCTTGTAACTCACTCTTGAAATGGAAAATCACTTTGAATAAACATTCTAGTACAGAACCTTGCAACTATTTATATACATTTGCATGGAAATTAAACTTCAATGGCAACAGTATGGTATGTACATGAGGATTTCTAATCTCATGTAGATGTTTTTTCTTAGATTCTGTTGCTTGGGAGAAAATTAGGTCTAAGTTGTGAGATTAATGACATCTTTATAGTGTTATCCTCCACACTTTAGTTCATATTCACATTTATCTTGTAACACATTGTTGAAATGGAAAATCAATGTATGAATATACTTTCTGTGTGCCTCTTTTACACATAATTCTTTTTCAATATACTTTCATCTACCTCTTTGATATCTAGCCAAGACCACAATAAAACCTAATCCTTGAAATCTTAACCAAATGTAAAATTTCTTCTTGTATAGTGTTCAATGGCATAGCATATTCCAGTTGGAACTCAACTTGGATATATTCCAGTTGTAAAATTTCTTCTTGTAAAATTTCATCCAAACAATTTTATTATATATTCCTATTGGAACACAACTTTGATATATTTTGATTCATTCACAATGCTTAGACTGAATGACTCATATGAAGTTAGAAAAAGATCATTTGAATCAAAAGTGAATCAAATCTTTGGTTCCCTTATTAGTGTATATTTGAGTAATTAAGTGATTTGATGTAATTTGATGTTTTATGTTATTTAATGTACTTTAATAAGCTTTTGATTTCATATCTTCTTGATGTGACATTTGATGTGATATCTTCACTTGATCTCGGATTTCTACTTATTTAAAAAGGTCATTCATCTTCAGTCTTCTCTGAACTCAGTGAAGATGAGCTCAATCTTTTCAGTGGATGCTTGGGCATCAGCTTCCTCTGCTCATATTGATTCATTGTTCTCAGTTGAGCCTTTCCAGAGAAGTGATGATCCCTATGATTTAGAACGTGCTGATGATTCCATGTTTTCTGTTGAGTCATTTAAGTTATCCAATTCACAGTGCAATGCTGCTCATACAAATGCACCTCTTGATCTCCCATCTGATCCAACCATTGATCTCCCTTCTGATTCAAGTGCATGTGGAGCAACGAAAAAGCAAAGCAAGCTCAATCTACGATTTAAAAGAAGGTCTCGTGAAGTAAGTCGAAAAAGATTTAAATTTCTTACTTCAGATAGACAGATTGCATTGGATATTGTGAAGCATTGTTGTGGTTTGAAATGCTTGTATAATTTAGGGATGAAGAAACTAAAGCACATAAGAGAAAAATTCCTCCATTTAGATAGTGAAAGGCAAGATATATACCTTGTTTCTTGCATGCAAATGATTGAGGATAACATGTCAGTAACGCGTGTTGGTTTTGAATATTTCTTTACTCAAGGGATGCCATGCTGTAGGGCTGCATTTAAAATTGCAATGGGTGTAGGAAATTTTAGAATACATAGGGTTCAACAAGGGTTTTTGAATGGGGATCTCATTTTGGATACGTTCCATGTTGGGACCAAAGGATCTGTTGGACGTCATGCAATGAATTGGATGATGAACTATTTTAGCTTGCATTGTGAAGTTATGCCTACAACTGGAAGGTTGCACTTGTCAGATAACTTTACTCGTCGAGAGGTATTTCAAATATATAGAGAAGACATGGAAAATAGAAATGAGAAGTATGTGTTGTATCGTCACTTTACTCGATTATGGAAGGAAGAGTTTAACAATGTTTCTATTCCTCGTAAAGTTAGAATGGGTGAATGTTCAGTTTGCGCCACTTTGAAAAACATGGCAAAAGGGGCTACAACACCACAGGAAAAGCATAATTTTAAAAACCTTCTTAACAACCATCGTGAGAGTCAAGCATTAGAGAGAAAGAAAGCAATTCATCATCGAAGTAAGGCACTCAGAAATCCGGAGCGTTATATGTGTTTGTTGATCGATGGTATGGATCAGAAAAAAACTTGTTTGCCACATTTTTATCGCATCCCTAAGGACATTGGAGATGAAGTCCTTGTGCAAATGCATTTGGTTGGCGCTTTGGTATACAATGGAACTGTAATGTCCAAGGTTTTCTTCACATATCCGAATGTGCATAATGATCCAAACCTTACAGTTACTGTCATTCATCGTGTTTTGCAATCATGGAAGGGTCTTTTGCCACCAAC
>CM035416.1:102904754-102997254 GCA_020310875.1 Ceratopteris richardii
CTTCTTAACACCTTCTCATAACCTTGAATTGTAAAGGGATCCAACAAAGTTTCATCCGATAGTATGTGTATGTTCGTATGCATGTATAATTATGAATGAAAATCTTTCGTGATTGTCTGACTCAACATTGATTCTTACTTCACAATAGTATGTGTAAGTATATGTGCATATGATTGAGAATTTAAAATCTATTGTGATTGTTTGACTCAACATTGATTCTTGCTTCACAATGTTATGTGTAAATGTATGTGTATGTATGATTGAGACTTGAAATCTATTGTGATTCTCTGACTCAACAATGATTTTTACTTCACAATAGTACATGTAGTTATATGTATGTGTATGATTCAGAATTAAAATCTATTGTAATTGTCTGTCTCAACATTGATTCGTATTTCACAATAGTATGTGTAATTGTATATGTATTTGCGATTGAGAACTAAAATCTATTGTAATTGTTTGACTCAATAATGATTTTTACTTCACAATAGTATGTGTAATTATATGTGTGTATGATTGAGAATTAAAATCTAATGTAATTGTCCAACTCAACATTGATTCTTATTCCACAATAGTGTGTGTAATGGTATGTTTGTGTACGAGTAAGAATATTTCAATGAAAGAGGTATTAAGGATATGATTAACAATGGTTTAGTAATTGGATTGCCTAATGTTGCAAGTCAACACATGAAATATAGATGTGAAGCATGTCAATTAGGTAAGGCTCATAAGCAATCATATAATAAACATGGTTTCCTGTATTCAGAGAAGCTTGAGTTGGTGCATACAGATGTGTGGGGACCATCAAAAGATTTTAGCATTAATGGTTCAAGATATTATGTGATTTATGTTGATGATGCCACCACGTGGATCACTATATATGTGATCAAAGCTAAATCAGAGGTGTTCAATACATTTAAACATTATCATGTGTATGTAGAAAGAATCACATGGCAAAAATTGAAGAGACTAAGGTGAGATGGAGGGGGAGAGTATTTCTCTAATGAGTTCAATGATTACTTATGGAATGTAGGTATAAAAAGGGAAGTTACTTGCAGGTACTCTAGCACATGACGGTCATAATCCTTACTTTCATTACAATGGTATTAGAGCCTAGGCAAGCTCCCATGGGCGACTGTCATAGGCTCAACATCATCATCATATTCTTGACATATACAATAATTCCTTGCATGGATTTTATGAGATTCTTAAAGTAGATATATTATCGAGTTCATTCGCCATTCTTGTATGCTCTTTTGCATGGTTTTAGATATGAAAAAAACCATCTCGTTAGTCTAGAAATCCAGCAAACGTGGGATTTGAACTCGAGTCCTTCGTGTGCAGGCACAAATGCTATAACCAATATATCAACCAATTTCAATGGATAATCATTTCATGCATTACGATCACTATTTTCCAGACGGGCTGACCTTTGATCCACACCGAAATAAAACCATTAGAAATTGTTGGGAAAGATGGATGGACACTCCAAGAAATGAGTAAGTATTGAAAATCGTTGCTTTGTACCAGCCCCTTTTTGATTCAGAGTTGAGTTGAAGGCCCTCTTAGATTTCCAATGACACTAAAAAAGTGCCTACGTACGTTGGAAATGATGTGAAAAATTATTGAACCAAAACAAACTACTTCCAAGTTGAAGGATCAATGAAAACCTTCTATTTTTGTTCACACACCTATTGCTTGTTAAGCTCAGTGCTTACACTACAGTAGGAGTTCAAAACATTCCTTTTGGAGATATGAAATTAGCTTAATCAGCTAATGATTCCAAGTGGAATTACTTAAAATGATGCACTTTACACAGAGCAGTCAATTTAGCAATCAAATCATTACCCCCTATTTTTGGGACTCTCCGGAGTTTGACAGTGGGTACTTTGACGAGTGTTTCTCCAAATCTGCTATATAGATTATCTTGACATTTTTTGAGCATGTATAGGACTTGAAGCGGATTGCAACAAGCTATAGAACATTGAAAATGGTGAAGAAATGACTACGATATGAGCAGTACAAAATGATTATTCTGAGTAACTATGATAGAAAGACCATATATCAAAAAGTATTGATGTATTGTATTAGAAGACAATGTTGTACAAGATCATTGGCATGATAATCAATGCCTAATGATAATGAATAGTGTAGGCTATGATGTGAGCCTCACTCTCTTACAATGTAGTCAAGAAGAACTCAGAATTGGAGTCATCATCATCACAAGTTTTTCAGTCATCTTTTATAGATGATACATTTGAATTTTGAATTTGAATTCTTCATTGGCTCTCACTAAAAATGGTTCTCCAATCTAGGAGATATTCTCTCCAAATAAATTCATGGCTTTTCATCTAACAAACTCCACGAGTTTAGTGGTGGTTACAATTATTCCTCCAAGTCAAATAGACTTTTACAAATGGTAAAAGGTAAAGTCTTCATAGCAATGGTTCCGATGGAACTTCAATTGTACATAAACTCTAGCCAAATGTGTAGGCTTGATATTTGCATCAACAACTCCCCCTCAAGCCAAACATCTTGGCTTAGTCTTCTTTCTTCAATCTTCTTGAATATCTTGCAATCTAATCATAGACTTAGACTTGCAAAGTTTTGTACCATCTAATGCTTTAATCACTAAGTCTACACATTGCATATTAGTTGATACATAAGCCAATTGAATTTCCTTGCTCAATAGCTTCTTTCTCACATAATGATAGTGGACCTCTATATGCTTGGTCCTAGCATCATAGATAGGATTTGCTGCATGATGTAGTGAGTTTTTATTATCTCCAAAAATCATTGGAGATGTAGTATGCAAGCCTAAATCTGTATACAACAATTTGATCCATATGGCCTCTTGAGTAGCATTGGCCAATCCTCTATACTCTACCTTTGTTGAAGATAAAGCAACAGTAGGTTTCTTCTTTGAAGACCATGATATAGGTTTATCACCTGCAAAAGATAGATAACCTGAGGTACTCCTTCTATCATCTTTGCAACCTGCCCTATCTTCATTTGAGTATATCTTGATGTCCAAATCTGAGGTATAAGCAAAGTATAATCCTTGATTTTGACTGCCCTTAAGGTACTTCAAAATCTTCTTGGCAAATTCCAAATGAGGTGCCCTGGGTTTGTGCATAAATTGGCTTAAGAAACTTACTCCATAAGCAAGATCAATCCTTGTCAATGGAGCATAGTTCAAGCTTCCCACTATGCTTTGGTAACCTGCAATATTCTCAAGCACATCACCTTCATGAGCACTTAACTTTTGGTTTACCTCCATTGGAGTACTTGCTACCTTGGCATCCTGCAACTGAATCTTCTTTAACATGTCCTGTATATACTTTCTCCGAGTAATAGAAATTCCAAAGTTAGTATAGACTAACTGAAGTCCAAGAAAATACTTTAGTGATCCTAGATCATTGATTTTGAACTCCTACATCATTTGATTCTTAATCTGTTGGATGACATTAGCATCATTACCTATGAGTATGATATCATCAACTTATACACATAGGTATATTACCTTTTAATTACTCCTCTTAACAAACAGAGAAGTATCTGCTTTACTCATGATGAATCCTTGATCTTGAAGGTATGTAGTCAACCTATGGTTCCATGCCGTAGGTGCCTACTTCAATCCATAAAGAGATTTTTTCAATTTACACACATATGTTACCTTGCTTGGGTCCTCATAACCAGGAGGTTGAGACATGTACACCTCCTCTGAAATCCAGCCATTTAGAAATGCATTTTTTACATCTAATTGATACATGTTCCAATTCTTTGATGCAGCCACACTTACCAATACACTGATGGTTGGCATTTTGGCCACAGGTGAGAAGGTTTCTTCATACTCAACTCCTTGGGTTTGTGCAAAACCCTTATCCACAAGTGTAGCTTTGTACCTGCTTATTGATACATCAGAATTCCTCTTGATCTTATAGATCCATCTAGGACCGATTACCTTCATAGACTCCTTCTATGGTACTAGCTCCCAAGTATCATTCTCCTTGAGTGCTTCAATTTCCTCATCCATAACTTCCTTCCATTCTGTCTCGGTCTTTGCCTCTTCATATGACGATGGCTCTTCAAATGATAAGTCTTTTGCAAGATAAAAAGAGTACTTAGTAACTAAGGAAGTGTCATACCCATATCTGATTGGCTTCTTGCTCTGCCTTTGTGATCTTCTGATTGCTTGGTTGGATGATCCAGGTGTATTTTCCAATTTCTTCATCTTGACTTTGCCTTTGGACTTCCATGCCTTGAATTCTTCTAAGTTGATGATGTCCTCATCATCTGAATTGATGTCTTCAACCTGATTAGGCTCCTCCTTAGTGAAGCTTGGAAATTCCTCTTCCAAGTCATAAGGTAGTTTTATTTTCCTACATTCACTTTCAAACCAAGAGTCATTCTCATCAAAGACAACATCTCTACTGACCATAAATCCTTTGTTTGAAGGATTGTAGAACCTGTATCCTTTCTGACTCAAGTCATACCCTATGAAGATGCAGTTCTCTGCCTTAGGGTCTAACTTACCTCTTATTTGAGAAGGGATATGCACATAGGCAACACATCCAAAGATCCTTCAATGATCAAGAGAAGGTCTTCTACCATGCCATGCTTCATATGGGGTCATCCCATCAACAGATTTGGATGGCAACCTGTTTACAAGATAAGTGGCAGTAGATACATTCTCTACCCATAGGTAATTAGGTATTTTTTTCTCATTTAACATTGACCTAGATGTTTCAACAATTAGTGTATTTCTCCTCTCTGTCACCCCATTTTGCTCAAGGGTATACCTTGTTGTGATTCTCTGTTGATTCCTCTATCCTGCAGGAATGCATCAAACTCATTGAGAAGTACTCACCTCTTCCATCTGACCTTAGTTTCTTAAGGCTTCTTCCTGTTTGGTTCTCAACAAGTGCAATATATTTTTTAAAGTAACTGAATACTTCATCTTCATGCTTCATAAAATATAAGACAGTCCACCTATTGAAATCATCAATGAAATATACATAATACCTTGATCCATAAATTGAGGGATCCTTACTTGGTCCCCATACATCTGTATGGACAAGCTCTAGGTAGTCCTCAGGCATGTAGCCTTTCCTTGTGAAGGGTTTAACTTGTGAGATTTTCCAAATTGACAAGGAGCACATCTATAAAATCATGTGTTGCTTGGATACATTAGGTATCCCAAGCACAAATTGATCTCTACATATTTGCTTTAAAGTTTTGTCACCAATATGCCCTAATCTCTTATGCCAAATTTCAAGCTTTGATAGTGTTTGATCTTTCTAACTATAAATTGCAATATTCCTTGTATCTTCAAGTTCAAAAGTGAATAATCTACCTGTCTCTTCTCCTTTGGCAATGCTCTTGAATCCATGTTGGGGATCCTCCACAAATGCTCCATATTGGTTGAACCTGACCTACAAACCCTTTTCCACAATCTGTCCAACACTCATCAAATTCTTGGTAATTGTAGGTACATATAGAACCATGCTCAACAGATTTCTATTTCCATCAGAGGTCTTAACATTTCCTACTTTAATCACTAAGTGCTTGGTGTCATCACATGTTTGTACCTGATGCTTACCCTTTGGTCCCTCAAGGTCAGAGAGAAGAGCTACATTGCCTGCCACATGGTTTGAGCATCCTGAGTCAATGTAGAAGAGATGCTCATCATTTATCCCTGGTTTTGAAGTCATATTCATAATCAAAAGAGAATCCTCTTACTCCTCTGTATAGTTGTTGTAGTCTTTCCTTGATTTGTAGCCTCCTTGGTAGTTGTTGTTGTAACCTTAATGGTGATTGAACCTTCCTCTTGATTGTGTATATCCACCTCTTTGATATCCTCTACCTCTTTCATTCTTGAAGTTCCTGTAACACTCATTTGTAGTATGATTTGAGAATCCATAAATATTACATGGGGAGGCATTATAAGGTCTCTCCCTACCTTGCTTACCTCCTCCGCCCCTTCCTCTTGAGGTTCTACCTCTCCCTGCATAGTTGGCTTGGGAGGTAGCTCCTTCGTCCTCAGTCTTCTTGTTCTTCCCTTTTTCTTTAGACTTACTTTTATCAGTGTATAGGGCAGAAAAGCTATTACCTTGATGAATCTCCATTCTTGTTGAGCTTGGATTTATGGGTAAAGAATTTCCCCATGAGTGTGGTAAGGTCTGGAACCTGCATGTCCATGTACAAGTCCATGGCAGTTGTGAAGCTCTCCCATTTGTTATCTACTTTAATGCCATTGATTACCTGTCTTACAATCTGCTCCTCTTCAATTTCTTCTCCTATGCTTGCCATTTCATGAGCTATGTCCTTGACCAAACTTGCTTAGGTTGCTTTCTTTGAGTGCTAAACTCAATCCACAATTGGTTCTTCCTATCCCTTGTGTTGGAAGAGAAATGGGAAGACAATGTTTACAAGTCTCTTGGGATGTCTTATAGTTCCCAATATGTGGAAGAAGAAAATCGGAGATTGAGTTAAGTAAGTATGACCTTGCTAGTGCATCCTTGGCACACCATGTATTGAGTCTTTCATGCTCCTCTCTTGTACGTTGTCCTTTGCTTTTGAAAATGGGCATCTCCTCATCTCCTGAGATGTATCCATAGAACTTCTTCCTTGCAAGTACGTCTTCATCCTCAAGGACCATGCTTGATAGTTGTTCATGTCCAATTTATCAATGAAAGAAGGAAAACCATCTCCCATTTTACTACCACTGTTGGGAAAGATGGATGGACACTCCAAGAAATGAGTAGGTACTGCAAATCCTTGCTTTGTACCAGCCCCTTTGCGCTTCAGAGTTGCATTGTAGGCCCTCTTAGCTTTCCAATGACACTAAACAAGTGTGTATGTAATTTGGAAATGATGTGAGAAATGATTGAACCAAAACAGACTACTTCCAAGTTGAAGGATCAATGAAAACCTTCTATTTTTGTTCACACACTTGCTACTTATTAAGCTCATTGCTACCAGTACAATAGGAATTAGAAAAATTCATTTTGGAAATATCAAATTAGCTTAATGAGCTAATGATTCCAAGTGGAATTACTTAAAATGATGCATTATACACAGAGCAGTCAATTTAGCAATCAAATCATTACCCCCGATTTTTTAGGACCACTGCAGATTTTGACCAGTGGGTACTTCGATGAGCTTTCCTCCAAATCTGCTGAATGGATGATCTGCAAAACTTGTGAGCATGTAGAGGATTTGGAGATGATTCCAACACGCTATAGAACATTGAAAATGGTGAAGAAATGATTGAGATATGAGCAGTACAAAATGATTGTTTTGAGTAACTATGAGAGAAAGACCATAAATGAAAAAGTATTGATCTATTGTATTAGAAGACAATGTTGTACAAGATCATTGTCATGATAATCAATGCCTAATGATAATGAGTAGTGTGGGCTATGATGTGAGCCTCACTCTCTTACAATGTAGTCAAGAAGAACTCGTAATTCGAGTCAAAGTCACCGCGAGTTTTTTCAATCATATTTTATAGAAGATACATTTGAATTTTGAATTTGAATTCTTCATTGGCTCTCACTAAAAGTGGTCCTCCAATCTAGGAGATATTCTCCCCAAATAAAGTCGTGGCTTTTCATCTAACAAACTCCACGAGTTTAGTGGTGGTTACGATTATTCCTCCAAGTCAAATAGACTTTTACAAATGGTAAAAGGTAAAGTCTTCATAGCAATATTTCCCATGGAGCTTCAATTGTACACAAACTTTAGGCAAATGTGTAGGCTTGATATTTGCACCAGCAGAAATCAACTTGTCAATTCGTGTGCAAAATTGGATATTTGAACTCGGGTTGCTATGTAGAGAAGGATTGATGGTTTCCACTACCATGGGCTCTGTCTATGGAATAGACTATGCTATTTATCCACAACGCCTGAAAAAACACCCAAGGCAGTGCTATCCATGGGTGCACCTACATACATTTGCTGAAGGAATTGAACTCGACATCCAGGCATTGTTATCCAAGGGCTATCTATGGCACACTTTGATGATTTGAGCATGCAAAGCATAAATTTAAATATTATGCTTACTAGATGAGTTGAGCACCGCTGTCAGACTGGTACAACCGAAACTCTGTCATGCATCTTAGGAATGGATGTCATGCATCCATCCCATCAGTTGAAGCATGCAAAGTGACCGTTGTACCTTGATGGAGCTCCTATTTGATTCTTTGAACCCAAAATATCTGTTTTAACTATGAAGATGTCCAAGAACCAACAGATGTGTGGACTAGAATAACAAGTTTTGTGACACTAGCTATTCATGAAGTAGTCTGTTTTGATTCAATTGTTTCAAGCATCAACTCCAAAGTACATAGGTACTTTCTTGGTGCCAATTGCAAGCTAGAAGGGCCTACTATATAACTCTGAAGTGTATTAGGGCAGGTACAAAGCAAGTTTTAGCAGTACCACCTCACTTCCTTGAGGTATCCATCCATCTCCTCGAACAGTGGTATCAGAGCAAGTTGAAGTAAAATGGGAGATGGTTTCCTTTTTTTCATGAATAAATTGGACAGGAATAGTTATCCACCATGGTCCTTGTGGATGAAGTCCTATCTACAAGGAAGGAGTCTCTATGGATACACATCAGGAGATGAAGAGATGCCCATATTCAGAAGCAAAGATCAACCTACAAGAGAGGAGCAAGAAAGACTCAACTCATGGTGTGCCAAAGATGCTTTAGCCAGGTCATATCTACTTAACTCTATCTTTGACTTCCTTCTTCCTCATATTAGGAATTGCAAAACTTCCCAAGAGACTTGGGATACTCTATCTTCATGCTAGGAAAAATCAATTGTGGATGGAGTTTACTACTCAAAAGAAGCAACCTAAGCAGAATGTTTTAGAGTTTGTGACTAAGGTGAAAGATGTAGCTGACCAATTGGCAAGCATAGGAGAGGAGATTGAAGAAGAGAAAATAGTGAGACAAATAATCAATGGCATCAAGGCAGATGATAAGTGGGAATCTTTCATAACTACCATGGATCTTTATATGGATATGAAAATCCCTGATCTAACCACTCTCATGGGGCAACTCTTCACCCATGAGGCCAAGCTCGACAAAAATGGAGAACCATCAAGAGGTAACAATTCTTCTGCCCTCTATACAGATAAAGGAAAGTCTAAGGATAAAGGAAAAAGTAAAAAGGTTGAAGATGAAGGTGCTACTTTTCATGCTAACTATGTAGGGAGAGGTAGGAATTCAAGAGGAAGGGGTAGAGGAGGTAAGCAAGGTAGGGGGAGACCTTTCAACTCTACCTCATGCAATATATGTGTGGACTGTCTAATCACACAACAGATGAGTGCTATAGGAACTTCAAGAACCAGAGAGGAAGAGGACCTCAAAGAGGTGGCTACTCACAATCAAGAGGAAGATTCAACCATAGTCAAGGTTACAACCATGGCTACAACAACAATTATCAAGGAGGATACAAATCAAGAAAAGATTTCAACAACTATACAGAGGATCAAGAGGATTCTCTTCTCATTATGAACATGACTTCAAAACAAGGTTTGAATGACGCGAACCTCTTCTATATTGACTTAGGTTGCTCAAACCATGTAGGAGGAATGTAGCTCTCCTTTTTTATCTTGAAGATCCCAAGGGAAAGCACCAAGTGTAGACAGGTGATGATACCAAGCATTCAGTTGTCAAGGTAGGAAATGTCAAAACATCTGATGGAAATAGAAATCTGTTGAGCAGAGTTCTTTATGTACCTACTATTGCAAAGAATTTGATGAGTGTTGGTCATATAGTGGAAAAGGGTTTGCAAATTAGGTTCAATAAATTTGGAGCTTTTGTGGAGGACCCCCAACATGGATTCAAGAGAATTGCAAAGGGAGCAAAAACAGGTAGATTGTTTACATTTGAGCTTGAGGACACTAGAAACATTGCACTTTATAATTATAAGGATCAAACCTTGTCTAAGTTAGAGATATGGCACAAAAGATTAGGACACATTGGTGAGAGAACATTGAAACAGATATGTAGAGATCAATGTATACTTGGGATACCTAATGTATCCAAGCAACACATGGTCTATAAATGTGGTGCATGTCAGTTTGGTAAATCACACCAGTTATTCTTTACAAAGAAAGGCTATATGCATGAGGATTATTTGGAATTTGTCCACATAGATGTATGGGGACCAAGCAAGGACCCTTCAATTTTAGGCTCAAGGTACTATGTGTCATTTATTGATGATTTTAGTAGGTGGACTATCTTGTATTTCATAAAACATAAGGATGAAGTGTTTAGTTGTTTCAAGAAGTATCTTGCACTTTTGGAAAATCAAACAAGAAAAAGCTTAAAGAGAATAAGGTCAGATGGAGGAGGTGAGTACTTCTTCAATGAGTTTGATGCATTTTTGCAGGATAGAGGTATCAAGGGAGAAATCACAACTAGATATACTCGTGAGCAAAATGGAGTAGCTGAGAGGAGGAATAGATTGATTGTGGAAACAACTTGATCTATGCTCAATGAAAAGAATTTTCTTAATTACTTGTGGGCAGAGAGTGTTTCTACTGCCACTTATCTTATTAATAGGTTACTTTCTATGTCCCTTAATGGGATGAACCCTTATGAGGCATGGCATGCTAGGAGGCCATCACTTGAACATTGCAGAATATTTGCTTGTGTTTCTTTTGTGCATTTTCCATCTCAAACCAGAGAGGATTTATGGTTAGTAGAGATGTTTTGTTTAATGAAAAAATAATTTCCAAGCCTCACCAAGGAGGAGCCAAGCACAATAGAAGACATCAAATTGGATGATGAGGATACCATCAACTTGGAAGAATTTAAAGCATGGAAATGAAAAGTCAAGGTCAAGATGAAGAGGTTGGATGACATACCTGAGTCATCCAACCAAGCCTTAAGGAGATCACAAAGAGAGAGTACGAAACCAATCAGATATGGGTATGATACTTCATTAGTCACTAAGCATTCTATTTATCTTGCTAAGGATTCATCACTTGAAGAACCTTCTTCATATGAAGAAGCAATTACCAAAGCAAAATGGAAGGAAGCTATGGATGAAGAAATAGAAGCACTCCAAGAGAATGACACTTGGGAGCTAGTACCCAAGAAAACATTAATGAAGGTAATTGGTTCTAGGTGGATTTACAAAATCAAAAGAAACTCAGATGGATCCATAAACAGGTATAAAGCTAGGCCTGTGGTTAAGGGTTTTGCTTAAACACAAGGACTAGATTATGAAGAAACATTTTTCCCTATGGCTAAGATGCCAACCATCAAAGTATTGGTAAGTGTAGCTACATCTAGAAATTGGAATGTGTATCAACTAGATGTGAGAAATGCTTTTCTGGATGGGTGGATTTTAGAGGAGGTTTACATGGCTCAACCTCCTAGCTATGAAGATCCCAACAAGGTAAATCATGTGTGTAAATTGAAAAAAGCCCTTTATGGTCTGAAGTAGGCACCTAGGGCATGGAACCATAGGTTAACAACCTATCTTCAAGACCAAGGATTCATGATGAGCAAGGTAGATTCTTCTCTGTTTCTCAAGAGGAGTAATTCAAAAATGATATATATATGTGTATATGTGGATTACATTATTCTTAGAGGTAGTGATGCCAATGGCATCAAACAAATAAAAAACCAGATGATGCAGGAGTTCAAGATCAGGGCCCTAGGCTTTTTGAAATATTTTCTTGGACTTGAGTTGGTATACACTAACTCTAGAATCTACATCACTCAAAGAAAATATGTGTAGGACATGTTGAAGAAGTTCCACTTGGAGGATGCAAAAATAGCTAGCACCCCTATGGAGGTAAATCATAAATTGAGTGCTCATGAAGGTGATTTGCTTGAAGACATTGCACATTATCAAAGCATATATGGAAGTCTAAACTATGTAACATTAACAAGGATTGACATATGTTATGTAGTAAGTGTTCTGAGTTAATTCATGCATAAAGATAGAGCACCCCACTTGGAAGCAGCTAAAAGAATTTTGAAGTACCTCAAGGGTACTCAAAATCAAGGTCTTTAATTCCCATACACATCAAATTTTGATATAAAGTTGTACTCAGATGTAGATTGGGTAGGATGTAAGGATGACAAAAGAAGTACTTGTAGATATTTATCTTTTGCAAGTGATAAACCTATCTCATGGTCTTCAAAGAAGCAACCAAGTGTTGCTCTATCTTCAACAGAGGTTGAATATAGGGGATTAGCAAATGCTACACAAGAAGCTATTTGGATTAGATTGCTCTACTCAGATTTGGGACTTCACACTCATTCACCAATGATCTTTGGTGATAACACTAGTTCTTTGCTTCTTGCAGCCAATCCCATTTATCATGCAAGAACCAAGCATATAGAAGTGCACTATCACTATGTTAGAGAGAAACTCTTGAGCAAAGAGATTCAATTAGCATATGTATCTACAAATATGTAGTGTGTTGATTTGTTAACTAAAGCACTTGATGGTACTAAGCTTTGCAGGTTTAAAACCATGATTGAATTGCAAGATATTCAAGAAGATTAACGAAGCCATGCAAGCCAAGATGTTTGGCTTGAGGGGGAGCTATTGGTGCAAATGATCAAGCCTACACACGGCTTACAAGACAATGTGTGAAACTCTTACTTGATGATGCATGTGAACCTTAAATTGTAATCACTTGGTCATTTATTATTGTAAAAGATTTTAATCTTGGAAGAATCTTGTAAAGGCTTGTATCTCATGGTGTTAGGAAGAATATTAGTTACGAGTTTCAAATGAGAGAATAATTCCTATAATATTGGAGTCACTTTTAGTTGGAGCCAAGTTTGAATTCGAATTCAAACTTAGAAGAACTTCTTATAAAGACATTGTAAGAATCGCACGGCTTTGTGGCCTCATTCATAGCTCTCTCCTTGATCATTTATAGAAGCTGAATAGACCACACCATAGCTCACTTAGTCCATCATCATTGAACATCATTACAATGCCAATGATCTTGTACAATCATGTTTTATAATACATATAGTTCATTGAACATCTATGTCTACTTCTCTGCTATGACTACTAAGAACTGTCAACTTTCTCTAGTCATATCTCAGTGAATACTCAACCATTTTTTAAAATCTTTGGCTTGTTTGAACCATCTTCAAGCCTATTTTGTGTTTAAAATCTCAAGGCATTTGGTTCTGATGTCAAGGAGAAATCATTGTCCATGTGCTCAGTGGTCATTTACTGGTTAGTCCCTAAAAAGTTGGGGATAAGATTTGGATTGATAAACTTATTTCTCAGAGCATAGTTTATCATTTTAGATGATTCCACCTGCAATCATTAGCTATCTACGCTAGTTGAATTCTCTCAAAAGGAATTTTATCAATTGTTACTATACTGTAGCTCTGAGTAAAAGAACCAACAGGTATGTGGACTAAACTAGCAAGTTTTGTGACACTAGCTATTCATGAAGTGGTCTGTTTTGATTCAATTGTTTCAAGCATCAACTCCAAAGTACATAAGTACTTTCTTGGTGCCAATTGCAAGATAACAGGGCCTACTATATAACTCTAAAGTGTATTAGGGCAGGTACAAATCAGGTTTTAGCAGTACCACCTCACTTCCTTGAGGTATTCATCCATCTCCTCCAACAGCTTGGATGCATACATGGCAAGCTCAAGAACTGCTTGATTTAATTTTGGTGTATGAAAAGGAAAACACATGGAAACACGTGATTGCACTCGCATGCATTTGCATGCAAGAAGATGCATTGGCATATGAAGAAGCATGGTTTTTATTCATTTTTTGCTTAGTAGTTGAACAAATATACTTTCCTAATCGTTACTTAGCTTTCTAACTGGAGTTAGACAATTAGGGAAAATGGCAAACTAGTTAGTTGCAAATCTCTTAGCTGCTATGCAACTCAAGTAGCTAGTTCACTTTTTCCTGAAAGTAATAGTGAGGTATCACATATTAGGAGTCTTTTTTAGGAAAAGTAGGCTCGCTGAAAGTCAAGCATTTAATTTTCTTGCTCATCTAAATGGCAAGAAAATAGAGCTACTTAGAAATTTCCATGATGACTCTAAGTCTAGGAAAAATGCATCCAAGTAGGATGATTTTGAATTCTTTTATTTGCATCTATCCCAAGACGTGATATGAAATCCAATAGAACTTAACGTAATTGAACTTTTAAACTTCAAAAGAAAGTTGAGATGTTCCAAATTTGTAAAAACTAGAGTTTTGGAAGTTTTCACTTTGAATTCATCCTAAGAAGTGATGAAAATCAGATAAGTGCTTAAAGCCTAGCAACAACTGGACTTTGAGGTTCAATAAATGGATGATAGGTTCCATGATTGCATCTTTGGTAATGATGCAAATTGCTAAGCAAAAGTGGAAACTTTGAAAGAACTCTTTCTTTTTGAAGGATTAGAGGGTTAATTTTTGGTTTCATTTAAGCTAATTGAAGCTTCAAGAGGAAACCTAAGCAAGTAATCTTTAGGAAATGAGATAAGTTCCTAAAGACATGAATCAAACTATGAATTTTTCATTTAGGATTACAAAGTTCTAAGAAATAGATCTTTAATCCATTAACTTCCCCTAGATAAGCTATAAAGTTCAAAATTATGTGTTCATAGTAGCATTATCGTATATTGGATCAATCATAAAAAGATGCTTGACCAATCATAATAATTTTTGTTTCAAACTCAAGAATAGGGATCAATATCACATAAATGAAAGTTCAAGTCAAACCTTCATAGTGGAATGGGAAACCATATCCTAAAGGTAATATTTATCCTCTAGTTTGATATTCAAGAAATGAACACAACTGAATCAGTAAAGCTTCTGTATATTGTTTGAAAGTCTAAGAGTTTCTCTCAAATATCCTTCCAGCATTGCAAAAGATTCCAATATGAACCATTTGATCAAGTTATTTGATTCCCTAGAATGAATCTCAAGTCCTTGAAGTTTCTCCCTAGTATTGAGAATGAAATTCTTCAAACTCATTAGAGCAAGTAGTTCCCTAGAAGTCCCAAACCACGAGAAGTGGCACTTAAAGTCCAATGATTGATATCACCTAGAGGTGTATCAAATATTCTTAGCTTTAGAATCTAAAAGGTATTAGTACATGCTTAGAATTGAGTAGGGGAAAAATCTCTAAAATCCCATGGGTAAGCAAAGAAGCTTTTGATAGTTCAAGAGATCTTAAAGGTAAAGACAAAGCCTTTATTTTTATCACAAGGTCAACCAAACTTGATGAAGCTTGGCCATGATTTTCCAAGAACTTGCAATTGCAACTACTGTAAAGTTTGCCCAAGTATTGGAACTAAAATTCCTTTTTGGAAGTTTTCACTCAAGTTCCAATGAAACGAGTAAGCTCTTCCAAGTTTGAACAGAGTAAATATTCCAAGTATGTATTCTACAGCTGTCATGATGGTAATTAAGTTGGGGGAAGGTATAACGTAAAAGTTTAGATATCCTTAAAGGGATTTCTTAAAGTTAAAATCCAAAAGCATGAGCTGATGCTTAGACTTAAGCAACACAAATATTCCTAAAAAATCCTCGAGGTAGCTACTTAAAGCTTCAGAAAGAAAGGAATCTAAAGACAAGAAGTCAACAACTCTTGTCACTACAAAATTGGTCAAGTACAACCAAGCAGACTTGAAATTGGAAAAATTCAAGAACTTGGAATGATAATTGGTTTTTCTTTTGAAAACCCTAGCAAAGAAGAATGGATATTCTATCAAAGGTTTTCAAGTTTCCAGGATAAGAGCACAAGATTGTGAAATGATCATGTGAGGGAATCGAAACCTAGAATATAGAGTTAGAGGTAATGATTGAAACTTCAAAATTCTTCTTAAGAGTTGAAGTGAAAATGTACTCTATCAAGATATGTTTAGACTTTAGGATAAGTATCACCCCCCACACATTAATGTGAATATAAAATAGGGTGGTATGGAACACTAGATTTTAAACTCAGATTGATGAAGGAAAGATGCTATGGGACATCGGACCATGGGATGATAATTATCTTATAGTCTTAGAATTGATTTTGAAGTTAGATTTGATCTTCAAGGGAATTAAAGCTTCCAAAGAGAAGTTTAAATTCAAGGAGGATAATATAATGATCTCAAGATTCTTCAAGATCAAAGAAGCAGTAGATACAAAGTAAGTAACTTCCAAGATCTTCTTAGAACACTTCAAGCTAACGTGTTGTTTATTCAGAAATTTGATAAATTTTTGAAGAAGTTGGACTTTGACATTGAAATGATCCTTTCAAATAAGGAATATACTAACTAAGTCAAGCAATAAGTTCCTAGTATAACTTGGTAAATCCAATCCTTTGATTAAAAAAAATGCATAAGAATTGCATTCCTAGTAGCTGTCATAAAAGATTGAATATAAGCTTGAAATTAGTCTCAAGTGAAGCATTATTTGCGTAAAACACTAATCAATAGAACCTCAATGGGTTGAAACATTGACGTTGGATACCACACTAGTATCTTGTGGTTGGATGATGTATTAGATTTCCTTTGAATCTTTTTGAGAATCAAGTTTATTTCTCTTAAAGATAGCAAAAATGCTTCAATACCTTGTTGAAACAAATCGTTGGGAATTTAAAGTCGTGAGTTAAAGTCTTGGGTCATCAAGTATTTGGCTCATAGCAATTTTCTATTTTAGAACTTTGAATTAGTTGTACATACTTTTAGTTAATTCCTTTCGCTTTCCAAATCTTTTGCGATTGACTCAGTATGGTATCTGATTCCTTTCACAAAATTCTAGGGTTAGCTGATTGGAACTAGATAACTAAATTAAACATCCTAGGAAGATGTTTTGTATAAAAACTTATTCAATCTTAAAAAGATAACAAGTCCAAGATTGACTTATCCATTTGGGTTTGCTTCGAGTTACTAGCATAACTCTCATGACTTTCTAGAGTTATGTACACTCTAGAAGAGTGAAGCTAGGAATTGCTTATACAATTGACAATTACCAAGAACTTTTAGCTAAAGTCTTTGAGAAAAGTGTCCTAAGTTGGATGATTTTCATTTTGAATTTGACTTGGTCATTATATAGTAAGGTTGAACCAAAGTGAATGGTAAAATTTCTCCAATAGTTTACATAGGATTTTTACGCCCATTAGGACCATGTAGGCATCTAGTTGGGTGAAAAAATCAAGTAACTGTTGGTTGGGAGTGTGTTGGAGGAGATGTGGACACTTTCCAAAAATGAGATGGTGCTACAAGCTGCTGCTTCACAACAACCAAAAATGAGTTGAGGAGTGAAAAGTAGACTTTTTGAGCCTTTGAAGGAGCACAAATAATCACCCAAGTACTCTGGAGTATGATCCTCAAATCATTGGATTAGAATAGATGAATAGGAGTTTGAACTATGTATCGAAACTTTCTATTTTGATCACCACACCTACTCAAAGAAATGAATAGTACTCCCTCTCTGCTAGCAATTGAGTAAAATGATTTTGGGCATATCTAATTAGCTAGGATAGCTAAATTTTACAAGTAATTTCACTTAAAATGATACACTATACACAGAGAATGATGTTGGAGATAGACATCTGCGGAAGCACGTGAACAACACAAGGAAGGAGAAGAAGCTTAGAGCACAACACACAATACTGAATGTATTACTAGAGAATGTATTAGTAGCCCATTAGGGCAATATGCATATATACAACTAGGGGAAAAAACCTCCTAAAGAGGGAAAAAAGTGCCCTGACAATCCTAGTGTGTTCACACACATCACTACCTAAATATATCAACAAATCCCCCCTGGGAGTGATGTGGTGAACAGGGAGCTAGCACTCATGTATAAGGAAGTGCCAAGCTATGTGGAAATCACTCCACAAAAGGAAATAAGCCCAAAGCTTTGCGAAAAGCTTCAAACTTTTCCCTAGGCAGAGCCTTCATGAAATGGTCTGTAATGTTCTCCTACGTGGGCACATATGCCAAGCTGATCTCCCCAGCAGAGAACCTCTCCCTGACATAGTGATAATGCACTTCAGTGTGCTTAGTGCGAGCATGGAACATAGGGTTCCTCGCAACTTCCAATGCGCTCTAAATGTTAGTGAAGATGGTGGTGGCAGAAGACTGACCAACACCCAAATCAGCCATAAGGCGTGTGAGCCACACACACTCAACAGTCACTGTGAAAGCTGCCCTATACTCAGCCTCATAACTGGAAGTGGCCACAATAGGTTGCTTCTTGCTCAACCAAGATATACAGGAGCTACCAAGCATGAAGCAAAAGCCACTAGTGGACACATGAGTGTCATAACAAGCAGCCCAATCCGAGTTAGAAAAAGCATGCAAATGTGGTGGTACTGATCCCCCCTTAGGATAAAACAACCCAAGTAGCCGAGTACCACTCAAGTAGTGAAAGATGCGCTTAATCGCCTACCAATGCTTGACTCCTAGGCAATGCATAAACCTCCTCATCTGTGAGACAACAAATTGAATATCTAGCTGAGTAATGCATAAGTAAATCAAGCATCCAATAGCCTATTGATAGAGAAAAACATCAAATGCATCTCCAACATCATGAAGACTCAATCATAAACCTATCTCCATAGGAGTGGCAATAGGCTTACAATCTTCAAGGCCAAAACGCTACAATAATGTGTGAATATAATTCATTTGACACAAAGGCATTCCACCATCAAATTGCATAAACTGAATGCCCAAATAGTGATGCAAATGACCCATCAGACATCTCAAATGAGGCACGAAAATCAGCCTTAAAATCAGCTATATGCTTCTCAATAGGTCCAGTGAACAGCATGTCGTCAACATAGACAACAATGATCAGAAGCACATCATTAGCATGCTTAACATATAAGGTGGTTTCAGTTGGACTATTCTCAAAACCATGTGGAATCAGATAGGCATGTATCTTCTCATACCAAGCACGTGGTGCTTGCTTTAAACCTTATAATGCCTTCTTTAACCTGCACACCTGGTTTTCATGCCCTTTTTGCACAAAGCCACGGGGCTGAAAAACATATACTCCTTCATGCAAGTCACCATTCAGAAATTTTGTTTTGATGTCCAACTGATGTACATTCCAACCATGATGAGCTGCAAGTGCATAGATGCTACGAACTATAGTCATTTGGCAAGTAGGTGCAAAGGTCTCATCAAAATCAATGCCTCTTTCCTGCACATAACCCTTTGCAACAAGTCTAGCCTTATACCTTGTTGAAGCTCAAGGTCAAGGACAAGCATAAAAAGCATGTCAGAGAAGTGGACACACAAGAAGAAGGAGCACATAGGGAGCTCCAAGAAGTGCATGTCAAATTTTCAGAAGAAATCCCTATAAAATAGTGATTTTCATCACTAAAAACCATTGTAAATATCATTTCACCTTTTTGTAGCTCCATTTTGTGCAAGCCGAGGAGTCCTCGAGCTTGAGGACCATTAGAAGTATAATCCTACCAATTTTCATTAGACTTTGTTTGAGCCCCCAAATAAGCCTTGGAACCTAATTTTTAACTAGGCCGGACACTATGTCTGACAGGGCCAAAACTAGTCCAAAAACTATAAAAAAAGCTAGAGAGCTCATTTTTGAGGTTAGCTTGTTGTAGGTTTCAGCTTTGTAATAGATTTCTTTTGTAATCAAAGTCCTTCCATTGTTCCTCTCTTTGATCTTGGCTTGTGTGCATGTGTGTGTGCGTGTGTGTGTGCGTGCATGTATGTGCTTGTCACTCATATTTGCTCACCACAATTGCTCACGATCTTTATATCGGTCCTCACGTCTCCGCAGATTCACAAGTAAAGGAGGTGGTGCTTACGCTTGAGCTACACCAAATTTTGGCACCGTTGCTGAGGAGAAAGCTTCAAGGACGAGCTTTGTGATGGTAATATCGTAGATTTGTGACATTGTAAGGTAAAAAAAGCTATCATTTTTGTTTATTTTTTGATTTTTCTTCTTCGTCTTCATCATCATCACCATCTCCATCTTCTTGCATCTTCTTCTTCATAGAAAGTTCTTGTTTTTTTAGTGCATTTTCACCATTTTCATACCATCTTTCATGCATTATTGTGTGAGAAGGAGTTAGGAAGTGCAAGGGAGAGCAAGCGCTTGTGTTTTTTCATGATTTTCTGCACATACGGAGCTCGCCATTGCTCGGCACTCAGAAATTCGAAGTTCCTGCCAAAAAACACGATTCTAATTGAAAATCGTGATTTTCATAAAATTCAAATATTTTCAAAAAATTTATGATTCTCTATTTCCCGCCTAAAAGCTTTCTGAAAAGAACACGATTCTGAGATTATTCTTAGAATCGTGATTCTCTGGTTGTGCTCAAAATTGCGATTCTCTAAGATTCTCAAAAACAGGATTCTGAGGCAAAATCATGATTTTCAGACAACACGATTTTCATTAAGGCCAAAATCGCGATTTTCAGGTAAAAACACGATTCTGAGATGACACGATTTTCAGTGGGCTCAAAATCGCGATTTTCACAAATCACGATTTTCAGCGAAAAACATGATTTTGTGAAAACATGCTTCTCAGTGGCTCCAAAATCGCGCTTTTCAAAAACACGATTTTCATCCAAAATCGTGATTTTCACGATTTTATAAAAAAACACGATTCTCTGTTGGCACCAAAATCGCGATTTTCAAAAGTACGATTTTCATCCAAAATCGCAGTTTTCATGATTTTACAAAAAAAAACGATTTTGTGAAAACACGCTTCTCAATGGCTCCAAAATTACGATTTTCAAAAACACGATTTTCATCCAAAATCGTGATTTTCACAATTTAAAAAAAAAACACGATTTTCACTAAGGTTCAAAATCGCGATTTTCAGAACACGATTTTCAAGAACATGATTTTCATCAATGCTTAGCATCGCGATTTTCATGATTTCACAAAATCGTGATTTTTGTGGTTGCTCAGCATCGCGATTTTCATGATCCCTCAAAATTGCGATTTTCATAAGTGCTCAGCATCGCGATTTTCAGACCTCCCAAAATCACGATTTTCACACAAAATCGTGATTTTTTCAAAAGGTCTTGTTTGCCTATTTTGACCCCCAGGAGCCTGATTTGACATAACTTTTCCATCAAAAGTCCATTTTTTGAGCTTTATAGCTCGTTGGAAAGCTTGTTTCGAATCCCACACGACGTCAACTATTTTTTTCTAAGAATAATCCATTGATTTTTAGATAGAGTAATTTGAAGTTCACCTTCAGGTGGGGTTGGGAAGCCAAGGGAGAGAAAAATTGTTTCATGGGAAAGAAAAAAGCAAAAGAGAGAAGAAAGGGGGCTAAGATTGCAAAAAGGGAGGGAGACAAACATAAAATGCATGAAATAATCCCACATAAGGGTGAAACATCTAGAGAAAAATTGCAAGGAGTCAAGGAATCGGGTGAAATATCTGAGGGGGTAGGATCTTTATTTGCAACAAGAGAATATAAAAATACTTTTGTGCATATAAGAATAGGATATGACCACAGAAGGTTGAGTGTTTATATCAATCCTAATTGTGAGTGGAATTTAATTCATATTGTTGCATTCCCCATGTAAAGGTGAGTTTTCTCAAAAAACTCACATAGAAGGCCCAAAAGACCCTTACATCAAGAAACACAAATCACATTTTCTTGGTAATGTCAAGCAAATTTGGGTGGCCAAGAAATTACTTAGAGCCCAACCAAATCGCACTACGATATGGGTACCAAAGAAAGCCCTTGTACAAAATCAACCCCCTCACACTAGACTTCAAAATCTATGGTCTAGGCCTACCATGACTTATCCTCAAGAAAGACCACTTCCAATCAAAGGACCCAAAGCAATTAAGCCTAAACTCAGAAAAAATCCAAGGGGGGACTTCAAGGCAACAACCTGCACAACAAAGACACCAAGGCAAGGTAAGGGACGGAATCAAGCATAGAGCTCCAAAAAAGATCAAAGAACCTCTTCTGCAAGGATATGGGTTTGAAAGACGAAATCACCGATAGCATCCACAGAAGCAAAGGGCCAACCACGAAGGATCAAACCCTCAAGAAACCATCCAAACATGAAGCGGCCAAAGGTGATCACTACCCAATCGCAAACCGTTCACAAATGGATCCCTATAAGGAGGAATGATCAGTTGCCATCTCGAGATACAATGGATACCTCCAACAAAGATGGCATCAACATCCGTAAATAACATCAAAAGCCTCGATCAGCGACAACCATGTGCTCCTTGCACAACCCTATCTTTTGCACCATTCAGGTCATGCATTTCCAAAGTATGCATTAATATAGGGCCACATTACATGGCCGTGCATAGACACAATTGAGAGTCCCATGCACAAGAGCACATTGACACATGTAAACCATTTTTTGATACTAACCTTTGTCTTCTTGTTTTGTGACATGGTTCCTTAAAAAATAAAAAAATAAAAAAGAGATTGTTCCCAGGTTTGGCTCATGGAACATGAATGAATCATGCTTAATTGAAGGTGGAACTGTTGATGACTAGGCATTTATCAGTTTGGATAGAAGTGTGTCTCGGCTAGCAGATGATATTATTGTTACCTTATCAAGGTAGATGTCTAGAACTTGGCATGAACATGGCATCCACAACTATGGTTCCCCCTTACCATGGTAGGAGTGAAGAGCTTGAAGGTCCACAACTTGAGAGCTGCTTGACTACTGTATGTACGAGAGCATCCAAGGAGATATCTGCAAAGGGTAGTTTTGGTACACTGCAAATCCTTGTATGTATACTGGATGAGAAGACTCCTGCTTATGGTGAGGTAATGAGAATATGTAAAACTCAGCTTGGTGTAGTTACCGAATGTCATTTGTCAAGGAATATAAAGAGATTCAATTCTCAGTACTTGGAAAATGTTGCTTTGAAGAGAGCAGACAGGACCAGGCACTCAAAGAATTTCATCAGTGGATCCTCAACATGGACATTCATCAACAATGTCCATCATAAATGCCGAGAGCACAACACAAAGAGATAAACATCGATCAATGCTTCACCATGGTAAGTATCTTTTACCTTGGCAACACCATAACCATGATAGATTAGGAAACCTCTTCGTCGGCATACCCTTGAGCACTTAGTTCAAGACCCCAATTTTTGCACCATACTTCTTCCAATGCATTTTCCAAGTAAGCATGTATAGGGCTACATTACAAGGCCATGCACAAGGCACATATTTTCCTCAATCCATGCACGAACACACTTACCCATCATTCATTATGGGTTATGAGTACTTGGCATGACTACTATGAACATCATATTAAGAAGATCTAGAGGCCATCAATGGAGACTCACAATGACCCAATCATGCTGGAATCCAAGAAAGAAGCACATACCAAAGGACTACAACTTACAAAGGCTCGTAGTGACAAATGAAGAACCGGACAACCAACCCTCCCACATTTGGAAGATAGACGGCTCTGGTTCCTATCGAATGGACACTACCTCTCATAGCACTACCGGGAACAACCATTACAACAAGGGTCTGTCAGGGACAACAGACTCGAGAGGGGGGGAGTGTTGAAGCTCAAGGTCAAGGACAAGCATAAAAATCACATAAGAAAAGTGGAAACACAAGAAGAAGAAGCACACAGGGAGCTCCAAGAAGTGCATGTCAAATTTTCAGAAGAAATCGACATAAAATAGTGATTTTCATCACTAAAAAACCATTGTAAATATCATTTCACCTTTTTGTAGCTCCATTTTCTGCAAGCCGAGGAGTCCTCAAACTTGAGGAGCATTAGAAGTATAATAATACCAATTTTCATAATTTTTAGACTTCGTTTGAGCCCCCAAACAAGCCCTGGAACCTAATTTTTAACTAGGCCAGACACTAGGTCTGGATAGGGCCAAAACTAGTCCAAAAACTATAAAAAGAGCTAGAGAGCTCATTTTTTAGGTTAGCTTGTTACAGGTTTCAGCTTTGTAATAGATTTCTTTTGTAATCAAAGTCCTTCCATTGTTCCTCTCTTTGATCTTGCTTGTGTGCATGTGTGTGTGTGTGCATGTATGTGCTTGTCACTCATATTTGATCACCACAATTGCTCATGATCTTCATATCGGTCCTCTCGTCTCCGCAGATTGACAAGTAAAGGTGGTGGTGCTTACGCTTGAGCTACATACCTATCAATTGTACCATTAGCCTTATAGTTCAGCTTGTGTACCCACTTAGTGCCAATGGCCTCCTTGCCAGGAGGCAAGTCACATAAAGACCAAGTACTATTCTTCATTACAGCATCATATTCAGATTGCATAGCAGCCATCTAATTTTTTGAATTTTGTGCTTCATCAAACGAAACAGGCTCATTCTTATCACAGAGACTAGATGCAGCCATAACATAGCAATCTGATGTAAAAGAGGCACTATGAGAGCCTGAACGAGTATGATATGATAGAGGCGCATCTAATTTGCTTTCACGCAAAGTCTGCACCACCCATTTTGGCATAGTTTTTGCCTACTCAATATCAGCTCTCTCATCAACTAGTGCATCATGTAAATCTGCATCAGAAAAGGAATGATCTGCATCATCACATGAAACCTGCAAAGGTTGAGAAGTTGCCTCATTGGGACCAGCACTAAACTGTCCACCTGTAAAAAGAGGCAGCAAAGTACCATACATGTCTTTGGAGCTAACAGATGTCTCCTTAGTACATGAAAGCAATGGCTGAATAGCATCTTCCACAAAAACAACATCACGACTAACCAGAATGTGTTTAATTTGTGGATGATACATATGATAGCCTTTACTTTAAGAACTCTACCCAACAAAAATACATTTTACTACTTTATCATCCAATTTTCTACGATGTTGTTTAGGCACTAATGCATTTTCCAAACAACCAAAAACACGCAAATGAGCAACAGATGGCTTGCGATCATGCCAAGCCTCATATGGAGTGATAGACTACAACGCTTTAGTGGGACACCCGTTAAGTACATATGCTACACACATGAGAGCCTCAAGCCAGAAACTATGTGGTAAAGCTTGAATCTTGACCAATACACCTCGCCATCTCCATGAGTGACCTGTTCTTTCATTCAAAAACTCCATTCTATTGAGGTGTATAAAGCTTTGCATCTGACATAGCCTGAGAATCATGTACTACACATGCCGAATCATTAAGAGATCTTTCATAGTCTATGAGATTATACAACCCACGACATAAAATGCCAGAAGCAATAATCACATCGCCATTTGATATATCATGAACTGTACACCTGTCATCAACAAATTTCACAACCAAGCCAATCTTGGCTAATGCAAAAACTGATAACATGTTCTTCTTGATCCCTGGCACAAATAAAGCATCTGACAAAGTAAAAGAACTACCATCGGTAGTAGTCAAAATGATCTTACCAACTCCCATAACAGGATAAGAGGAGTTGTTAGTGCATGTAACAATATTCCCTCTAGGAGCAGGCTCAAGTGAAGAGAAGAAATTGCATTGTGAGGTAATATATTTGGTCGCCCCACTGTCAAAATACCAAACATCTGAGTCTACAGACATGCACTGTGCATGAGAAGATGGGTCAAAACTGCAGACAGTAGTAAACGCCCATTCTTCTTCCTGCAAAAGATTAGCAGACTCTGTTTTTGGTGTAGAGACCTCTACAACAACCATTCCAGCCTCTTTCTTATTTGCGTCTTTAGCATCTATTTTTGGACAGTTCTTTATGATATGATCATTCCCTTTACAGTACTTGCAAAATAATTTCTGCTTTTCTGATTTCTTCTCATCTTTATCTTCCTTCTTTGAATGTGCAGCATTTGTAGATTTTTGCTTACTAGTTGAAGAGCTCCATTTTCCTTTGCCCTTCTGACTAGCCAAGAAAGCTTGATCTACAACACGCAGAATGGACCTGTTCTGCCTGGACTGATCTTCTTGCAACAGAACAGAGACTAACTCCTCAAATGATAAGGCATTTGGATTGCCTTTCATCATTAAGTGAAGAGTAGAAGCAAAACTCTGATATGAATCATGAAGACCATTCAGAATGGTATGCACAAGTGAGCTATCTAGTTTAACCTCATCAGCATAAATCAATTGTTGCTTCAAGTCTTTGATCTTTGTTAGAAAACTATCCATAGAATCACCTTCATTCATGTGCTCACTCTCCAACTATTTTCGGAGGTAAGCAACACGAGCCTCTAAGTGTATCCCAAGCATCCTTAGCTGTTCTGCAAGAGCGAATATGAGGAATAATGGCATGTTTGACAAACAAAGCTATCAATGCATATGCCTAGGCATCTCTGCCATCCCAACAAATTTGCTCTACAGTAGGTGTAGCAGAAACCGCATCACAAACAAGAATATGCCAAATATCATCATCTTCCACACCTTGTGCCTCAGCTTCTGTACCTGCAGTTGTAACAGTTACAGGTGTGATAGGACATTTTTCAACACCTTGCACAATGTTCCATAGTCCTTTTGCAACCAATACATGTCGCATCATATAAGCCCATAATGGGTAGTTGGTACCATCCAACGTATCCTCAACATCCAACATATGGAATACATCATTGCTTTTAGCCATGGCCGGTGACTAAAATTCCTTGATGCAAAAAAATTGACTGTATCTCAAAAAGTTGAATAGAACTGCCCAGACAAATTCCGCTAGACCTGTAGCAGACTTTGAGATGCTTATACTAGCGAACAGAAACTAGTATATACCTTTGGCACAAAAAGACAAAATAGCCTACACAAGCATTGCGATAGTGCGTTCGGAGGTTGAAACGAGCTCAGATCGCAATTTTGGCACCACAAAGGGAAGGTGTTTTGATCTCAAAAACACACTGAGTATGCTCACCAAAATGCGTGGGATTCTGAGACTCCAATCAGAGGAGTGTCGATGGCACCCTAGATGAAGCGATGATGTGCTCTGATACCAATTGTTGGAGATAGATGTGTGCGGAAGCATGGTAACAACACAAGGAAGGAGAAGAAGCTTGGAGCACAACACACAATACTGAATGTGTTACTGGAGAATGTACAAAGATTAGTAGCCCATTAGGGCAATAGGCGTATATACAAGTTGGGGGAAAAAACCTCCTAAAGAGGGAAAAAAGTGCCCCACCAGCCTAGTGTGTTCACACACATCACTTCCTAAATATATCAACAAATGATTCTTAGCGAGTTAAAGGTGCATCCCCACATTTTCGAGCTTCAAGAGTTTACAGACTAGTCAACAGAGTTTTGAAGATATCTAGAGATTGGCTAAGGTAATGATAATGAAACTTTATAGAAAGAAAATAGACAGTATGGAAATCTTTATCAAAGTGATACCTGATGGAGAAGAGAGAGTGAGATATGATCAACATGTATGTATTAATGCACATAAATTACAATGTCATTGGCAATGAAACATTGCACAATGTGAGGGAAACATTGGAGCTATGACATGAGCTCAACATCAACAAGAGATCCCTCTAAAGACTCTTCCAATTGTGCTCTTACTTACGTGACTTTTTGAGTCTCCGTTTATAGCTGAAGTTGGTGCCTTTTTTGAATCTGAAATTTAAATCCTTTACCAAAAAGTGCCCATAGATTTTAGGAACTCAATCTGTAGCTAACTCACCAACTCATTTGTGAAAAGATCCTTCCTTATAACTCGTGATTAGAAGTGATTCCTTCTATGCACTTTCCAATGAGTAAAAATCAAACATTTTCAAGAGGTTGTTCATGTGCTAACACATGAATATACATATGAGCCATAGGATAAATGATCAAGTAAATAGGCTTGGAGTAAATTCCAGCAACAGCTCCGGCTAATATGCTAGGTCTTCAATCTTCTTTAATTTGTTGCAATCCAAGCATCATCTTGAACCTATTCACCTTAGTTCCATCCAAATATTTAGTTAGCATAACTACACATTGCAAATTGGTTGATACATAGGAAAATTGTATGTCCTTGCTAAGTAGCTTCTCTCTCACATAATGATGATGCACTTCAAAAGCCCAATCTACATAAAAGTATAGATTGATATCCAAGTCAGATGTGACTGGATAAAATAGTCCTTCATTTATGGTACCCTTAAGATACTTTAAGATCTTCTTGGTAGCTTCCATGTGAGGTATTCTGTGAGGAGATGGTTGGATACACTCCATAAATGAGGTGGTATTGCACAAATCTTGCTCTACACCTGCCAATGTAGCTTTATAGTACCTTAGTAGACACATTTAGCTTACCAAATATGGATTTGGATCCATAATGTACCTTGAAGCATCACCTTCAAATAGGTATGTCAAAACAGACTACTTTGAAGATTAAAGACTTCCAAAAACGTGCTATTTTGAGACTTGATCCTTCTCAATAAATCAGTCAATGCTCACTCACTCATTGCAATTGACCCAAGAGCATTTAGAAATAGCTATTTAGATTCCTATGCTTGCTATAGGAAGTTATTTCACTAATTTAGGATGAGTGTATGATGAGAAAGCACATTAAGAAGTTAGGGGTGTAATCTCGACTTTTTAGGAAGATGTGAGTGGGCAGACATAGGTGACTTGCAAAGGACTTATCTCACAAAGTACTAAACCAAATGATATGAAAAAGGATACATGCGAACTAAAAGGTGTAAGCTACATATCCCAAGTTGAATCACATCAATTCGATAAGTATTTGCAAAACACTCTTCAAAACAAATTCACTGAAATGAGCACTTAGTAGTAGACAACAGTAGATACCAAATGACTTGCATAAACTGAATGAAATGTATAATATTATGAATGTATGATCAAGGCAGATGATGTAGGCTTACCCATGGATGTGTGAGCTTAGTGTACCCACAATATTGAAGCTCAATGTGTCCTTCTTCTTGCTCTCTACCCACGACTAAAAATTAGGCTCTCTTTAAAGATGTGTCTTCAATTTGAATTTTGAATCTGCTACCTAAAAGTGATCGTATCTTTTAGGATTATAATTGATTTGATTCCAAACACTTAGTTGGTATGAAGTACAACTTGTAAAGTCATGATATTCTCTCAAACTTTTCCTTTTACATTTTTCTTGAGTTAGACTCATGGATTTTACAAGAGGTGTTCACATATGACTTATGGATAGTCACACCCAAGTTGTGAAGTGAACCTTTGATACTTGGTCAAGCATCAAGGCTTGCCAAATGTACCAACAACTCCCCTCAAGCCTAAGATGCTTGAGTCTTCATTCCATAAGTATCTCTTGCAAACCAATCATTGATTTGAACATGTTGTGTTTACTTCCATCAAGTGATTTGTTCATCATGTGTGCACATTCCATCTGTGTAGATACATAAGACAATTGTATATCTTTGCTTGCAATATTTTCTCTAACAAAGTGATAATGGACTTCTATATGCTTAGTCCTAGCATGAAAGATAGGATTAGCAGCTAAATGCAATGAACTCATATTGTCTCCAAATATATATGGAGTGCGAAAATCCAGCCCTAAGTCTGTATATAGCATCTTGATCCACGTTGCTTCCTGAGTTGTAGTTTCCAATCCTCTATATTCAGCTTCAGTTGAGGAGAGTGCTAGAATAGTTAGTTTCTTGGAAGACCAAGAAATGAGCTTTGTACCTGCAAAAGTTAGATATCTAGATGTACTTCTCCTATCACCTTTTGATCCTACCCAATCTACATTAGTAAGAAGCTATACACTTAAATCAGATGTGTAAGGGTAATATAAACCCTCGTTGATTGTTCCCTTTAGATACTTAAATATCGTGAGTTTTCCTAGGAGTGTGCATGAATTGGCTAAGCGCACTTACCCCATGGTAGATATCAACCCTAGTTAGTGTGGCATAGTTCAAGATTCCAACTAGACTTTGGTAGCTTGTAGTGTTTTCAATTGGTTCTCCTTCATGAGCACTTAACTTGTGGTTGATCTCCATGGGAGTACCTGCAACCTTAGTGTCCTACATTTTGAACTTTGCAATTGTATCTTCAATGTATTTCCTTTGTGTAAGAACATCCCTTGATCTGTATAGACAACTTCTAATCCAAGAAAGTAAATGAGCAATCCAAGGTCACTTATCTTGAACTCTTCCTTCATTTGGGCTTTGATCTTCTTGATTTCATCCAGAACATTACCTTTAAGAATGATATCATCTACATATGCACATAAATATATAACTTTAGAGTTATTCTTCTTAATGAAGAGTGAAGAGTTAGCCTTGCTCATTTGAATCCTTTATCGTGCAAGAATGTAACAAGTCTATGGTTCCAAGCTCTAGGGGCTTACTTGAGACCATAGAGAGCTTTCGTTAGTTTGCACACATATTTAGGATGTGATTTATTAATAAATCTAGGAGGTTGTTCCATGTACACCTCCTTTGAAATCCAACCATTTAAGAATGTATTTTTTACATCCAACTGATAAATGTTTCAATTCCTTGAAGTAGCTATACTCATGAGACCTCTAATTGTTGGCATCTTTGCCACAGGAGAGAAGGTCTCCTCATAATCAATCCCTTGGGTCTGAGCAAATCCTTTAGCCACAAAACTTTCTTTATACCTATTTATCGAACCATTAGAATTTCTTTTTACCCTATAAGTCAACCTAGATCCAATGATCTTCATGGATTGTTTCTTGGGAATTAGGTCCCAAGTCTCATTCTCTTGGAGTGTTTGTATCTCTTCCTCCATTGCTTCCTTCCACTCTGATTTCTTGTTTGCTTCTTCAAAGGTTGATGGCTCTAGTGAGTTATTATCCTGAGCAATATAGATTGAGTGTTTAGTGACCAGAGAAGCGTCAAATCCATACCTTTCTAGCTTCTTCTTTTCCCTAGTTGATCTCCTTATTGTTTCTTGAGAGGATTTTGCAATATCCCTCAAATCTTGCATTTTCTCTTTACCTTTGATTGTTCCATACCTTGAAATTCGTTCTTGGTGTCTTTTGATCATCATCATAGTCACTTGAATTTTCATGTTGTTGATCTTTCACCTTTTGAAATCTTGGAAAGTCCTCCTCTAGGTCATAAGGTAGCTTGACTTTTCTACAATCATCTTCAAACCACAAGTTGTTTTCATCAAAGAAAACATCTCTACTAACAATAAAGCCTTTAGTACTTGGATTATATAACCTGTACCTTTTTTTATTTAGATCATATCCTATGAACACACATTTCTCTGCCTTAGGATCCACTTTACCTCTGATTTGTGTCGGAACATGTGCATAAGCTATGCACCCACGTATTCTGCAATGATCTAGGCTAGGTCTCCTTCCATTCCAAGCTTCATATGGTTTCATCCCATCCACTGCTTTAGATGGGAGCCTGATGATGAGATAAGTGGCTATGGACAGAGCCTCTGCCCATAGATAGTTTGATAATTTTTTCTCATTAATCATGGACCTTGCTACTTCCACAATGGTCGTATTCCTCCTTTCTGCTACTCCTTTTTGTTCTAGAGTATACGTGGTAGTGATCTCTCTTTTGATGCCTCTATCTTGGAGCTATGCATCAAACTCATTGGAGAAGTATTCTCCCCCTCCATCTGATCTTAGCCTTTTCAAGGTTTTCCCTGTTGAGGATCTTCAACAAATGCTCCATTTCTTGTGAACCTTACTTGCAATCCTTTTTCTATAGTTTGTCCAACACTTATCAAGTTCTTGGTTATGGTAGATACATACAATACGTTGTTGAGTAGATTCATATTTCCATTTAGAGTCTTCAAATTTCCAATCTTTTCAATTCACTGCCTTGTGTCGTCTCCTATCTATACCTCATGTTTGTTCCTTGGATCCTCCAAGTCAGATAATAATGCCACATTTCTTGCCACATGATTTGAACAACTAGAATCTATATAGAATACATGCTCATCTGCTTTACCTTGCCTCATGGTCATGTTCATTAATAAAAGTGAGTCCTCTTGTGTCTACTCTTTTGTGTAATTGTTGTAGTCTCTTCTTCCTCTATAGCTTCCTTGGTTATTGTAGTTGTTGTAGTTGTTGTTGTAATTGAAATTTTTTGATCTTCCTCTTCCGTAACTTCCTCTATTGAAGCCTCTTCCTCTCTGATTTCTAGGGTTCCTAAAACAATTCTCAATTTTATGGTTAGTCAATCCACATATGGCACATGGAGAGGTGCTTTGGAATCTCCTCGTGCCTTGTCTACCTCCTCTGCCTCTTTCGCTTGTACCTCTACCTCTTCTTGCAAAGTTAGCTTGGGAGGTACTAGCTTCATCATCAGATTTCTTTCCTTTACCATTACTATCCTTAATCTTGTTCTTATCAGTCTATAGGCCAGAGGATTGATTACCTTTTGATTTGTCATTGTTCTTCAAAAGCTTGGATTCATGAGTGAATAGTTGCCCCATTAGAGTATTGAAGTCAGGTACCTGCATGTTTATGTACAGATCCATTGTTGTGGTGAATTCTTTCCATTTATCAATTGCCTTGATTCCATTGATCACTTTTCTCACAATTTTCTCCTCTTCAATGAATTCTCCAATGCTTCCAAGTTGATCAGCTAGGTCCTTCATTTTAGTGACATAATTAGTCACATTCTGGTTACACATCTTTTTGAGTGTTGTGAACTCCATCCACAATTGGTTCTTTCTTGCTCTAGTGCTTGAAGAAAAGAATGCTTCAAGTGCATTCCAGGTTTCTTGTGATGTCTTACAATTTCTAATGTGTGGAAGCAAGAAATCAAAAACTGAGTTGAGAAGATATGACCTAGCCAAAGCATCCTTTGAGCACCATGTTGATAATCTTTCCTATTCTTCTTGAGTAGGTTGCCCTTTGCTTATGAGTATTGGCATTAACTCATCTCCAGATATGTAACCATAGAGATATCTACCTTGTAGATATGCTTCCATTTGAATAGACCAAGCACAATAATTAACTTCATCCAATTTGTCAATTGATGATGGGAATCCATCTCCCATGTTGAGTAGATGATAGCTCTGATACCACTATGAGGAGATGGTTGGATACACTCTAGAAAGGAGGTGGTGCTACATAAATCTTGCTCTACAATTGCCAATGTACCTTCAGAGTACCTTAGTAGAAACCTTTAGCTTCCCAAAAATACATTTGGATCCATAATGTACCTTGAAGCATCACCTTTAAATAGTTATGTCAAAATGGATTATTTCCAAGATTGAAGACTTCCAAAAACTTGCTATTTTGGGACTTGATCCTGCTTAGTAATTCACTCAGTGCTCACTCATTGATTGCAATTAGCCCAAGAGCTTTTAGAAATCGCTAATTAGGTTCCTAAACTTGCTAGAAGAAGTTATTTCACTAATTTAGGGTTAGTATATGATGCGAAATCACATTAAGAAGTTAGGGGTGTAATCCCGACCTTTTAGGAAGATGTTAGTGAGCAGACATAGGTGACTTGCAGAGGAATTGTCTCACAAATTACTAAACCAAATGATACGAAAATTGATAGTTGAGAACACGAAGTTGTAAGCTACATATCACATGTTGAATCACATTGATTGGATAGGTATTCATAGAGAAGTCATCAAAACAAATTCACTAAAATGAGCACTTAGTAGCAGACAATAGTAGATACCAAATGACTTGCATAAACTGAATCAAATGTATAATATTATGAATGTATGATACAAGGGAGATGATGTAGGCTTATGCATACATGTGTGGGCTTAGTGTACCCACAAGCTTGAAGCTCAATGTGTCCTTCCTCTTGCTCTCTACCTGCAACTAAAAATCAGGCTCTCTTTATAGATGTGTCTTCAATTTGAATTTTGAATCGGCTACCTAAAAGTGATCCTACCTTTTAGAATTCTAATTGATTTGATTCCAACCACTTATTTGGTATGAAGTAAAACTCATATAGTCACGAGATTCTCTAAATTTTCCTTTTACATTTATGTTGAGTTAAACTCATGGGTTTTACAAGAGGTGGTTAAACCCAAGTTGTGAAGTAAACCTTTGATATTTGTTCAAGCATCAAGGCTTACCAAATTTACCAACATATTCTTGGTGTATGCATAAATTGATAATTTACTTACTCCATAGCATATGTCTATGCTTGTTAGGGTTGCATACTCGAGACTCCCTACAAGCCTTTGATAACATGTAATGTCTTCAAGTAGTTCTCCCTCATGAGAACTAAGTTTGTGATTCAATTCCATAGGTGTACCTGCATATTTTGCATTCTCCATCTTGAACTTAACAAGCATATCATGAATGTACTTTCTTTGGGTAATGAACACACCATATTCTGAATACACAATCCCTAAGCCAAGAAAATATGTAAGCAATCCAAGATCATTGATCTTGAATTCTTCTTTCATCTGAGCTTTGATCTTCTTGATGCCATTGGCATCATCTCATGTAATGATAATGTCATCCACATAAACACAAAGGTAGATAATTTCTGAATTAATCTTCTCAATAAATAATGAAGAATACTTTCACCAGTTTACATACAAAATCTAGTTTGTCCTTGTCTTGATATCCTCGTGATTGAGACATGTAGACCTCTTCATAGATCCATCCATTAAGGAATTCAATTTTAACATCTAATTAATATAATTTCCAATTCTTTGAAGCAGAGAATACTTACTAAAACCCTGATTGTTGGCATCTTACCCACATGTGAGAAGGTCTCCTCATAATCCACTCCATTGGTTTGAGCAAACCAATTTGCTACTAGCCTCGCTTTATACCTGCTAATTGAACCATATAAATTCTTCGTCACTTTTTAAATCCATCTGGATCCTATTACCTTTATGCATGATTTCTTGGGAACCAAATCCCAAATGTTGTTCTCTTGAAGTGCTTCAGTTTCTTCCTACATAGCTTCTCTCCATTCTTGCTTCTTATTTGATTCTTCAAATGAAGAAGGCTCCTCTAACATAGAATCTTTAGCCATGTATATAGAATGCTTGGTGACTAGTGATGTGTCATAGCCATACCTTATGGGTTTCTTGCTCTCCCTTTGAGATCTTCAAAGTGCTTTATTGGATGAATCTGGAATTTCTTCCAATTGTTTGAATTTTATATTGCCCTTGGACTTCCAAGCTCTGAAATCAATATGTTCATCTTTTGAGTTGACATCTTCTGATATTTGTAATTCTCCTTGAGTCATATTTGGAAAATCATTTTCCAATTCATAGGGCTATTAATCTATTTCTGTTCTCTGCCACTTTTGTTTAGGAGTGTACCTTGTTGTAACCTCTCTCTTTATGCCTCTGTCTTGTAAGAATGACTCAAATGCATGTGAGAAACACTCACCACCTCCATTAGATTGGAGCATCTTCAAGATTCTACCTGTTTGATTCTCGACCAATGCCAAATACTTCTTGAAACAAGTGAAGACTTCATCTTTATGCTTCATAAATTAAAGTATTGTCCATCTACTATAGTCATCTATGAATGAAACATAGTACCTTGATCATGAGATTGATGGCTCTCTACTAGGACCCCACACTTCTGTGTGCATAAGCTCCAAGTAGTCTTCATACATGTATCCTCTTTTTTTGAATGGTTGCCTGTGTGATTTGCCAAATTGGCATGCTCCACATTTATAAATCATGTGTTGCTTGGAAACATTTGGAATGCCAAGCACACTTTGATCCCTGCATATTTGCGTTAGTTTACTTTCACGTATATGACTTAGTCTCTTATGCCATATCTCCAATTCTCATAGGGTTTGATCTTTGTAATTGAAGAGAGCAATATTTTTGGTAACTTCAACTTCAAAAGTAAAAAGTCCGCCAGATTTCTCACCGTTTTCTATGCTCTTGAAGCCTTATTGAGGGTCGTCCACATATGCTCCATGCCTTGTGAATCTAAACTTTAAGCCTTTCTCAACAATCTGCCCACACTGATTAGGTTTTTTGTTATGGTTGGCACATACAATACCTTGCTTAGGAGGTTCATGTTTCCATCAGATGCTTTAACATTTCAAACCTTCTTAATAGAATGCCTAGTGCCATCACCTATCTAGACTTCATCATTTCCTTTAGGTTCTTGCTTGGTTGTCATATTCATGGGTAGTAAGGAGTCCTTTTCATCATCTCTATAGTTTTTGTATTCGCTTCTACCTCTAAAGCCTTCTTGATAGTTGTTGTTGTAGCCTTGGTTGTAGTTGTGATGGTAGTTGCTTCCTCCATTATTGAACCTGCCTCTAGATTGTCCATAGTCTCCTCTATGGAAGCCTCTTCCTCTCCGATTCTTTTTGTTCTTGAAACACTCATCTTTGTTATGATTGGTCAAGCCACAAATGTTGCAAGGTGAAGAGTTTTATGGTCTCCCCCTACCTTACTTTCCTCCTCCATCCCTTCCTCTAGTACCTCTTCCTCTACCTATGAAATTCACTTGAGAGGTACTTGCCTCTATTTCATTACTTTTACCTTTGCCTTTCTCTTTACTCTTATTTTTTTCTGTGTGAAGGGCAAAAGATTGATTACGTCTAGAAGTATCTCCATTTTTGTTGAGCTTTGTCTCATGTGTGAAGAGTTGTCCCATCAATGGGTTGAGGTCAGGTATCTGCATGTCCATATATAGGTCCATTTCTATGGTAAAAGACTCCCATTTATCATCAGATTTAATGCCATTTATGATCTTCCTTACTATCTGCTCCTCTTCTATTTCTTCTCCTATACTCCCAAGTTGATCAGCTACATCCTTCATCTTGGTCACATAGTCCACTACACTTTGCTTTGGTTGCTTCTTAAAGGTTGTGAACTCCATCCAAAGCTGGTTCTTCCTAGACCTTGTATTTGTTGAGAAGTATGAAGAGACTACTTCCCAAGTCTCTTGGGAGATCTTGCGATTCCTAATGTGAGGTAATAGGAAATCAAATATTGAGTTAAGTATATGAGACTGGCTAGAGCATCCTTTGCACACCATGTAGCTAGTTTTTCTTATTCCTCTCTTGTAGGTTGATGTTTGCTTTTGAATGTTGGCATTTCTTCATCTCAAGAGATGTATCCATACAAGCTTCTTCCTTAGAGGCAAGCCTTCATCCTTAGGGACCATGGTGGATAATTGCCCCTGTCCAATTTATCAATGAATGATGGAAATCCATCTCGGATTCTATTGATGATTTGCATCACGATTTTCTCTTATCAATTAATTCTCAAATGCTTCCAAGTTGGTTTGCGATGTCCATCTTGAAATTAGTCACACTTTGCTTGAGCATTTTCTTGAGTATTGTAAATTACATCCATAGTTGATTCTTCCTAGATTTGATACTTCGAGAGTATAATGCTTCCAGAGCATTCCATCTCTCTTGAGATGTCTTATAGTTCCTAATGTGAGGGAGTAAAAATTCAGAGATAGAGTTGCAAATGTATGTCCTTGCCAAATCATCCTTTAAGCATCATGCATTCAACCTTTCCTACTTCTCTTGTGTTTGTTGGCCCTTGCTTCTGAGTATTGGTGTCATCTCATCTCTAGATGTGTATCCATATAGGTTCCTTCATTTTAAATAAGCATGCATTTATATTGATAATGTTGATTGATTTCCTTAAACCAATTTGTCAATGGATGATGGGAATCCATCACCTATGATGCTTAGCCTTGATCTTTGCTCTGATACTAATATGAAGAGGTGATGGGATATTGACAGAGATGAGAATGTGTTGGCAAAAACGTGCTCAACATTAGCCAAGATGGCTCCTTGGATATCTAGTAAACTCCTTTAGCTTCCCAAATATGCATTATTAAGAACTTGTGAGTTCTTTGGAACATCATCTACAAATATTTTTTACAACAAAAAAGTTTCCATATCACAATGTTTGATAAAACGTTCTATTTTTGGATGAGAAGCTATTGAAAAATGTCTTGAGCTCATAATCTAGTAGAAGTTAATCAAAGAGCTTTTGATACTTTGAATTAAATTTTAAGCTCACAAAGTACTCTATTAGTAATGAGAGAATGTGTAATCATTGTAAATGAATCATAATGTGTATTGATATGAAACATATGATACAAAGGACTTGTAGAGGGCCTCTGTCACTTCAAGTGAATACACTGTATGCTCATAACTACAACTTAAAACTCACTATAATGCTAACATATCCCACGACTAAAAGACAGTGTATATTCACACTTTGTTGAGCTTGAGAGTGGTTGAATGTTCTACCTACAAGATAGTCCAAAATCTTAGGATGAGTTTGAAATTAAATCTAAAGAGGTTTTTTGAGTTTGCATCCCATTAGATCATGAGTTTTTCTCCTTCATTTTCTTTTACAATTGAGTGAGAAAAGCTCAAGGCTTTAACCTTTGAGCCTAGTAATTATAAGCTAAAATATGAATTACATTTATGCATGATTAAATCTAAGATAAATCCAAGAGCATAGGCCAAGCTCTTAGTCTTGCTCCTCACACCAACATTCATCACATCAATTTGGTAGATCTTCCAATTCTTGGAAGATGCAATGCTCATAAGCACTCTGATTGTTGGCATCTTTTCCATAGGTGAGGTCTCCTCATATTCAATTCCTTGTGTCTAAGCATACCCTTTACCCACAAGTCTAGATTTATACTTTTTGATGGTTCCATCAGAGTTCTTCTTCTCTTTCTATACCTAGGTAGATCCAATGATCTCTATGGTTAAAGTCTTGGGAACCAATTACCGAGTGTGGATCTCTTGAAAAGCTTCAATTTCTTCTTCCATGGCATTCATCCACTCTCGTTTTGTCTTTGCCTCCTCATAAGATAAGGGCTCCTCAGAGTCTAAATCCTATAGTAAATAGATAGAGTGTTTATTTATTATGGATGTATCATAGCCATAACTCTCTTGCTTCTTCTTCTCCCTAGTAGATTATTTGATCGTCTATTGAGAGGATTCTGCTCTCCCCCCTCAACTCTTGCACCTTAGCCTTGTGTTTGGAGTTCTGTGAGTTGATTTCTCTTCATGGAGACTTTTGATCATCTTCAAAATCACTTGATGCTTTGTGCGTGTGTGCATTCTTGCTTGAGAGAGTTGGAGAGTCTTCCTTTAGATCATATGGCAGCTTAATCCTCTTGGAATCATCTTCAAACCATGGTTTTTTATCATAAAGAACAATAGTCTCACTTATTGTAAAGCCTTTATTGCTAGGATTATATAGTCTATAACCTTTTTGATTAAGACCATAGCAACCAAAGATCCTACAATGGTCCAAACTTGGTCTTGTTTGATTCCATGTTTCATATGGAGTCATACCATCTAGAGCATTTGAAGGTAATATATTTATCAAATATGCGATAATAGATATTGCCTTTGTCCACAATTAGTTTGGTAGCTTCTTTTCATTCAACATGGACCTTATTACTTCCATGATGGTTAAACTCCTTCTCTCTGTCACTCCATTCTACTTAGGGGTGTATCTAGTAGTGATTTCTATTTTAATCCCTCTATCTTGGAGATATGAATCATTTTCATGGTAGAAATATTCTCCCATTGCATCTTACCGTACTCTTTTTAGGGTTTTACTTGCTTGATTATTCACAATAAATATTACTTAAATCATGAAAACACTTCATCTTTATGCTTCATGAAGTACAATAGTCCAACTGCTACAATCATCTATAAATTGCACATAATACCTTGATCTTGAGATCAAATGTTCTTTGTTTGGCCCCCAATTATCCTTATGGACAAGATCTAGAAGGCATCTATGTATGTATCCTTTTTTGGTGAATGATTTCCTCTGTGATTTCCCAAATTATAGCATGAGTTGTTTTGAGATATTGGGTAGTCCAAGTACAACCTGATGTCTATTGCTTTGTTTGAAGGATCTTTCTCTAGTTTGAGCAAGCCTCTTATGCCTAAGCTCAAGTTGTGATAGAGTTTGGGTACCATACTTGAACAAAGGAATGTTCTTGGTGTCTTTTGGAGTTCAAATGTGAACAACCTACTTATCTTCTCTCCCTTTGCTATCTTGTTGAAACCTTTATATGGATCCTCTACATAGGCTCCATGCATGGTAAATCTTGTTGGTGCAATTAAAACCCAAACCTACATAGTTGATGAATACACATAAGCTTGATATATTAGCATATCACTTGAGAAGATTCATATGTACAACATCTTATAACTTTGAGTTTAATTACTCATTGTAAAAGTAATATAGACCTAGGAGGAGTTAGGAAGCTTGGAATATTTATCATTTGGTAGTTAAATTTTAGAGAGAGACAATCCTATACTTTAGGATCACTTTTAACCGAGGATTTGAATTTGAATTCTAATGGCTGGCTCCAACACAAAGCTATAAAACTTGGAAAGAAACTCCTGCGTGCAATCTCAAGGTTCATAGATCACTTTTCATGTACCTTCATTGAGAAGAGGAGCTCAACTCATAGCTCTCTCATTCTACTATCATTGAGAAATGCCTTATTGCCAATGACTTTGTAATTTTACATGATTTTGTTAATACTTATTCATTACTTCCTAGTCTCATATCTCTGTCATACTCTATCACGATAGTGATTTTGTCTGAGTTGGTTCTCACTCTGTAGTTCATCATTTTGCATGATTCAAAGCATGTCCTGTTTAGCGTACTATCTATTTTTATCTCAAAAAGTTTCATCTACTTTAATTGATTCAATCATCAGATATTAATCAAAGTTTACTCACGGGTCTATGACTGTGTAAGCCCGTAAAAGTCAGGAGTATTGATCTACTTGCTAAACATAATTCTCTGTACATGGTTCATCATTTTAGATGCTTCCACTCATGAATGGTAGATTTTTTAGCTAGTTAAAGATCCCCAAAAGTAATTTTGCTAATTGCTGCTGTACACAGAGAATTAAGTGAAACCGTGAGCAGGTGTCTCAACCAAAATAACAAGTTTTATGCATTAGATCATATGCACACCTATCTATTTTGATCCTATCATTTGTGCCCCATCTTCATCTTCCAAACAACATATATGATCATTTATGCTTATTAGCTAGCTAAGGAGGCCTACAACACTCTCCAGCCATCATTTATAACATGTGTGAAGTAGGTTTTAGCTACACCAACTCATCTCTTGTGATTATCCACCATCTCTTCCAACAGTGGTATTAGAGCAAGCAAAATCAAGATGGGGATGGTTTTCCATCCTTCATTGACAAGTTGGATAGGAACAACTACTCAGCATGGTCCATAAGGATGCAAGCATACCTTCAAGGGAGAAGCTTTTATGGATACATCTTAGGAGATGAAGATATGCCAATCTTTAGGAGAAAGAATCAACTAACAAGGGAAGAGCAAGAGAGGCTAACCACATGGTGTGCAAAGGATGTTCTTGCAAGGTCATACTTACTAAACTCAATCTCTGATTTCTTGCTACGTCTTGTTAGAAACTGTAAAACCTCCCAAGAGACTTGGGAAGTGCTTTCATCATACTTCTCCTCAACACAAGAGCTAGGAAAAATAAGTTGTGGATGCAATTTAGAAATCTCATGAAGAATCCAAAGCAAGGAGTGGCCGACTATGTAAGCAAAATGAAAGATGTTGCAGATCAACTTGCAAGCATTGGAGAAGAGATAGAGGAAGAGCACATTGTGAGGGAGATCATTGATGGGATTAAATCTGATGACCAATGGCAATGCTTCACCACTGCAATGGATCTCTACATGGATATGCACATACCTAATCTCAACACTTTGATGGGACAACTCTTCACCCATGAAGCAAAGCTCAACAGAAATGTTGACAACCCAAGAGGTAACCAATCTTCTGCCCTTTATATAGATAAGAATAAAGCTAAGGATAAAAGTGAAAGTAAGAAACAAGATGAAGAAGCTATTACCTCTCAAGCCAATTATGCAAGAAGAGGAAGAGGTGCTAGAGATAGGGGCAAAGGAGATAATCAAGGTAGGGGGAGACCCTACAACAATTTTCCATGCAATATATGTGGTCTCAACAACCACACTAGTGCAGAATTACAATCAAGGCTACAACAACAACAACCATCAAGGAGGATTTAGAGGAAGAAGGGACTTCAATAACTACACTGAAGATCAAGAGGATTCTCTAATCATTATGAACATTAAATCCAAGCAAGGTAAAAATGATGAGCATCTCTTTTACATTGATTCAAGTTGTTCAAATCAGGTGGCAGGGAATGTAGCAATCTTATTAGATCGTGAAGAACCAAAGGGAAAGCATGAGGTACAAAGAGGAGATGACACCAAGCATTCACTCAAGCAAATTGGAAATGTTAAGACATCAAATGGCAGTATGAACCTTTTGAGCCAAGTTCTGTACGTGGCTACCATAACCAAAAATTTAATTAGTGTTGGACAGATGGTAGAGAAAGGTCTTCAGGTCAGGTTCACCAAACAAGGAGCATATGTGGAAGACCCCCAACAAGGATTCAAGAGAATAGCCAAAGGTGAGAAGACAAGTAGATTGTTTACTTTTGAAATTGAAGACACAAGGAATATAACACTATTCAGTTATAGAGAAAAAACCCTATATGAGTTCAAAATATGGCACAAGAGGGTAGGACACATAGGAGAGAGAACTTTGAAGCAAATTTGCAAGGATCAAAGTGTGCTTGGGATTCCTAATCTGACCAAGCAGCATATGATCTAGAAATGTGGAGCTTGCCAATTCAGCAAAGCTCACAGGGAACCATTCAATAGGAAAGGATACATCCATGAAGATTATTTGTAGCTTATACACACTGATGTGTGGGGTCCTAGCCAAGATCCATCCATCTTAGGTTCAAGGTACTATGTCTCTTTCATTGATGATTAAAGTGGGTGGACAATTCTCTATTTTATGAAGCATAAGGATGAGGTATCTACATTCTTTAAGAAATACTCGGCATTAGTAGAAAGCCAAATAGGAAGGAGCTTGAACAGAATCAGGTCTAATGGAGGTGATGAGTACTTTTCACATGAGTTTGATCTATTTCTACAGGACAGAGGCATAAAGAGGGAAGTAACAATTAGATACACTCCTAAATTGAATGGAGTGGCAGAGAGAAGGAACATGTTAATTGTTGAGGCATCTAGGTCTATGTTAAATGAGAAAAAATTACCTAATTATTTATGGGAAAAGGCTATTTCTATAGCTACTTATTTGGTTAACAGGCTTCCATCCAAGTCATTGGATGGAATGACACCATATGAAGCTTAGAATGGTAGGAGACCTTCATTGGATCATTGCAAAATATTTGGGTGCATTGCCTATGCACACATCCCATCATAGATCAGAGGGAAACTTGACCCTAAGGCTAAGAAGTGCATCTTCATTGGGTATGATTAGAATAAAAAAGGATATAGAATTTATAATTCCACTTACAAGGCATTCATAGTTAGTAGGGATGTAGTCTTTGATGGAATAACTCTTGGTTTGAAGATGACTATAGGAAGGTTAAACTACCTTATGACTTGGAAAATGACTTTCCAACACTAACTCAAGAAGACCAACACCAAGCAAAGGACTTAAACTCAGAAGATGAGGAGCAGATTGATTTCAAAGCTTGGAAGTCAAGAGGCAAGTTCAAATACAAACAATTAGAGGATCTACCCGAGTCTTCCAATCAAGCATTAAGAAGGTCACAAAGACAAAGTAAGAAGCCCATAAGGTATGGATATGATACATCTTTAGTAACAAAGCACTGTGTATACATCACTAAAGATTCAATGGCAGACAAGCCTTCTTCATTTGAAGAGTCTAAGAAGAAGGGAGAATGGGTACAAGCCATGAAGGAGGAAGTGGAAGCATTGCAGGAAAATCATGCTTGAGACCTAGTTCCCAAGAAACCTGATATGAAGGTAATTGGTTCAAGGTGGATATATAAAGTTAAAAAGAACTTTGATGGTTCTATAAACAAGTACAAGGCAAGACAAGTGGCAAAAGGATTTTCCCAAAAACATGGAGTAGATTATGAAGAAACATGTTCACCTGTGGCAAAGATGCCAACAATCAGGGTATTGGTAAGTCTTGCTACATCCAAAAATTGGAACTTATATCAGTTAGATGTGAAGAATGCTTTTTTAAATGCTTGGATATCAGAGGAAGTGTATATGGCACAACCACCAGGTTTTGAAGATGAAGAAAAGGCAGGATATGTATGCAAGATTAGAAAAGCACTTTATGTTTCTCAAGCAAGCTCTTAGAGCTTGGAACCATAGACTTGTTTGTTTTTTGCAGGATCAAGGGTTTATAGCAAGCAAGGCACATTCTTCTTCGTTTGTGAAGAAAAATAAATTAGAGATCATCTACTTGTGTGTTTATGTGGATGACATCATTATTATAGGTAATGATTCTGATGGTATCAAGTAGTTCAAGGTTCAATTGATGAAGGAATTCAAAATCAGTGATCATTATGATGGTATCAAGCAGGTCAAGGTTCAATTGATGAAGGAATTCAAAATCAGTGATCTAGGGTTGTTAACCTATTTCCTTGACTTAGAACTTGTGTATACAAATTTAGGTATATTCATCACACAAAGGAAGTACATAAATGATATGCTCGTAAAGTTTAAGATGGATAACACTAAAGTTGCATGTATTCCTATGGAGATTAATCATAAGTTAAGTTCACATGAAGGTGAACCACTTGTTGATATTATAGGGTATCAACAACTTGTGGGTAATCTTAATTATGCCACCTTAACAAGAGTGGATACTGCATATGCTCTGAGTACACTAGGTCAATTCATGCATGTACCAAGAAAGCCACACATGGAAGCTACAAAGAAGGTACTTAAAGTACCTAAGGGGTACAATGAATGAGGGGTTATTCTATCCCTTCACTTTTAAAATAGATATAAAGTTATATTCGGATGCAGATTGGGTTGGCTCCAAGGATGATAGGAGGAGCACTTCAGGGTACCTATCGTTTGCAGATTCAAAGCTCATTTCATGGTCATCCAAGAAGCAACCAACTGTGGCCTTATCTTCCATAGAAGCAAAATATAGAGGCTTAGCTAATGCAACTCAAGAAGCTATGCCGCTTAAGCAATCATATGCAGACTTCGGGATACATTCCTACACTCCAACTATATTTGGAGATAATACCATCTCACTTCATTTGGCTTCTAACCCTATGTACCATGCCAAGACTAAGCACATTGAAGTGCATTATCATTATGTTAGAGAAGGATTGCTAATCAAGGATATTCAATTAGCATATGTATCAACTCATTTGCAATGTGCAGATTTACTCACTAAAGCTTTGGATGGAACAAAGTTGAACAAGCTCAAATTAATGATTGGGATGCAAGAGATCAAGGAGCAATGACTATCAAGCATGTTAGGCTTGAGGGGGATCTGTTGGTGTAATTAAAACTTAAGCGTACATACTTGATGAATACACATAAGCTTGATGTATTAGCATATCACTTGAGAAGCTTCATATGCACAACCTCTTGTAACTTTGAGTTTAATTACTCATTGTAAAAGTAACATAGACCCATGAGGAGTTAGGAAGCTTGGAATCTCATATCATTTGGTAGTTAAAGTTTAGAGAGAATCAATCCTATACTTTAGGATCACTTTTAGGTGAGAATTTGAATTTGAGTTCAAATGGTTGGCTCCAACACAAAGCTATAAAACTTGGAAAGAAAATCCCACGTGCAATCTCGAGGTTCAGAGATCATTTTTCATGTACCTTCATTGAGAAGAGGATCTCAACTCATAGCTCTCTCATTCTACTATCATTGAGCAATGCCTTATTGCCAATGACTTTGTAATTTTACATGATTTTGTCAATACTTATTCATTACTTCCTATTCTCATATCTTTGACATACTCTATTACAACACTGATTTTGTCTGAGCTGGTTTTCACTATGTCGTGCATGATCTTGCATGATTCAAAGCATGTCATATTCAGCATACTGTCTATTTTGATCTCACAAAGTTTTCTCAACTTTGGTCCACTCAATCATCAGATATTAATCAATGTTTACTCACAGTTTTGTGACTATGTAAGCTCGTAAAAGTCGGGAGTATCGATATACTTGCTAAACATAATTCTCTGTACATGGTTCATCATTTTAGATGATTCCACTCAGGAATGGTAGCTTATTTAGCATCCCCAAAAGGAATTTTGCTAATTTCTACTGTACACAGAGAATTAAGTGAAACACTAAGCAGGTGTCTCAACCAAAATAGCAAGTTTTATGCATTTGATCATATACACACCTATTTGTTTTGATCCTATCATTTGTGCATCATCTTCCAAACAACATATATGATCATTTATGTTTATAAGCTAGCTACAAAGGGCCACAACACTCTCTAGCCATCATTTATAGCAGGTGTGAAGCAGGTTTTAGCTACACCAACTCATCTCTTGTGATTATCCACCATATCTTCCAACAAATCTCACCTGCAAACCTTTCTCCAAAATCTCAAGTACACTTATAAGATTCTTTTTAATGGTTGGCAGATAAAGAAATCTGCTTAGTAGGTTCATAGTGCCATTAAATGTCTTGCATTTCCTATCTTTGCAGGTAGATGGCTTGTGTCATCACATGTTTGGACTTCATGCTTGTTCTTTGGATTTCCAAGTTAGAGAGTAAAGCTACATTTTCTACCACATGATTTGGGCGTCCAAAATATATGTAGAATTATGCATTCTCATCTGAATTACCTTACTTCCTTTTGATGTTGATAAGTAGAAGTGAATCCTCTTCATCTTCATCATTTGTGTATCTTTTGTAGTCTCTCCTTCCTTTCTTTCCCCCTTTATAGTTGTTGTTGTAGGAATTGTTGTTAGAAACTCTTGTTGGCCTCCCAAAGCTTCCAAAAAACGTTTATAGACCAATATAGTACTTTGGAGCATCATTCCTTAAAGTCTCTGTAGAAACAAATAAGTTATGAATACAAAGCACCTTGAGAAAAACTTATCTTCATGGAAGAAGGCCCTCATTGTTTTGCTCAATGTTGAAAGCTTGGTAGCAGTTGACCGGATACCTTTTGCACACTTTCAAATGAAGTGTTAAGAAAGATCAACCAAGTTACTTCATGAATTTAGAGTCACCATACTCAGAGCAATGTGCATAAGAATTCTAGGGGTTAGACCCAACTTTTCAAGAAGAGATGATACAAAACCGTGTCACATAGATTCAACGATAACTCAAGATCTATGCATACAATCATTATGAAACTTTGTAGAAATGCTAAATATAGTCCTCAATCAGTGTCCCAATTAATGGATTGGATAATGAGTACTCGTACATAGAGAAATGACTCAGACAACTTGAGAGAGTTGCTCAATGTACTGTAGCAAAAAACAAGGTTTTACAAATCAATAAGATTGAAGTATAAAATGTATTCCTAAAGGATATAGAGAGAGTATTGGTGTCTTCTTTAGCTTTACGATAGTAAAATATTTGCTCAATATGAGTGGTGATCAGCTCTAACCTCACTCTTATCCCATGGCTCAAACCATAGTGTATTTATACACTCTTTGACTTTATGGTTGTTAGATCTTCCACCTAAAAGTGATCCTAACTTTTAGTGGAATATTTGAGACTGGAATTCAAAATTAAATCATGGATTTTAGTTGTCACTAAACTCATATGATTTTTTATATTCTTCACTTTTATCTTTGAGTGGGATGACACAAATTTTAACCTTTGAAGATCCCAAAGCATATGTTGCAATGGTGCATTTTTTATGCTCTATAAATCAAGAGAAGTCCAATGTGCATTTGACCAAGCACTTAAGCTTGGGCCATGCACCAACAAAGTGTACCTTCTAATTTTTCTAGTTTCTTGGACCAATTTCTCTTCAATCTTTCTCTATATTATTTCCATGTTTTGGTTTTTCTTTAACTAGGGTCTCCAATCTCACTACACTTGAATTCCTTACTTGAATTGTTACAAAGCTTGTGCTATAGTATTTACCTGAATGGGAATAGACTTGGTTGGAGTTCCATTGAGTTTCACACTATTCCTATCACATTGATCACGATATTCTTTGAGGCATTAGTGGGGGTTTTAGGGCACTCATGAATAATATGTTCCTCACCACACTCAAAACAAAATCCTTTGATGGTAACATAGTGTGGCTGACCTATAAGTGAGGGATGTGGACATTCACATATGAAATGATCTCTTTGGCATCTATAACAAGGTCCTTAAGGAGCTTGTGGTTACATTTGCCTCATCTCGGATCTAGGTTTGGGATTATCATACATGACATTTGTATAGTCAGCTTCCCAACTATCTTCCTATGATGGGGATGTCATGTTGATAGGCCTCAAAATGTTTTGGAGATTTTGTGTGATAGATGGTGACATTCTCACCATTTGAATAGTCAAAACTACTTATGTTGGGATCAATTTCTAGGATCAATGGAGAAATTGGACCGGAGCTCTATATTAGTTTTCTTCTATTGTAGCATACTTGATTGATATTACATTGGTAGTGGGTGGTGGTTTTTGACCTAGCACACGTTGTGGCCTAGTATAAGTGGTACTGTTCTTGCTAGTTCTATCCTGGCCTATAGTAGGACTACTTTTGATACTAATTTTGATACCTATATTGATATTGTTAATACCACTAAGAGTTTTGTCTAATTGCTTTATTGTTATAGGGGCAATCTTGTGCAATATGTTTTATGTACTTACTTTCTATTGTTCAATAGTATGAGCTTGTTGATGGAGTATATCCACTCCTAGTTGCAGCAGATGAATAAGTCCTTCTTAAGATCAAACTCTTCACTACCACAATCCACCAAATTTTGAATAACTCTCTAGGACAAAGGATTCAACATATGAAGTTTTTCACACTAAAAGTAGACGCCTTAAGCTTTCAATGAAGGAATAGATCACTCAACTTGGACATCGCAACATGTATCAACCCATAAGAAAGATGAGAAAATTCCCAAACAGGTAGGTTATACCTATGTGTACCTCTTCACACACATATAATTGGAAATATGCAAAGATAGACCAAAGGACTTTCAAGCTCAATATAATCAAGGAGAATAAAAAATTGATATTAATATTAAATTCAAAGAAAGGTTACAAGAAGAGCTACAAGATGAGCTATCTTGCTCATGAAATAGAAAAGTACACTATGACATATAGATGATAAGAAGATCTAAGCCTAAGGGAAAACTTCAGCTAGCAAGGGGCTAGCTTAGCTAGGGGGTAGCTTAGACCTGGATTATACACTCCCAATGAGAGCCTAAAAGTGTACAAATGAATGTAGAGAATATCCATGCCTTTCTTCCAAGCTCTTGCCTTATATAATGCTCCAAAATTTGAATGAGAATTTGAATTCAAAACATGGTTCCAAAGTTCTTAGATTTTCTCCATCACGTTAGATGGAATCTTGAGCTAAAAAGCTCGTGGAAAGGTAGTTGTAGGCTTTACCAAAAGTGAAGTGATGTGGCATGTGACTTTATACTTGGTGCACACACACTTGAGCTTGTAAACTTCTAGGAATCCCCTTAAAGCTCAAGTGTGAGTCTCCATTGATCTCTTTCAAGTTGAGGTTGATCTTGAACTTCTCCAACTTAGGCTTGCATCCATGAAGTTGGTCATGATATCTAATAGTTTCTCCTTTGTGTTGATGTACCTGATGTCCACTTACTTTACTAGTACCTTCTCTCATATGAAGTGATAATGGATCTCTATGTGCTTGCTTCTTGTGTGGAGCATAGGGTTGCTTATTAGATGAATACTTAATATGGTCTCCAAATAGACTAAAATCTTTGACCTCCATGTCCAAGTCTTTGAAGAGCTTCTTAAACCACTTGATCTCACATGAAAAAAGTTCTAAGGCTCTTTACTCAACCTCATTTATGATAATGCAATTTTAGGTTGCTTCTTGGACATCCATGAGATGACTCTTTGACCTAGCATGAAGACATAGCCAGATGTGCTCCATCTATCCTCCTTTGAACCAGCTCAATCACATCACTAAGGTTTTGTGGTTGTAATCCATCTCCATAAGGCTAATTCAACCCTTGGTTGATACTATTCATGATGTACCTAAGCACTCTCTTGGATACATTAATATGAACATCAATAGGTGGATTCAAATATTGAGAAAAGCCTCTTACAACATAGCATAAGTCAGATCTTGTAAGGGTAGCATAATTAAGGCTTACAATTATGCTTCTGTATGCTACGATATCTTCAAGAGGATGCCCTTTACTTGCACATAATGTAGTGTTTGTATCCATAGGTTGTGTGAGTAGCTTATATCCATGCATACCATACCTATAGAGTACATCTAGAAAGTATTTCCTTTGAGCTAGGTAAACACCATTTTCTACATAAATCACTTCAATTCCAAGAAAAATCTGAGCACCCAAGATCTAAAATCTTGAATTCATTCCCAAGATTCTCCTTGATCCATTTGATACCTGCATCATCACTTCTTGTAATGATCAAGTCATCCACATATATGAATATGACATCTAGGCCTCCATCCCACTTGAGGTATAGGGAGGGATCTGCATCACTTTCCTTGTATCAAAACCTGCACAAATACTCCACAAGACTTTGATTCCATGCCCTACACGCTTGCTTTAAACCATACAATGCTTTTGTAAGTTTATAATAAAAAAATCTAAATATTTAGGGTTTTCAAACCCTAAGGGTTGAGTCATGTAGACTATCTCTTGTAAATCACCATAAGAAAACCATTCTTTACATCCAATTAATATATTGGCCACCTCCTAGATGCGGCAACCCCAATGATCACCCTAACTATGGTCATCTTTGCAACTGGGCTAGATGTTTCTTCATAATCAATCCCATAGGATTGAGAAAATCCTTTTTCCACAAGCCTTGCTTTGTACCTAGCGATTCAACCATAAAAAATTATCTTCGCTTTATACACCCACTTGTTTCCAATTACCTTAATTCCTTCTTGTCTTGGAAGTAGACCCCATGTGTTGTTTTCTTCAAGTGCTTTGTACTCTTGTTCCATATCTTCTTACCACTCCTTTTTCCATGTCCTCTTCATAGGTAGAAAGTTCATTGTCTTTGATAAGCTTAGACTTGAAAGAATAACGCATAGCAATATAAATATCATAGAAAAGCCTTGATATTCTTTGCTTTACCCTTGTTGACCTCCTTTCTTTCTCCCTTTGGTGGGATAAACCTTCTTTTCCTTATTGTCCTAATCTCTGATTTTGATGGAGCTCCCACTTTTAACATAGGTTCTTCAAAGTCTGCAACTTCATGTCCATCACCATCAAGCTATACCAATCTTATCTTTCCTTTATTCACTTATTGATGGGTTGAATCCATGGTTGAAATTCTTTGTATGCCTTGACCATAGATTTGCAAGCTATCTTGAACCCTAGCTTCATATCTCCTCTCCATCTCTTCAATATCATCATCCTGCAATGGAACCTTACAAGCATACCATGGTTTGAGTTCATCAAACACTACATCTTTGAATACCTTTAACTCCTTTGTATTAGGTTTGTAGCACCTCTAAAATTTTTGCTCCATAGCATAACTAATAAAAATACATCTTGAAACCCTTGCATCCATCTTACCTCTCAATTCTTGTGGCACATGTGTGTAGCATACACACCCAAAGATTTTAATGTGTGAAAGGTCTTGTTCCTTCCAGTCCATGCTTGATCAAGTTTCATGTCATGTACCCATGATGTAGGACACATATTCATCAAGTACACAATAGTATATACAACATCTGCCTAGTATCTTAAACACACATTCATTTCATTTAACATACTCCTAGAAATTTCAACAATATACCTATTCTTCCTCTCTACCACCCCATTTTGTTGGGGATTATACCTACAAGTGATTTTCCTCTTTATTCCTTTCTCCTCCAAGAATTCACTAAAGGCATGGGAGAAGTATTCGCCCCCTCCATCTGACCATAGGGTTTTGATGTAGCAACATGTCTACTTCTCAACTTGTTCCTTCAATCTTTTGAACACATCAAACACATATGTTTTTTTCTTTATACAATACAACCATAATTTTCTTGAGTAGTCATCAATGAAGGTTAGAAAGTACCTATTACATGCAAGAGAAAGCTCTTTGGTTGGGTCCCATACATCTCTTTTCGCACGTTCTAATACACCATGCATTGCATATCCGCTCTTCTTGAAGGGTTGCCTAGTAAACTTAACCAGTTCTCAAGCTTCACAATATCATGCAACATTTGTAATGAAAAATGTGGTAAACCTCTTACCAATTGTTCTCCATGTCTTTCAACCTTTGAGTGTTGATGTGACCACACCAATTGTGCCACAAATCCAATTCTCCAATCGTCTTGTCTCCATAGGTGATAAACATTTCCTTGTTGCTTTTCTCTTTGCCAATGTCAAGAGTGAACAGCCTTCCTTCCTTCTTTCCTTTGCCTATCAGCTCATATTCATTCCTTAAGTCTTCAATAAAGCATTCTTTGTGGTTGAACTTTACTTGGTATCCTTTTTCAACCATCTATCCAACAGAGATTAAGTTCTTTGAAATAGTAGGAACATGCGATATAGATAGTTCTCTTGCTTTGTGGTTGCCTTCAAGATTCACATCTCCCATTTCTTGTATCTCATGCTCTTTGTTTTCTCATGTATCCAAAAAGCATCTTGGCTTGGGTGCATGAAGATTGTTGAAGTACTCCTCTCTACCTCACATGTGATTACTCCAACCACTATCTATATACCAAACCTCATCATGTGCTTGACCTTCACTACTATGCTTCATGGCTAAAAAAGGCTCATTTTCTGATTTGGTTGAGAGGTTAGCATAGTTATCTTGTCCTTTGTAATTTTTCCCACCTTTCTTTTCTAGACAATCTTTGGCATACTGTCCTTTATTCCCACAATTGAAGAATTCATTTGAGTTGGATTAACCTCTACCTCAATATCTTCCTCTTTTATCTCTATGTCTACCTCTTCCTCTTCCTCTTGCTCTTGATGATTGATCTTCATCTTGGCTTGGTTGATTCTCTTGATAGCTTTGGATGCCTTTGTTGGCAGTTGCTTCTATCTCATCCTCTTGAACCACCTCTATTGCCTTTGCCTCTTCCTCCTTTGCCTACATAGAAGAGTTGGTCTTGGATTCCCTTTGACTTGTTGAGTCCATGATTGAGACCCTCAGTCACCACAAGGGAGTAAACTGATCAAAATCAGGTAATGAATCCCTTACATACACAAAGGTTGTGAATGCCTTCCACTCATCTACTTTCCTAAGCCCATTAAGTGTGGGCAACTAGGCCATCATCATCTATGACACATCCTAGTGAACCAAGTGCATCAAAAAGCTCTTTTACTTTGAGTATGAAATCATAAATGCTCCAATTTGATGACTTCAAAAGGTTGTTAATCTCAGAAATCTTACATCAACGTCACTAAATCAGCCATAATTAGGAATCATGCAATTATTTACCATCATTTAGCCCTATCATAATAAAGAAATGATGGGGACTGTTGACACAACCAAGAACGTTGAAGAGAAAATTGTTTGTGATACATTGTTGCTGACGGAGACTTCCCATTCTGATTGACTTCCAATGTTTTTGATGATGGCGACTGCCAATGTTGCGGACGAAGATTACTGATGGTGGTCGCTAATGATGGAGTGCTGAGGAGGCAACTAGTGCATTGATAGAGGCCCATTCTGGGTGTTGCTTGTAGAACGACAAACTTCATGCTTGCTGTTGGTGGTGGATCGACAACCTTTAGGCTTGCTCACAGACTGGCAATGTTCTTGCTCTATTGCATGGCTGCGTGGTGACAGGTACTTCACGCTTCCTTCTGTGCTTGATGGGGGTACTACTACGGACCATCACGACTCTCTGAGTCTCCCCATCATACGGGGATCCGATGTGCCACCGTGACTCTCAGAGTCTCCCCATCACAATGTGTTTACGGTAGTGCCTTGCGTGTAGTTTTCTGGGCTCATCGTGATGGCTGTTCATTGTGATGGGTATGGCTGCACATCACAACTGTGCAGGCCTAGCGATCCATCGTGTGATTGTGTCTTCTTAAGCCACCATGGTTTGGCCTTCTTGAATGCACTCTTTTCACGCTTCGAGTTGGTAATTCTTTTTTATGCGCAAAAGTGAAGAAGCGTTTTAGATATAAAACTTCTTCAAAAGGTGTTGGTCCTCCGCAGCATTATCTCTTGTCATCGCTAGGGTTCCTCCCACAAGAATTTTTTGGCCATGCTTTTAATTGGCAATCTAGAGGTTAAGTGAGCGGTGGGTGCCTCTTTTAATCTCAGCCTATGGGCTCGCCAAGAGGTCACACTTGGGTGTCCTTTCCTACATCCCATGGCTGGGGTGCTCCAATCATTGGTCGTAAGCAATTTAGTACCCCCACCAAATTTGGGTTCGACCGTGGCTTTTAAGGATCCGACCGGCTATGCTCCCCTAGCGGTATCCTTAAGCACATAATTTATCTTGGCTAAGCAAGAAGAATTAGTGAAAACCATCCTTGTTGGTCAACTATTCAGCCTCAGGCCCCCGCTTGAGTCGGTGCATCTTTGGCTTCATATGGAAAGGTTCCCGCATTGCTTGATAGTGTGCAAATGCCAGTTTTTGCTAGCGAACCACTTACTTTTGGTTTTTGAGAATGAGGAGATGGCGTTTCAGGCCTTGCACATGGGTACATGGCAAGTTTGGAGGTCTACCTTATGCCTATTTAAGTGGTTCCTAGATTTTACCCAAAACAATTCTAAACCCTTGCGCTACTCGTTATGGGTTGAGCTCCCGAACTTGCCGTTCTTTTTGTATGACTGCCTAAGGGATATTGATGCTCGCATTTTTCGACCATTGGCATCAAGGGAGGACAGTGGGGGACTCATTTATGAAGGAGCGAAGTACTCCTTTAACACACGATTGCACCTGCAGATTTGCATCAAGACTGATCTAAACAAAGCTCTTCCCTCGAAGATTTCCATAGACTTAGGGGGAGGGGAATTCTGGCAGCAGGACGTCACTTAGAAGAATCTGCCAAATGCGTGCTTTCACCGTGGGCTTCAAGGACACATGATCAAAAGAGTGCCCTAAAAAACAAAATGCCTGCAAAATCCAACAAGACCCAAAATCCACCAAAGAAGTTGACTTAAGCTCTAGGACACAAGCTCGTCTACCTATTGTTGAGGAAGAGAAAGCTCTAAGGTTGTAGAGACGGACTTAGAAGGGTTCACAGAAGTTAGACATAGGAGGAAAAGAAACCCTTGGGGGTCCATTGGGAGGAAGACCACATTTGTGGCACCTCCAAACAACTTGTAATGCAACTTGGAAAAGGAGATCAATGAGATGAACTACCTAGGAAGGAATTTTTATGAAGAAGAAACTGAAGGTAAATCCTTGGAGCATGCAATCAACAAAGAAGATAACCACCAAGAGGACTATACCACTATTGAAGAGGATGGCTTTACCACTAACAATGAAGACAACGCGGATAGTGAGAGCTCTATCATTGGTTTGACACTTCTAGAAAAAGTGCTAAATTCACCCCTACTTAAGGTGACTCATAAGGGAAAACAACCTTTTGAAATGCCATGGAAGAGTCCCCTCAAGGGTAAGATATGTGGTCATGACCCCGCGTATTTGAAGAACAAAGATGAATCCAAGAAGAAAAAAGAAAAGGTCCCTCTTTGCAAAGAGGGCAACCTTGGATAATGTTTATCACATCATTCAATGTTAGGGGGCTGACATACCCCTCAAGAGTGGCTATTATTGGCCACTAGCTGTGCGATAATAGCCTTAACCTGGATTTCATCTGTATTCAAGAGATCAAAATCGATGGAGAGGACCTTCAGAAACAACTCAAAGCAGTATCTTCGACTCATGTCTAGGTTGCCACTTCACACCCTAGAGGGGCCGGGGGTGCAGCTATCGGAATAAACAACTTTTGGTTTGAAGGGCTTGTCAACTCGTGCAAGGATCCTAATCACTGTTGGATGGTTGCCTCTTTTGGGGGCCACCTCCAACTCAATATGGTCTCAATGTACGCCCCAAATAGGGAGTTAGAGAGGATTGACACCTAGGTCTCTCTGGACCCTTTTTCAAACAATGTGATGATCTGTGGGGACTTCAACATTGTTGGAGAAACAATCACTGATTGGACATATATTTGAATGTCAAAGCTTTAGAAGAAAACCGCATGCCTATGTGAAGGGACAAATTCACAAGTGTATTATATTTGTAAATTTAGTTCACTTTAATTCTAGAAGTTTTTTAAAAGTCATGAGATTGAGAAACTCTATATAAGTTAGTTTGTATCAACTATTGCATAAGAGAGAATGAAGAGAATAGTAGTTGAGAATAATCGGGCTTCTTTGATGTAAAGCATCTGTAAAGTTTTGAGTCTCCATAGCCATCAGAATGTTTAATAGAAGTTCTATGTATAAGTCTTCTTCTTCCATCTCCAAAGCTTTTCTTTTGTGTAATGATTTCAGAACTTGAAGTTTTTCAAGCAAGTCGATGCCTGGCATCGAATGTGTGGTGAAAGGTTGAGGTTTTTTGCAGGAAATCGATGCTTGGCATTGAATCTAAGCTGATAATTCCTTCTTTTCATATCAGACTTTTATCTACTGATAAAGCTTTCTAAGACATGAGGTTTGTGGAGAAATCTGATGGCTGGCATCGAGTTTGTGCATAAAGTCGATGCTTGGCATCGAATTCCATCATAAAATGGATTTTCTTTATATCTCTGTTCAAAGGGGTATTTCAAGTGTTGAAAAAGTGGCTGAAAAAGCACCAAGTGGATGCGTGGCATCGACTTTTGGTTGCAAGTCGATGCTAGGCATCGAATTCACATTTTTAGACAGTCAGTTTTACTAAAACAAGCAATATTTCCAATTTTGATAGCTTGACATAGTCACCTTGTATAGTTTATAACTTGAGTTGTAGGGATCAATTTCTTGCAAATAATAGTTTGTTGGAAAGCTCTACTCTTCTATTTTAATCCTCTAAAAGATCTTAGAAAAATAACCTTCTTAATAGGAGAAATAGGCAAACTACTAAAGGTATGGCATTTTATTGATTGGAAATTTCTGAAGAAGTAAAGTTTTTTGTTTTGGCTATCATTTCTCAAAGTTTGGAGTAGCAATGAGTTAATGGTGACCATAGAGATTGTCTAGTGTCACATTAAGTCATTTCTTGTGATTTTTCACACATCAACAAGTGGTATTAGAGCAGAAAGGCCCCAGAGAGTAGAAGGTGGCAAAGGTACGAGAAGTTTTGGAAAAGTTTTCATTAAAGTTTGAAAGTTGAAGCATTGGAAGACTCAAGGCATCGAAGGTTACTTCAAAATTATCTTCATACACAAAGAACTTCAAAAGGTATTATCCGTTATCCTTTAAGCTCATTGGTTGCAATAGAAGTAAACGAATATGATAGATCATATCTCCATTGACAAACTGGATAGAGATAATTACCCCACATGGGTAATGAGAATGGAAGCCTCACTTATGAGTAAAGATCTCATGGTATATATAACAGGTGAAGAAGAGAAGCTATTATTTGAATATGCAAGGCAACCAAAGAGAGAAGAATTGGACGCTTCAAAGCATTGGTAGAAGAAGGATGCAAGTGCAAATGCATACATTTACAATAGAATCTTAGATCATTTGCCACCACACATCAAAGGATTGGAATCATTTGAAGATATATGGAATGCATTGGATTATCATTTTCAAAGCACTACTAAAGCACCGAAAGTAAGTCTTTGGTTAAAGTTTACAACATTCAAGAAGAAGCCGAGTCAAACCATTAGTGATCATGTCACTAAGATAAAGGATCTAGCAAATAGACTTGGATCCATAGATGAAGATATTGAGGATCACAGGTTGATTGCTCAATTACTTACATGTTTGAGAGGGGATGAAAGGTGGAAACCTTTTGTCTTATCAATGGAACTTTCATTAAATCATTATGATCCAGATTTGAACCAATTGAATGGTTTGATTCTCACATTTGAGCAATATTTGAAGACAAATGGAGATAAAGGACAAAGTTCTGCAATGTTCGTGAAGAATAAGAAGACAGGAGATAAAGTTAAAGAAAAGGATGAAGAAAAGTCAAGTTCTCAAGTTTATTATGCAAGAGGTAGAGGCACAGGTAGAGGAAGAGCAAGAGGCTTTGGAAGAGGAAGAGGTAATCAAAATAACAACAAGAAGGCTTGCTGGATCTGTGGATTGAGCAATCATTTGGCTTATGACTGTTGGCATAATCAACAAGGATCAAACTAGAATCAAAACAACAGTAGTAGAGCCAAGGTGGAAGATATCAAAGTTACTCTCAAAGAGGTAGACAAAGTCAAAGAGGAGGCTATGGTAGAGGTGGAGGAAGAAGTTGGGGACATAATCAATCCTACAACACCACCTACTACAACTATGCAAATGACACACAAAATGAAAGTCATACATCAAATGATGAATTCAATCAGCACATCAGATAAAGAAGATCTAAAGGTATTTCACATTCACTCTGGATGTTTGAATCATTTGTCAGGAAACATAGAATTGATGTCAGAATTGGAAAAAGGAATTTCTAGTGATACAACTCAAACGGGTGATAATACAAGACATAGTGTACATTCAATTGGAAAAGTGAAATGCAAGAGTGGAGCAGATTTGCTAATCAATGTTTATGTTCCCACAATACCTAAAAACTTGATTAGTGTGGGAAAAATATTTGAAAAAGGTTTTCAAGTTAGATTTACAAATGAAAGAGTATTTGTTGAAGATACAGAGAATGGATATAATCAGATTGTCTGTGGTAATAAAGAAGGTAGACTCTTTACTTTATAAATGTGAAGCATGATGTCAAATGGGTAAAGCACACAAGTTACCATTTCTGAAGAAAGGATTCAAACATAATGGAGTACTAGAGCTTATTCGCATTGATGTATGGGGACCAACAAAAGAAGGATTTATCAGTGGCTCAAGGTCTTATGTTCTTTTCATTGATGATACTACAAGATGGATAACTTTATATGTTTTGAAGGAAAGATCAGAAGTGTTTGGAGCTTTCAAGCATTTTCATGCATATGCAGAGAGAATCACAGGTCAAAAGCTTAAAAGACTAAGGTCTAATAGAGGGGGAGAATACTTCTCCCAAGAGTTCAATGATTATCTTTGGAATGCAGGTATTAAGAGAGAAATAACCTGCAGGTATAGACCACTACAAAATGGTGTATCAGAAAGAAGAAATAGGACTTTGGTTGAGTTCGCTAGAGCTATGTTGAAGGAGAAGAATTGTCCAAATTATCTTTGGGCAGAGGCTATAAATACAGCTACATATCTTGTAAATAGATTACCATGTGTAGCTCTAAATGGAATGTGTCCATATGAAACTTGGTGGGATAAGGAATCAAGACTAGATCATTGTAAAGTGTTTGGATCAATTGCATATGCTTATGTGCGATCACAACTTAGACATAAGCTTGAACCAAAGGTAGAAAAATATGTGTTCATTGGTTATGATGAAAAGCAAATGGGTTACAGGTTTGGAATCCTCTAACCAAACAGTTTCTTGTTTCTAGAGATGTTACATTTGATGAACATAAAAGTTGGTATGCAGATCAAAGTCATACAGAATTTGAAGAAGAGGTAAGAAGATGTGAGAAAGGAAAATCAAGTGTGCAGGTGAATGAAGATGAAGACTATATGCAAGCAAGTACATCCAGAAGTGGATTAACAAGAAGAAATGAAGAAGCTCCTATATTTGATGAAGAGGTGTATCTAGACACATATGAAGAATGTGAACCAAGGAGGTCAACTAGGACAAGAAGGCAACCAGAAAGGTATTCTTATGATACTTCTTACATAACTCAGAAGAACTATGCATATATGGTTAAAGATGATGAAGAACCTCAAAACTATGATGAATCAAAACATAAGAAACAATGGGAAGAAGCAATGACTAGAGGAGAACACGACTTGGGAAATTGTTCCTAAACCAAATTGTAAGAAGGTAATTGGAAATAAATGGGTTTATAAAGTCATGAAGCTTGCAGATGGAAGTATAGCTAGATACAAAGCTAGGCTGGTGGTGAAAGGCTATGCCCAAACTTATGGCATAGATTATGATGAGACATTCATTCCTGTAGCTAAGATTTCAATTATAAGGACAATCATTGCTATTGCAACTTCAAAAGGATGGACTCTGAGTCATCTGGATATAAAGAATGCATTCTTGAATGGATACATATCAGATGATGTATACATGGAACAACCTCATGGGTTTATAGATTCCAGGTATCCAAATTTTGTCTACCGATTTAGAAGAGCACTCTATGGATTAAAGCAAGCTCCAAGAGCATGGAACTATAGATTGGTGAAGTATCTCAATGATCTTGTGTTGAAGATAAATGTACAAGCTCATTTTCATATGAGCCATGCTTGGATAAATTTATCAAATATAAAGATAAAGAAAAAGTAGAGAAAGAAAAGAAAAAAATAATAAAAGAAAAAGTCTAGTCAAAATTCATGATGAGTAAGAGATACAATATCTTGCCTTATAGTTAGTAGCATGTAGTGGAGAAAGTGGTGAGTTAAGAAGAAGACACAAACTTCTTCACATCCTCATTGGTTATAAAAGTGAAGTGGGAGCACATTCAAAACAAGGAGAGAAAGAGGCAAGAGCTCCCAGTAGTCGGATCTAGCCATTTTGTCGTTTTGTCTTTCCTTAGACTCCTTCTAGCCGACGTCAATTTGTACATAGCTCTATTATGGAGCTCATATCTCAGTGTATATGTAATTATTTCTTGCGTTTAAACATTCATTGGAAAGCTTATCTTGTGAACTTTCTGCATACCAAATATCTCTCTGAAAGCTTATATAATTTGTGAGATATCAGTGAAAGAGTGAAGTCCCATTTTTTAGTATACCTATGTAAACAAGTAGTCTATTTTGGTCAGTTAACTTTCCCAACCAAAACATATCTAAATTGCATGATTTTTGTCTTGTTGGAAAGAACTGGGCATGCAAATTCTCTGCCTCAAATATTTCATTCAGAAAGTATATATTCTCTGAGATACCTATGAGAGAGTGAAGTCCAGTTTTAAAGTGTACTTATGTGTGCAGGTGGTCTATTTTGGTGAGTTGGATTGCCTAACCAAAACGCATCCAAATTACTTGTTCTTTAGCTTGTTAGAAAGTTATTTGTGTCTACTTTCTCTATACCAAATATCTTTTTCAAAGGATATATATTTGGAGAGTTATCAGTCCGAGAGTAGTTCAATTCTTTAGCATACTTGTGTGGACAGGTAGTTCATCTTTGTCAGTTGTGTTTCCTAATGAAAACTTGTCCAAATTAAGTTATTTATAGCTTGTTGGAAAGCTCTATTTGTCTCATTTGGTTGACTAAAGGCACAAGTGCTTTTGAGTTTTGTATTAAGAGCAGCAAGCTATCTAAGGTGCAACTATTTGACCAAGTGTTGGACATACATGGGTGATTCACTACACATTTCCGTTGCGCATAGGAGAACTCAGTCTCCTTAGTTGGTATCAGAGATAACTTGGTGCTGAACCTCCATCAATAGAGTTGGAGATAAAGCAAAGCAAAAGAGGAGTTATAAAACAAGGAGGAGCTTCACGCAAGAGCAAAGGACAATATAATTATTCGAGGTAACTCTCAAAGTCTTTGATACTCTTCAATGGCTGACTTGGGTCAACAAGTAGAGAAGTTGGATAAGGATAACTATCCCGTGTGGAATTTTTGAATGACCAACTACCTAATGGGCAAAGGCTTATGGGGTATTGTGAGTAGCGATGATGCTCAACCTCAAATCAATCAAGCTATGGCCACCGAAGTCCAAAGGAGGCAAGCAAAAGAATGGGAAGAGAGGAATAGGAGAGTCATGTTCCTCATTTCGCAAGTCATTACTAATGCCATGGTAGGGCATATTCAACATCTAGAGAAAGCTAAGGATGCTTGGGAAGCTCTTGAAAGGATGTATTCAACAAATACCAAATCTAGGAAACTCCAACTCAAGAATGAGTTGAACATAATCAAGAAAAGTTTGAGTCAATCCATAGCTAAATATACTTTGAAGATTAAGGATCCTAGTGATGCTTTAGCTTCTATTGGCACAACGGTTGAAGATGAAGATCTTGTGTGTTATACTCTCAATGGATTGAGAGAAGATGAAAGATGGAAGCCTTTTATAACTTCCATTAACTTGAAAGATGCATATCCAGGTTTTGAACAACTAATCCCTCATCTTGTCATAGAAGAGCTTAGCTTTGGTGGTCCCAAAGGAAAGGACAGCCACAACCAAATGTTATATGCAGGTCGAGGTAAAGGAAGAAACTCAAGAGAAGGCTCAAGAGGAAAAGGAAGAGGTCACAACCACTCCAACTACAATCAAAACAATTCGGAGAGACAACAAGGATGCATCAAATGCCAACACACAAGGAAGAGGTCGAGGTAGAAGTAGAGGAAGAGGCTGAGGCTCCTACAATTCTCATAAAGGTATAACATGCTATCATTGTGGTAAAGTAGGACACTATGCTAGTGATTGTTGGCTGAAGAATGGAAGACCAAATGGAGGCAATCAAAGGAACCAAAGTAACTATGCAAGCACCTCAAGTTTGTTGGTGCAGACCAATCACCAATTGAAGGCTTGGAAGATCAAATGATGAAGGAAGAATCAATTTCTAAAGTGTGGAAGAAGGTTACATTCAGAGGACAAGAGAAGTGTACACATATGTACATTAGTATAGTCATAGATGACTTAGATCTTTTGTTTAGTAAGAATCATGTACAAAATTATCTATAAATACTTTGAGAAAAGTCGGGGCATGTATGAGAGCATATGTGACAATAGTTAGAATCCAAGTTTGAGGAAGTTAGAAGTCATGAGATAGAGGAAAAGTTAGTTGAGTTAGCTCTCATCACTCAACTGTAATTCTTCTGAGTAAATGAAAATTTTTGCGCCCGATGTTTCTGCGTGTTCTCCTTCTACAGTAGATCAATTGTGAAATGCTTTTGTACAAGTCTAAGTTGAGAGTTGCTTGACCTCTGTGCAAAGTTTCAGCTTCCAATTGTAATCAGGCTGAGTGAATTAAGTGTAGGAACATTCATATGTGAAGTATGTTCACTGGTTCCTAAAACAGGCGCAGATTTCGAAGTTAATGTTTTGATCATTTCTCCTAGCACAGTTTAAAGTTTTGCATGAGTGAGGGCTTAATCTTTAAGTTGGAAGATAAGCTACTCATGTCTAGAAGCATTTTGTAAAACGGGTTCTATTCAAGGAGAACCAAGTCTTAAAAGTTACAGGTGTAAAGTCGACTGGTCTGGATGACAGTTTCTGACATAGGTAACTTGAGAAGTTGATTTCTCAAGTTATACTTAATCTTTTGAAGAGATTCAACTTGGAGTAGATGCGCAATCTCTAGAAGATAATTCGTACAAAGTTTCATCAAAAACTTTACACGTTTGATAGGTCAATGTGAAGAAATAGTGCAGCAGACTTTTCTGTGTTTCATCTTCTTCACAGATTTGTTAATCTTTTGATAATTAGCAATTGATCCTCTAAATTAGTGGAGTGTTTGACTTATTCTTGGTATAGAGGTGTTCTAATCACAAGAATAAGTTGTTCTTTTGGAGATTAACATTCTCCATCAGTGGTATCAGAGCAGGAGACATCAATTTGAAGAAAGGAGGATCCCGACTGCTGCAGATTCAAGAAATTCAACACTTGAAGGACTAAGAAGTGAAAGCTTGGAGTCAAAGCTCGAGGAGAAGACTATTTGACATCAAGAAAGGCAAAAGGAGTTCAATTCAAAGTAAAGGTACATACATTGTTTGTAAAGCTTGAAGATTTCAATACACAGGTGGACATAAGATGGGAGAAAGCTTGCAGATTGATAAGCTAGATAGGGAGAACTATCCAGCATGGTCCATGAGGATGGAAGCACACCTCATGAGCAAAGATCTTATATCATTTATTACAGGAGATGAGGAAAAACCTGAGTTTGCAGATCCAAGTATTCCTACTAGGGAAGAGCTTGCAATGTTGAAGACTTGGATGAGAAAGGATGCTCAAGCAAGGAGCATCATCTACATGGCTGTAAATGATTACCTTTTACCTCACATCAGAGGTTTGGAAAGTGCTACAGATGTTTGGAATGCCTTGGAAGAGCATTTCCAAAATACAACTAAGTCAAGGAAGTCCTCACTATGGGCTGAGTTCACAACCTTCAAGAAGAAGAGCTCACAATCAATTTCAGATTATGCGGCAAGGATGAAAGATATTGCAGATAGCTTGGGAGCAGTGGATGAAGATATTGAAGAAGAAAAGTTGGTAAGACAAATACTTACAGGTTTGAGAGGAGATGAGAAGTGGAAGCCTTTTATATTGTCCATAGAGTTGTCACTTGATCACTTTACTCCTGACCTTAATCAATTGCTAGGACACATGCTAACCTTTGAGCAGGATCTTAAAGGAGACAATGATAGAAGTACAAGTCAAGCTATGTACTCCAAAGATAAGAAAAAGAATGGCAAGGGAAAGCAATCAAATGATGATGAAGGGAATTCAAATCAAGCTAACTTCACAAAAGGAAAGACAAATTTCAGAGGTAAAGGAAGAGGAGGTAAGAACAAAGATAATACTAAAGCTTGTTGGATTTGTGGCAGAACAAATCATTTGGCAAATGATTGTTGGTATAATAATCAAAATGGTGGAAACAATAATCAGAATTATAACCAAAGAGGTAGAGGAGGCAGAAACCAAAGAGGCAATTTCAGAGGAAGAGGTGGTAGGACATCATATGGTAGAGGAGGAGGAAGAAACTTCCAATCTCAGTCCTACAACAACAATTATTACAATTATGCATCAGATCAGAAGGATGACATGACTCTTATCTTGAATGCAACTCATGAATCATGGGACAAGATCAAAGAGTGTTTTATATTGACTCAGGGTGTAGCAACCATCTGAGTGGGAATCTATCTTTGATGACTGATATGGAAGCAAGGGTGAATGGACATACAGTTCAGACAGGTGATAATACCAAACATAAAGTGGAGAGCATTGGATCAGTGAAGACAAAGGGTGGAAGTACACTTCTGAGCAAGGTACTTTATGTTCCTACTATTCCTAAAAATTTGATAAGTGTAGGGCAAATTGTGGAGAAAGGATATGAGGTAAGATTCACAAATGATGGTGTTTATGTACAAGATCCAAATCAGGGATATAGAAACATAATTGCAGGTAAAAAGGAAGGAAGATTGTTCACTCTCAAAGTCCAAGGTAATGTGGGACATGCATTATTTACCTATGGAGGTCAAAAGGTGTCTGAATTAGACCTATGGCATAAAAGACTAGGTCATTTCAATGAGAGAGCTATAAAGGAGATGTCAAAGAATCAGATGGTGCTTGGATTGCCAAATATTGAAGGGCAACATATGGTGTACAAGTGTGAAGCTTGTCAATTAGGTAAAGCACATAAGAGTTCTTACAACAAATCAGGGTACAAGTATTCAAATATGCTTGAATTGGTTCATACAGATGTATGGGGTCCCTCAAGGGACTATAGCATAAATGGATCCAGATATTATGTGTTGTTTGTTGATGATGCAACTAGGTGGATTACTTTGTATGTAATCAAGGATAAATCAGAAGTTTTCAAGACATTCAAACATTTTCATGCTTATGCAGAAAGGATTACAGGACAAAAGCTAAAGAGGTTAAGATCAGATGGAGGGGGAGAGTATTTCTCAAAAGAGTTTGATGATTATTTGTGGAATGCAGGTATCAAAAGAGAAGTAACTTGCAGGTACTCCCCTCAACAGAATGGAGTAGCAGAAAGGAGGAATAGGACTCTTGTAGAGTTTGCAAGAGCCATGATGAAGGAAAAGAATTGTCCAAATTACTTATGGGCAGAAGCCATTAACACTGCAACATACCTTGTGAATAGGTTGCCTTGCAAAGCTTTGGATGGAGGAACCCCTTATGAAGCATGGTGGGGTAAGAAGCCTAGTCTTGATCATTGTAAAGTATTTGGATGTATTGCATATGCTTATGTTCCTTCACAATTAAGACATAAGCTAGAACCAAAAGCAGAGAAGTATGTGTTTATTGGATATGATGATAGACAGATGGGTTACAGGTTGTGGAGTCCATCCACAAAGCAATTTCTTGTTACTAAAGATGTGACATTTGATGAGCAAAATATGTGGTATACAGGATCACCAAATGAGTATGCAGGTGTTGAAGAAATTCAAAGGAAAGAAAAGGCAAAGGTAAAAGTTTGTGAAGAAATTGTTGATGAAGTTGACTCTAGATGTAGAGTGCAGGATCATGTAGAAGAAGGGCCAAGATTTGATCCAGAATCAAATGAGGCTGAAACTTCAAGAAGTGCAGAAATCAGAAGATCTACAAGGGAAAGGAAAGAACCTATAAGGTATAGTTATGATACATCTTTCCTAACAACAAAAGATTATGCCTACATTGTTAAAACAGAAGAAGATCCAACCACTTATGAAGAAGCCAAAGGTAAACAGAATTGGGAGAAGGCAATGCAGGAAGAGTATGATGCTCTACTTGAAAATGAAACTTGGGAACTAGTACCAAGACCAAAGAATCAGAAGGTCATTGGATGTAAGTGGGTATTTAAAACAAAGAGGTATGCAGATGGTAAGGTGTCTAGATATAAGGCTAGACTTGTGGTCAAAGGTTATGCCCAAACTTATGGGGTAGATTATGATGAAACCTTTAGTCCTGTTGCTAAGATGTCTACAATTAGGACATTGATTGATATTGCTGCTTGCAAGGGATGGAAATTATCACAATTGGATGTGAAAAATGCATTTCTAAATGGATACATTGCAGATGAAGTATATATGGAGCAACCAGAAGGCTTCATGGAATCAATTGGATCAGATTATGTGTGTAAGCTCAAGAGAGCTTTATATGGGTTGAAGCAAGCCCCAAGAGCTTGGAATTACAGATTGGTCAAATTCTTGAATGAATGTGGATTTCAAGCATCAAAGGCAGATAGTAGCTTGCTAGTGAAGGCAAGTGAAAATGGATACATTTACATGTGCATTTATGTTGATGATATTATTGTTACAGGAACAGATGCTCAAGGAATCAATGAACTCAAAAGACAAATAGAGAAGGAGTTTAAGATAAGTGATTTGGGAAACTTATCTTATTTTCTAGGAATGCAGATTGTGTATACTCAACATGGAGTATATGTTTCACAAGAGAGATATTTGAAGAATCTCCTAGTCAAGTTTAACATGGAAGATTGCAAGATCTCAACCACACCATTGGAGGTAAATCATAAATTAAGCAGGTATGGAGGTGAAGAGTTCAATGATATGAAGAAATATCAGAGTTTGGTAGGTAGTCTAATCTATGCTACCTTGACAAGGCCAGATCTATCATATGCAGTAGGTGTGTTGTCACAATTTATGCATTGTCCAAAGAAGACTCATTGGATTGCAGCCCAAAGGGTACTCAGATATATCAAAGGAACCCTAAGTGAAGGTTTGTATTATGGTTTCACTTCTGACACAAGAATCAAAGTGTTTAGTGATGCAGATTGGGCAGGTGACTCAGATGATAGAAGGTCTACTCATGGATATCTATGTTATGTTGGAGATAAGTTAGTTTCTTGGTGTTCAAAGAAGCAACACACAGTTGCTTTATCATCCACAGAAGCTGAGTATAAGGGAATGGTAGAAGCTGCAAAGGAAGTGATTTGGTTGAAGACCTTGATGAAAAGTTTTGAGATTGATCATAGTACTCAACTAATTTTTGGAGACAATATGAGTTCTTTGTATTTGGCAGCTAACCCTGTTTTTCATGCCAGGACTAAGCATATAGAAATTCAGTATCATTTCTTGAGGGAAAAGGTACTAGATAAAGAGATTGAAGTCATGTACACTCCAACAAAAGAACAAGTGGCAGATATGATGACAAAGAGTCTGGATGGACCTAAGTTACAAAGGTTCAAAGACATGGCAAGTATAAAGAAGACAGAGAAAACCTCAATTGATGATTGAGGGGGAGCTGTTGGTGCAGACCAATCACCAATTGAAGGCTTGGAAGATCAAATGATGAAGGAAGAATCAATTTCTAAAGTGTGGAAGAAGGTTACATTCAGAGGACAAGAGAAGTGTACACATATGTACATTAGTATAGTCATAGATGACTTAGATCTTTTGTTTAGTAAGAATCATGTACAAAATTATCTATAAATACTTTGAGAAAAGTCGGGGCATGTATGAGAGCATATGTGACAATAGTTAGAATCCAAGTTTGAGGAAGTTAGAAGTCATGAGATAGAGGAAAAGTTAGTTGAGTTAGCTCTCATCACTCAACTGTAATTCTTCTGAGTAAATGAAAATTTTTGCGCCCGATGTTTCTGCGTGTTCTCCTTCTACAGTAGATCAATTGTGAAATGCTTTTGTACAAGTCTAAGTTGAGAGTTGCTTGACCTCTGTGCAAAGTTTCAGCTTCCAATTGTAATCAGGCTGAGTGAATTAAGTGTAGGAACATTCATATGTGAAGTATGTTCACTGGTTCCTAAAACAGGCGCAGATTTCGAAGTTAATGTTTTGATCATTTCTCCTAGCACAGTTTAAAGTTTTGCATGAGTGAGGGCTTAATCTTTAAGTTGGAAGATAAGCTACTCATGTCTAGAAGCATTTTGTAAAACGGGTTCTATTCAAGGAGAACCAAGTCTTAAAAGTTACAGGTGTAAAGTCGACTGTTCTGGATGACAGTTTCTGACATAGGTAACTTGAGAAGTTGATTTCTCAAGTTATACTTAATCTTTTGAAGAGATTCAACTTGGAGTAGATGCGCAATCTCTAGAAGATAATTCGTACAAAGTTTCATCAAAAACTTTACACGTTTGATAGGTCAATGTGAAGAAATAGTGCAGCAGACTTTTCTGTGTTTCATCTTCTTCACAGATTTGTTAATCTTTTGATAATTAGCAATTGATCCTCTAAATTAGTGGAGTGTTTGACTTATTCTTGGTATAGAGGTGTTCTAATCACAAGAATAAGTTGTTCTTTTGGAGATTAACATTCTCCATCAAAGTTGAGGAAGCAAGGACGCACTACTTGCAATGAGACATGAGTATAGAAGCTCTTGTGAAGATGACAAAAAATGGTACATTGATTCAGGTTGTAGTAACCATATGTCATGCCAAGGAAGTTTGTTCACTAATCTATAGGTACCAAGTGGAAAAGGATGTGTTGAAACAGGTGATGATACTCAACACATGATTGAACATATTGGAGATATAAGGCTTGGAGATACAAGTAGAGCAAAGGTACTATCTAATGTTCTTCATGTTCCTACAAATTCAAAGAACTTGATTTCAGTAGGACAAATGGTAGAGAAGGGTTATCATGTCATATTCAATGAGAATGGGTGCTTCATAAAGAATCCAAAGGAAGGCTTCAAGGTCATTGCTCGAGGTAGAAGAGAAGGAAGGATGTTCACTTTGGACGTCCAACATCCACATGGAAAAGTCATGTACATTCAATGTGGAAACAAGAAGATTTCAGGGCTGGATTTATGGCACAAAAGAATAGGAGACATCAACATTCCAAAGCTGATGGACATGAGCAAACATGAAGTGGTAAGAGGTCTTCCAAAATTTAATAGCATTGGAATACATAAGTTATGTGAAGCTTGTCAACTAGGAAAGCAAACGAGGCAGCCATTCAAGAGGAGTAATTATGTGGCTCCAAATGTTTGGGACTTGATACATACGGATGTATGGGGACCAACCCAAGAGGCATCAATGGCTAGTAATGGATTTTTTGTCACCTTGATTGATTATCACTCAAGAAAGGTATGGTTGTTTTGTATGAAGCAAAAATCAGAGGTGGTTTATGTATTCAAAAGATTCAAAGCTGAAGTTGAAAAGGAAACAGGAAGGTCTATCAAAACATTAAGGTCCGATGGTGGAGGAGAATACTTCTCCAAAGAATTTTCAGATTTTCTACAAGAGAATGGGATCAAAAGGCAGTTCACTTGTACGTATACACCACAAAAAAATGGAGTAGCTGAGAGGAAAAATAGGCAAATTGCTGAAATTGCAAGATGCATGCTCAACGAGATGAAGCTACCATTGTACTATTGGGCTGAAGCTACCACAACCGCCATTTACTTGATGAATAGGTGCACAACATCGGGAATACATCATTTGAATCCAAAAGAGGTATATTCCGGTAAGAAACCTGATCTTACACACCTCAAAGTGTTTGGATGTGTTTGCTTTGTTCACATTCCACAAGAAGTTAGAACAAACATGGAACCAAGATCAGAAAAATGCATTTTCATCGGCTACTTGACGGAGCAAAAAGGATACAAGTGTTACAACCTTAGAACAAAGGAATTAAGAGTCTCACGAGATGTGGTCTTTGATGAACTAAGACCATAGTATGAAGATAAAGGAAAGGAAAAGATTCTTGAAGAAGATTGTGATGATTATGCAAGAACAAATAAAAAAGAAGTTCAACAATCAAGCACAAAGGTTTCAGGTCCAGAGCCATCTACATCAAATGAAGAATGTTCAACATGGAGGGGGAGTCATTCTTTGTCTCCAAATTCAGCTCATAGTAGAGCCGAAGAAGCAAGTGCTACTCCAAACAGTGAGGTAGATGCAAGTGAAGAAGAATATGAAGAGGTAATCACTCCGATGGTAAAGCTAAATACGTTAAAGAAGCAACTCTCTAAAGACAATGAAAGAAGATCTTCAAGGACAAGGTATCCAACTCAAAGGTTGAGTTATGATAGTTTTATGGCGACACATTCTGCATACATGATGCAGGTTATCAAAGACAAAGAGCCTGAGACATATGAAGAAGCTTGCACACAGAAGGAATGGAAGCAAGCTATGAAAGTGGAGATAAAAGCTCTCAAAGATAATCACACATGGGAGCTAGTGCCAAAGAAAGAAGGTATGAAGATTGTTCCAAACAAATGGGTGTTTAAAATAAAGAGGAATGGTGATGGTTCACTAGCTAGATATAAAGCTAGACTAGTTAGCAAAGGATTTAAACAAACACAAGGCATAGATTATGATGAAGTTTTCAGCCATGTTGCAAAGATGGGAACTATCAGAACATTAATAGCAATTGGTGCTTCAAGAAGATGGCCATTATATCAACTCGACATTAAAAAAGCTTTTCTTAATGGAGAACGACAAGAAGAGGTATACATGAGTCAACCGATTGGATTTGAAGATGAAAACCATCCACACTTTGTTTGCAGGCTGCAAAAGGCACTTTATGGCTTGAAGCAAGCACCAAGAGCATGGAATCAGAGATTGGTAGAATATCTAACTAAGTGTGGATACAACCCAAGTAGTGCAGATCCTTCTTTGTACATGAAGAAGGAAGAAAATAGAGAGGTATCTATTTGCATATACGTCGATGACCTCATCATAACAGGAAATGATGTTATAGGGATTAAAGATATCAAAAGGAAGCTTGGTAAGGAGTTTAAAACTTCAGATCTTGGAGAGCTAAAATATTTTTTTGGAATTGAAGTTACTTATGGAAAGAGTGGCATCTACTTGATGCAAAGGAAGTACTTGTTGGATGTCTTTTCAGATTTGGAATGAGTGGATGCAAACCACTCACTCAACCCATGGACACAAATACAAAGATTTGTTCAAATGATGGAGAACCATTGGAAGATGTAATGACATACAGAAGCATTGTAGGATCACTAATCTATGCAAACATTACAAGACCTGATTTATCTTATGTTGTTGGTGTATTTTCTCAGTTTATGCAAGCCCTGACAAGTGAACACTTAAATTCAGCCAAGAGAGTGCTGAGATACATAAAGCATACAATTAATCATGTTTTGTGTTACAAGTTTGATGAAGAATTACAGGTCAAAGGCTTGAGCAATGCTGATTGGGCAGGTTCAAAGGAAGATAGAAGATCAACGTCGGGTTATTTTTTCATGATAGGAAGCAAACCTATCACATGGAGCTCAAGGAAACAACCTACTATTGCACTTTCATCCATGGAGGCTGAATATAGACGATTAGCATTTGCCACATGCAAAGCAATGTGGATTAAAAGGCTTTTGGCTGATCTTGGAGTGCAAGCTGGAACCATCCCTATATACGGTGATAACATGTAAAGTATTTACTTGGCAAGCAATCCTATGTTTCATGTGTTGGTGCAGAGCAATCAATTATTGAAGTTTTGGAAGTCAAAGAATGAAGACAGATCAAGTTTGGAAGCATAGAAGGAGTTTACATTCGGGATTTGAAAGATATGTACACATATGTACATTAGTTCAAATATAGGTCACTTATGTTTTTGAATAATCATAAGTTTGTAAATATTTGCGTATAAATACTATGGAAAATGTCAGGACAAGTATGAGAGAGCATGAGAATAGAGTAATCAGAAGTTGTATGAGTCATTTTAGACATCCTAGAAGTGAGTCAAGACTCTCTCATCATTTAGATGTAAAATTCTCATAAATAAATGAAATGTTTCGCCCGATGTTTCTGAGTTTTCTCCTTCTGTGTTAAATCGTTTGTGAAATGCTTTTGTACAAGTGTAAGTCTATAGGTAATTGACCTCTGTACAAATTTTTAGCTTCCAATTGTGATCAGGCTAAGAGAATTATGTGTAGGAACATTTATATGTGAAGAAGTGTTCACTAGTTCCTGAAAACAGGCGCAAAATTTGAAGTCAATGATTTGATCAGTTCTCCTTCCACAGTTTAAAGTTTTAAGCAAGCAAGTACTTAATCTTTAAGTTGGAAGGTAAGCTACTTGTGGCTAAAAGCATTTTCTTAAACGGGTTCTAGTCTTGGAGAACCATGTCTTAGAAGTTGCAGGTGTCAAAATTGAGTCTACAGGGAGACAGTTTTAGACATAGGTAACTTGTTGAGTTCATTTCTCAAGTCATTTCTCAACTTGCAGGTACTCTCCTCAACAAAATGGTGCAGCAGAGAGAAGAAATAGAACTCTTGTTGAGTTTGCAAGATCAATGATGAAGGAGAAAAATTGCCCAAATTATTTGTGGGCTAAGGCTGTAAATACAGCTACTTATTTGGTTAATAGGCTACCATGTAAAGCCTTGCAGGGTATGACACCATATGAGGCATGGTGGGGTAAGAGACCTACCTTAGATCATTGCAAAGTATTTGGATGTTTGGCATATGCATATGTGCCATCACAATTAAGACACAAATTGGAACCTAAAGCTGAAAAATATGTATTCATTGGTTATGATGACAAGCAGATGGGTTATAGATTGTGGAGTCCATCCACAAAGCAATTTATTGTGTCTAAGGATGTTACATTTGATGAGCAAGGTACTTGGTATGCAGGTACAATCAATATTAATACAGGTGATGAAGAATTTGTGAGTCAAAAGAAGGGTAAATCAAAGGTTCAGATATTTGATGAAGAAGAGAAAAATGAAGTGCAGGTTGAAGTTGAAGAAATGCCAAGATTTGATCCTGAGTGTGAAGAACCAGAAACCTCAACGAGTGGAGAACTTAGAAGGTCATCAAGACACAAGTGGCAACCTACAAGGTATAGCTATGATACTTCTTTTTTGGCTACCAAAGATTATGCTTACATGATAAAGGCAGATGAAGACCCTTCCACATATGAAGAGGCAAAAAGGTAAGGAAAATTGGGAGAAAGCTATGCAGGAAGAATATGATGCATTAATGGAGAATCAAACATGGGATTTGGTTCCTAAACCAAATAGTCAGAAGATCAGTGGATGCAAATGGGTCTACAAGACTAAGAGATATGCAGATGGAAGTGTTTCTAGATATAAAGCTAGACTTGTTGTGAAAGGGTTTGCTCAAACATATGGTATTGATTATGATGAGACTTATAGTCCTGTAGCAAAAATGACAACCATCAGGACACTCATAACCATTGCTGCATGTAAAGGTTGGAAATTATGTCAATTAGATGTGAAGAAGGCTTTTTTGAATGGTTATATTTCAGATGATGTTTTCATGGAGCAAGCTCAAGGATTCAGAGATAGAAGGTATCCAGATCATGTATGTAAGCTCAAGAGAGCTTTGTATGGGTTGAAGCAGGCACCAAGGGCATGGAATTATAGACTTGTGAAGTTCTTGAAGGAACTTGGATTTCAAGTATCTAAGGCAGATAGTAGCTTGCTTGTTAAAGCAAGTGATGATGGGTTCATTTACATGTGCATATATGTTGATGATATAATTCTTACAGGTACATATGAGAAAGGTATTCAAATCCTAAAGAAGCAAATGGAGAAAGAGTTCAAAATCAGTGACTTGGGATACTTGTCATATTTCTTAGGCATGGAGATTTCATACACTCAACATGGAGTGTATGTGACTCAAGAAAGGTATTTGAGAAACTTGTTAATCAAGTTTAAAATGAATGATTGCAGGGTAGCACCTACTCCAATGGAGGTAATTAAGTTTTGCATGAAAGCAAAAATCTTAATTTAGGCCTCTTTTGGGGAGTGAATTAGCATGCATAAAGGGAGGATTTGGTAGGGTGATAGTAGGCCCAAGCATCTTCATACAATGCTCTCTGAGATTATGGAGAGAGTTTTAGGATTTTCTTGCTGGAAGAATGCTTGTGGGCACCCCAAAAACCATATTTTCACACTTTTTCCAGCCCCTCCAACAGTCCACTAGTTTGGCATGTCCTGCTTGGAAAGGTCATATCTTGGGCTAGAAAACTCCAAATTGGATGTGTTATGGCTGTTTCGAAAAGCACAAAGTCTATTTTCAGTTTATGAAAAGAAATTTTGGAAAATATGTATTTTTGCAGGTCTGTACAAGTCTGCAAATTCTCAACAATTTTTGGCAACTACCTTCCGAGAGCCATATCTTACAAACCAAGAAGGCGATTGAAGTAATTTCACTTCGAGATATTTTCATATATTGTATATTTCAGTTTATGATTATTTGCAGGTCCTAAAATGGTTTTTCAGGTCTAAAGAAGGATTATAGATGCATTTTTTTGGGTAAATTTGCACTATTTTAGTAATCATCTGACCATGCTTTATGTTTTGGGAAGTGATCCAATGTTTTCGGGCACTTCAAAGTTTATATTAGGATCTGAGGAGGAAGATGCAGAGGTATCGAAGCTTGTCGAGAAGGATTGGATGTATGCAATTCCAATACCACATCATTCAGGGATGTATGCTTTATATTTTTAGGCATCTTACTTTATGCTATGGCATGTTCTATATGTACATGCACGGATTGGAGTGCATATATCCAAGTTGATCATTGTTTCAATTTTAAAAGTATGGATCAACATGCAAGAAGTACACTTTTTGATTGTTCACAAGAAACATGGTTGCAGGTGCTACATGGTTATGCAACAAAAAGTATTATTGCTAGCCTTTGCTTTTATGTTTTTGCAGGTTATGGAGTCCATGTATGATTTTATGGCGTGCATGCCGTGGGCATGTCAAGCCCTATGTTGTTGGATGCCCTATGTGCCATTGCGTTTAAGGTTAAAATTTTTTGGGATTCCATTTCCTTGGGAAAATGCTGTCGAAATTTTCCCACCTCATGGCATTATATACGCACTTACCTTTAGGTAAGAATGTTATGGCATGGTAACATGCATTTTTTGCAAACATCAGTAAGGTATTAGCATGCTTGTAATCATTTATTTGATGGACTTAGTACCATCATAGTAGTATAGATAAGGCAACTTCAGTAGTAAATAGGATCCCTACACATAATCCTTATGGATTTAGACTATAGGATTGCTAAGGGAAGGAGCTACACCTTCACCATTAGTAATGTGCACAAGCAATTCTATAGGTTATAGGATGTTGCATAGAAGCACAGAGAGATACATTTATGATAATAACCAATGTAGTGAAGATTTGGTTGTCTTCAAAAGAGTCTCACTACCGAGTAGTTGGAAGAATTGGCCCTAGGGGATAGATTGGCAGCCACGGTCAATAATCAGTTGGGGAGAGGGCCTGGTGATGGCCTTGAAAGCAGTCTTTATGTGGTTAATTTTAGAATCACATGTCACACAGAAAGTGTCAAGGCACTTCTAGAAGGTTTCAATGCTGGTCACATCGTTGTGTACAAAAGCATTCATGTCATTTGCAAACAGCTTCATGATCATTTGACCATTACTAAGAGGGAGAGAGACCTTTGATGTGGCCCAAATCCATGTGATGTTGGACAAGATGACTGAGCCCCTCCATGGAGATAGCAAAGAGAAGGGGAACCAATGGGCACCCTTATCTAATAGAGCATATTAATCTAATGGCCTTTGATAATTGATCGCGGATATTTATTTGCATCGATGCATTCCCCATTAGGGTCACGACCATCCTAGTGAATTTATGACTACATCCGAGGTCTTTAAAAGATTGGAGCACAAAGTCCCATTCCAACTTGTCATAGGCCTTGTCAAAGTCAATTTTAAGGAAAACCAAGTCTTGCCTTGGCTCTTCGGCAAACTCAAGGCCTTCAAAAATATCAATGATAGCTTCTAGAATTGATCTTCCCTTGATAAACCCTGTTTGGTCCTCACTAAGCCACCACTTCAAGTGGTGAGATATTTGTTGGCAATTACTTTCGCAAGAATCTTGTACCTTGTTTGAAGCATCGTGATCGGGTGCCTGTTTTCAATCTTGTTCTTGTTACCTCTTTTATGGATTAGCTTGATGACACCATTGTTTAGGCTTTGGGGAAGCACCAAAACATAGAGCCTCTTGCCAAACCAAGCGCAATGGAGTGGCCACCACCTGTTTGAAAAACTTGAAAAATTCATTCATGAGGCTGTCCGAACCCGGACTTTTCCCATTGGGAAGCGAGTTGATGACTTTGAGGATCTCACTATCTAGAATGGGCGCGTCAAGGATGGACTTCAGATTATGTTGTATTCTTGAGGGAGAGACTCTTGAGATGGAATCCATGCAAGCCTCCCTATGGGGGGAGAGTGGCGTCTAGACCCCGAGGAATTGAGTAAAATGGTGGACAATAATAGTGTTTCTTTCTTCTTCCGTTTTGCATTCTACCCCATTGCAATCAATCAAGAAGAGGATATAGTCCCTAGCTTGCTTCCTCTTGAGTATGCTACACATCTCTTTGGTAGGTTTGTGAGCCTTACCTGCCCACCAATCTCTAGAGTATACTTGCAAGTTTCTCCTTTGAAATTCTTCCTTGTATCTAAGCATGCCTCTAATTCTTCTTAGTCCCGTCTAGTATTGGTAGTTCCCTTTTTTCACTTCCTCCTCTAGGCACCATAGCCTCCGATAGATCTTTTCTCTCTACCTCCACCAAAAAGTGTGAAGCTTCCTATGCATCATGACCAGAATATGTCAAGTCTTCTCAACCGTCACCCTTCAACTTTTGGTTGATGAGGCTTCGTTGGAAATGCCAAGCTCCAAGCAAGAGAAATTTTCCTGATGAATAGAACAAAGAGAGAGCACCATCAGGCATGCATGAAACCAAGGTTCCTTCTTGAGTTTGGAAATCGGTTTGAAGGTGAGAATAAAGGGGTAGTGGTTTGAGATAGTGAGGTCTATACGTTGAGAGATGGTTGGTTGGCCCCACTCGTGGATAATGTTCTGTGCAATATAACTTCTATCAAGTCTAGCCTTCCTCAAGTCATCCCTAGACTGAAGGTTTGACCAAGAGAAGCCGCCCATGTATTTAATCTCCACCAGGTCCAAGTGGAGCTTGATTTTGTCCCAAATATCCTTCTCTTGGCCGTCAATGGTATGCCCCTTGTTGTCCCATCGATCAAAAGGGTCCTCCACCATGTTTGGTGATGTGTGGAACATCAAAAGAAATAAATTAATGTGACACTAGACGACTCTATGGTCACGATTGACTCATTGCTACTCCAAACTTTGAGAAATAATAGGCAAAACCAAAAACTTTACTTCTTCAAAAATTTACAGTGACTAAAATGAAATACCTTTAGTATTTTCCTTATTTATCTTATGACAAGGATTATTTTGCTACCATATTCTTAAAGATGAAAGCAAAAGATTAGAGGTTTCCAACAAGTTATTATTTTCAAGAAATGGATCACTACAACTCAAGTTATGGCCTTCACAAGGTGACTATGTCAAACTACCAAAATTGGAAATATTGCTTTTTTTTAGTAAAACTCACTGTCTAAAAATGCAAATTCGATGCCTACCATCAACTTGGAACCAAAAGTCGATGCCAAAATTTGACTTGGTGCTTTTTCAACCACTTTTTGAACACTTGAAATACTCCCTTGAACACATATATAAAGAAAATCACTTTTATGATGGAGTTCGATGCCAGGCATCGACTTTATGCATAAAGTCAATGCCAGGCATCGGATTGCTCCACAAACCTCATGTTTTAGAAATCTTTATCAGTATATAAACTTCAAATATGAAAACAAGGAATTATCAGCTTAGATTCGATGCTAAGCATCAATTTCCCACATAAAACCTCAACCTTTCACCATACATTCGATGCCAAGCATCGAGTTCCTTGGAAAACTTCAAGTTTTGAAATCATTACACAGAAGACAAACTCTAGATATGGAAGAAGAAGACCTATACACAGAACTTCTATTAAACCTTCTGATGGCTATGGAGACTCAAAACTTTACAAATACTTTCTCACATAAAGAAGCCCGATTATTCTCAACTACCATTCTCTTCATTCTCTCTTATGCGATAGTTGATACAAACTAACTTATATAGAGTTTCTCAATCTCATGACTTTTAAAAACCTTCTAGAACTAAAGTGAACTAACTTTACAAATATAATACACCTGTGAACTTGTCGCTTCAAATATATGTCCAATTAGTGACTGTTTCTCCAACAGCTTCCCCTCAATCACTAATTGACATTCTCTATTTCTTAATATCATCTTCTTTTCTTTTACTCCTATTGTACTTTTGAATCTAGTAGTCCTCACACCATCCAAGCTCTTTCTCATTATATCTTTTATCTGATCTTTTGTAGAAATGTACTCCACTTCAATTTCTTTCTCCATTACCTTTTCTCTCAAGAAATGATAATGTATCTCTATATGTTTTGTTCTTGCATGAAATACTAGATTTGCTGCAAGATAAAGTGAACTCATGTTATCTCCATGTATTGTAGGTATACCTTGATCAATGCCCAAGCTTTTGAACAATATTTGTATCCATATGACCTCCTTAGTTGCTTCTACAAGTCCTTTGTACTCAGCTTCAGTTGATGATAATGCTACTGTATGTTGTTTCTTTGAACACCAACTTACAAGTTTATCACCAATGTATATCATGTAGCCATGAGTTGATCTTTTGTCATCTTGATTACCTACCCAATCGGAATCACTATATGCTATCAACTTCAAATCTGAAGTAAAAGCAAAATATAATCCTTCCTATATGGTTCCTTTAATATATCTGAGAACTCTTTGACATGTAGTCCAATGTGGATCCTTTGGACAATGCATGAATTGTGATAGAACTCCCACTACATAAGTTAGATCAGTTCTTGTTAGTCTAGCATAAATCAAACTACCCTCTAGAGATTGATACTTCCTCATATCTTTGTATTCTGCTCCATCATATTTACTGAGCTTGTGACTGACTTCAAGTGGAGTTGAAGCTTCTCTGCAATTTTCCATACCAAAATTCTTCAACGGATTCAAAAGATACCTTTCTTGTGATACATATATGCCACGATCTGCATAAGTGACTTCCATACAAAGAAAATATGATAACTTTCCTAGATCACTGATCTTGAATTCTTTTTCAAGTAATCTCTTTACCTCCTTGATTCCTTCATCCGAAGTACTTGTGATTATAATGTCAGTTGCATAGATGCAAATGTAGATTGTACCTTCATTTGTTCTTTTGATGAGTAGACTTGAATCTGCTTTTGAACGTTGATATCCAAGATGTGGAGAATGAGTTCTCGTATGCACAACGGAAATGTGTAGTGAACCACCCTTGTATGTCCAGCACTTGGACAAACATTTGCACCTTAAATACCTTGCTACTCTTAATACAAAACTCAAATGGACTTGTGCCTTTAGTCAATCAAAGTAGAAAAAGAGAGTTTTCCAACAACCTATAAATAATTCAATTTGGACAAGTCTTGATTAGGAAATACAACTGACAAAGATGAACTACCTATCCATACAAGTATGCTAAAGAACTGAACTTCACTCTTGGACTGATACCTCTCTGAATATATAACCTTTGACAAAGATATTTGGTATAGACAAAGTAAACACAAATATCTTTCTAACAAGCTAAAGAACAAGTAATTGGATGAATTTTGGTCATGCAACTTAACTGACCAAAACAGAACACCTACACACATAAGTACACTATAAAACTGGACTTCACTCTCTGATAGATACCTCAAAGAATATATATTTTCTGAATGCGATATTTGAGGCACAGAATGTGCATGCCTAGCACTTTCCAATAAGACAAAAATCGTGCAATTTGGATATGTTTTGGTCGGGAAACTTAACCGACCAAAATAGACTACTTGGACTTCACTCATTCACTAATATCTCACAAACTATATAAGATTTCAAAGAGATATTTGGTATGCAAAAAGTACACAAGATACGGTTTCCAATGAATGTTTAAATGCAAGAAATGGTTACATATACACTGAGATATGAGCTCCACAATAGAGCTGTGTACAAACTGATGTGCAGCTGAAAGGAATCTAAGGGAAGACAAAATGACAAAATGGCTAGATCCGACTACTATGAGCTCTTGCCTCTTTCTCTCCTTGTTTTTAATGTGCTCCCACTTCACTTTTATAACCAATGAGCATGTGAAGAAGTTTGTGACTTCTTCTTAACTCACCACTTTCTGAACTACATGCTACTAACTACAAGGCAAGATATTGTATCTCTTACTCATCATGAATTTTGACTAAACTTTTTCTTTTATTATTTTTTCCTTTTCTTTCTCTACTTTTTCTTTATCTTTATATTTGGTAAATTTATCCAAGCATGGCTCATATGAAAATGAGCTTGTACATTTATCTTCAACACTCCCCCTCAAGCTCATTTGGGAGTTATCTTCATCCATGTCCTGCAAATTTATCACATCCTTGAAACCTTTGAGTTTAGAAGCATCCAAGAACTTTGTAAACATATCTACAACCTGCTCTTTGGTTTTGATGAACTTTATCTCCACACCTTTGCTCAATACCTTCTCCCTTACCTAATGGTAGTGAACCTCTATGTGCTTGCTCCTTGCATGATGATGGAGAGTGTTAATCTCCAAAAGAACAACCTACTCTTGAAATTAGACCACCTCTTTATCAAGAGTAAGTCAAAACTTCCACTAACTATGTGCTTCCAAGCATCAGAGTCAGCAGGCACTCACATCACACCAGCTGTAGACCTGCTCTTTGCATGCCATGACATTAACTCAGCTATAGATTTGCATCTAAACATGTTTTTAATTCATGGAATAATAGGAAAGTGACGAAGAACCTTTGCAGGGATTGCTTCGCCTACAAGGTCTTCTCAAAATCTATTTGCTCCACACTTTGGACATGCGTGGAGATGCTCATACTCATTCTGAAAGAGGATGCAATCATTCGGACAAACATGAATCTTAGTGTAATCCATTCCAATGGATTGTAAAAGTTTTTTTGCATCTCCACATGTTGGAGGCATGTCATTGCCCTCTGGCAAAAATTGATCTTTAAGAAGCCTACAAAAAGTAGTTAGAACTATATTAGTAAATAAAGTTATTTTGATACAACAATGAAAGTTTATTTCGAATCCACTTACGTGAACAATTCATTGACACTACTATCCGACCATCCATAAATGGATCGCAAATTGAGCATAAGGAGTGACGCACATAGTATAGATATCTTTGCTCCATTGTAAAGTGGTAAATGAGCTAGTCTTTGCATGTTTTCTTATTCTTCATCGACTTCTGATCGTGGAAATTCTGTTGTGTCCATGAAACTGCCGACATCTTCTCCACCATCATGATCCTCATCCATCTCATAAAATGCTTTGAGCCTTTCTTGCATATGTTCATTCCGTGTAATGCTATTAGTACTTGCTTGTACGTCTAACTTCTTTTTTGTTATCTTTTGTCCATGAGAGGTTACCGGTGCAATGTCGCTTGTGTATATGTGTATATGTGTGTATGTATGCATGTGTGTACATATGTGTGTGTATGTTGCATGTGTGTACATATGTGTGTGTATGTATGCATGTGTGTATATGTGTATGTGTGTGTATGTATGCACGCATGTGTGTATATGTGTGTATGTATGTGTGTGTATGCATGTGTGTATATATGTGTGTGTATCTGTGTGTGTATGTGTGTGTATGCATGTGTGTATATGTGTATATGTGTGTATGCATGCATGTGTGTATATGTGTGTGTATGTATGCATGCATGTGTGTATATGTGTGTATGTATGCGTGTGTGTATGTATGTGTGTATATGTGTGTGTGTGTATGTATGTGTGCATGCATGAGTGTGTGTATGTGTATGTATGCATATGTGTATATATGTGTGTGTATGTACGTGTGTATGCATGTGTGTGTATATATATGCATGTGTGTATATGTGTATGTGTGTGTATGCATGCATGTGTCTATATGTGTGTGTATGTATGCATGCATGTGTGTATGTGTGTGTATGTATGCATGTGTGTACATGTATGTGTGTATGTATGCTTGTGTAGATGTGTAGATGTGTGTGTGTGTGTGCAGGTATGATCTATCTTCCTATCTCTATCTTCCTCTCTTTCATCTCTCTTTATCTCTCACTCTCTCTCTCTCTCTTTATCTCTCTATCTCTCTATCTCTCTATCTCTCTATCTCTCTATCTCTCTATCTCTCTATCTCTCTATCTCTCTCTATCTCTCTATCTCTCTATCTCTCTATCTCTCTATCTCTCTTTCTCTCTCATCTCTCATCTCTCATCTCTCATCTCTCATCTCTCTCTATCTTTCTCTCTCTCTCTCTCTCTCTCTCTCTCTCTCTCTCTCTCTCTCTCTCTCTCCTCTCTCTCTTTTCTCTCTCTCTTTCTCTCTCTCTTTGATCTCTCTCTTTCTCTCTCTATCAATAGAGAATAAAACAATCACTTACAAGTACGTCCCTCTTTGGGATCGTTGTCGTCAAAGCGTAATGTATGTCGTCTATCGTCCAATTTCAAAGAATCGATGCCAAAGAACTTCTACAAAATCAAAGAGAAGAGAAATTATAAGACCTAAAGCATAGAGAAAGACAAAGGCTAAGAGTATGCGCACCACTTACCAAGATGTGAGATCTAAACAGAGAGATAGAGTGTGTGTGTGTGTGTGTAGAGAGAGAGATCTTTGTGTGTGTGTGTGCACAAGGCAATGCAGGTCACAATTCGGTTCATGCATGCAAGTTCGATTGAAGACAACCAATACTCAAACACATGCAAAATGTTCAATTTTGCTCTCCGTTTCCCGATATGTTTAATACAAGGCCTCTGTATACCCGTCGGTATAAGTGTAGGTAATTTTCAATAAATTATTGATGCTTATACCGACGCTTATACCGACGGGTATACCGAGGCTCATACCAACGGTCGCGAGACATCTCGACGATCTGTTTTAAACGGTCATACCGACGGTCACTTGACTGTCAGTATCTTTAAGTGGACTTTTCCAATGTTTATATCGATGCCGGGAGCGACCATCGGTATAGGTAGCATCGGTATGCCCCTCATATGTTGTAGTGAGCTTAAGAAAGTTGTCACGCTTACTGATCCAAAATTTGGATCCATCTAATCCATTCTTAAGTACCTTTCCATTGATATACTTCAAATCTTTGGCTAGCTTACTTGGAAATTCTTCCCTTCTTGCACATTTAGTTCTTACTTTGTTTTGAGATTAACTCAAACATAATTAGACACTTGATATCAATTGTACTCCTAAACAATTCTTCAAACATACTTAGATACTCAATAAAAATTGTACTCAAGAATTTCATCTTTTGCTTAGAAGTATTATAGTGATGATACCTTTCTTCCCCATTTCTAACACTTTTTGTCCTCAAAAGCTTTAGGTTTTAAAGGAAACTAATGTTCATTCAATTTTCTACCAAAATGTGGAGCTTCATGGTTAGTCTTTGATTCATTAAGCCATCAAATATAATCGAGCTTAAGCTTCAATTATCCTTAAGTTCAATGTCCCATCCCACTGAACTCATATAAGTGATGTTTTAAACCTAGACGTCCCATACCATCTGGCTTACAAACTCACTTTAGTGCAGACAACTTTAGCTATTAATCAAGGATCACCTACTAAGAAGACTTTTTCCATCTTAATCTTATCAGGAAAACTTCGTTCCTAAAAGTCTAATCAAGTATCATCAAAATCTAAATCTTGATTTATTGTCGAGAAGACCTTGAAGATTGAGCCTTCATTGTACTATTTCTTTGATTACATGCAATCAATGGTATCTATATTTATGTCAGTTGATAATAGAGCTAGTGTTTTCATACTAATAAATATCCTAAGAATTGAACTATCAACACCACCTTCACAAGAGAGAGCACATCTCCGCCCATCCAACTCCACCCATATATATACTTCTAGGCCAAGGGGGTGCATGTCCTTGGGTTTGGCCAAGTGTTTGGCCAAGTGTCTAGCCAAGTGGCCCTCCAAGGGTGATCACATGCCTTCTAATTTCCCAAGGTCTCTCACATGCCTTCTATATCAAATGCGGATTCTTCCACACAAGGTGGCTCGTAGAGAAGCTTCTCCCAAGACAAGGTTGCCACACCTTAGGATAAATTAAGCCTAAGGTTCCAACCATTCAATAGGGAGCTCAAATGAATAAATACCCCAATTTTTACAACCAAGGGTTTCAACCAAAGGCATGTTCCAAGGGTAATTCAAGGGCTAGACTAAGCCAAACCTACATCACAGTCTAACCTTCAGAATCCATATATTTAACCTTCTAAATCTATGAAATATACAACAATAACATTATGATCTTCTAGAGTATTTATGCATGGAATAACCTTAGTCTAGTGGTTATGTTTAAAGATTGGAAAGGAGGAGGAATTGGGTTCAATCCTTGCAAAGTGCAAAGGGAAGTGTGTCTTTCCAAAGACTCCTAGAGCCTCTTAACTAGTGTTAACTCCCATAAACTAAGACTTAACTTATTAGTGACTTAACTCAAATGAACTCCAACTATTACGAAATTCGAAACATAGCTTCTACCTAAACTCTTCAAGCTAGAAGAATTATTGGTTTGCACAAAATGAAGCAAATAGTTACAAAAATAAAATTTTTCTACACTATGTTAGTGATTAAAATCACTATTTTCAAGTAATTCAATATTTTGTAAAGTTTCAATGGTAAGGCCTCCTTCTCACATGCTTCCTGATCTTTTATGGCTACTTGGATTAGTGCATACTATTCTACTCACTTGCCCTTGCTCGGCAACACTCTCCTCCCTCATGCATCTATCCTCCCTGATAGACCTTTGCATTTGCAAGCTATCAATATAGTTCTTCAAGTAGTCAATGGCTAAGGATCATTCAGCAATGTAAAGGTTTCATGTAAGATCAATTCTTCAAGTTTCTACCAATCAATGGAATGTGGGGTATCTCACAGAATATTCCTATAATGCCTCTGAATATTGAATTGGTTCATAGGCGAAGAGGTGCAAGAGCTTGGTTGGCTTTGAGTTGAAGACTTTTGAGTGATATTTCCAAAAGTCCATGGTAAACATGTCTTCGAACATCTACTTGTGACATGCCAGAATGTAATTTATGTGATAATGCCATGCATAACATACTTTCATAGATGGTATGGTGCTCATGTCATATACTAAATCTAAATTTTCTTTTTCTAATCTGATTGCATTTACATGGTGTGCTTTGAGTTTTCTTAAAGAATTTGAAGATTGTTAGCATCATGTTAAATATATTCACACACATCCTTGTAGTTGTATTAGGTATCTTTGACAAACATGGGAGCCAATGGCACATCGTGGCAGTCATATATGTCTCCATGGGTGGCACTTGTGCTGAGCCAATGTACGGGTAGTTTAACCAATCATAGAATTTTTTATTAGTTTTTACATTGATAGTGAAAGATTTTGAACTTCTCCAATGAGGGACTAGGCCATAGCAAGATTTATAAATAATTTCCATTGGTGCCTTGCTCCAAGTTTGTAACTTTCTTTTATATTCCACAAGTACTTTTCCATGCCATTTGGGTTGAAAGATAGTGCCCCTCTTTGCTATTGCTGGTAGTTCTAAACTACATCCTATGGAAAGCTCTCATATTGATTTCATCATAGTTATGATAGACTACCTAAGCAATTGGGTAGAGGTAAAGGCTACATGAAAGAATGACTCACAAACCATGACTAGGTTCTTATTTGAGAATATTCTCATGAGGTAATGGGCTTCCTACAGAATCAGCTAGTGATAGAGGAATCCATTTCTTGGACAAATGCATTGAGTATGTATTACAAGAACTCATGGTAATTCATAAGAAATCAGTACCTTATTATCCCCAAGCGAATGGACAAGATGACAACACAAATAAAATCTTTCATGATGTGTTAATCAAGTTATATCATGTTATTTGGTCATATCTAATGGCCTATTGAACGACACTCAATGCAACCCCCTTTTAGATGGTGTTTGGCAAAAATGGTTATATCATGTTATATGGGCATATCAAATGGCCTATATAACCGTACTCAATGCAACCCGTTTCTAGATGTTTTTTGGCCAAAATTTTTTGCTAAACTTAGACTTCCTAATACCTACTTTGAAAGTAGCACAAATGCATTAGTGGAATGCCAATGAACTATCCTCTAAATATTTGACCTAGAACACTTAGGAGGGAGGATCTTGAGGGCATTAGAAGGAATATATGTAACCAAGAAGCAAGAGGAAGCTTACTTTGATGCACATGTGGTCATGAACTATCCTCCATAATACTTGACCTAGAGCACTTAGGAGAAACGAGACTAAGGGCATTAGAAGGAATATATGTAGCCAAGAAGCAACAAAAAGCTTACTTTGATGCACATATAAAAGAGAGTTAGTGACTTAGTACTGGTCTACACAACCAAACAACATGCCCATAAATTAGAAAAAAAAATGTGTTTATGGACCTATGATTATCAATCAAACTTCTATGTGTGGTGCCATACAATTAGCAAACCTAAAAGATGAGGTGATGGCCAATTGCATTAGTGGTTGGAAAGTGAAATTTTATGGAGAACCTTTTATAGAAGACCTTCTTACATTATTGAATCAAGCTAAGAAGCGTAGGGAGGAAAAACAAAAAATCAGAGAAGAGGCACATGCCCAGGCCTTAGAACTTATTAAATGAATGAAATTTAGATGACAAGGTAGACTATCAAATACCAATGCCCCAAAATTTCACATGGCTATGTTTCAAACATGCAAGTAAGCCAATCCTAGCATTGTAGATCAAAGACCATTCATATCAACTAAGTTAGGATAGGGAACTTGTCGAGCCCATCAACATCATATTGGTCAAAGTCAAATTGGTCAAAATCCAAGTGGTCAAAGTTAATCTGGTAAAAAAAGTGGTCAAAGTCAAGTTGCTGAAGCCGCATAGGTAGTGCATAATCAATTTATTCACAATGGCTATGGTTTTGCAGAAAGTTGGATGAAGGTTGTAGATTGTCTTTCTGTAAGGTTTTCAAGGGTTTTAAAGTGTTTGGAAGGTTCAGGTGAACCCTCCCTTAGATACACATATGGAAGAAATAAAGGCAAAATTGAAGGCATGTAAGAGGAAGTGGTAGACAAAAGTGTATGTATGGCTCCCCCATTTAAAATTTTGTTTTTTGTCCTAAAGTCACTATAGGACAAAATAGGAAGGCATTGGTTGTACACATTTTTAGACATTCTTGGCACATCAAAGTGAGCACCAAGTTATGCTATCAGTTAGGAGCGATGTACATAAGTGAATCGACACTCAGAACAAGGGGCATTAATATTCATGGAGTTAGTCTAAGCGATTGAGGGCATAGTCTACACGAGGTGAGAAGAGCAAGAGACATTCAACTAGTGTGTCATGCAGACAAGCAAGTGTGAGAAAACGTGTGCAATAAGGGTGATCTAGTGTGTGCAAAGAAGAAGTGTAGAGAACCAATAAGCAAGACAATCAATGTGTCACAAACTAGCATTGAAAAGGTGTGCACGTCGATAGAATGTGTCCCTCCCTCCTACCCTATTGGGAGCTTGAGTGCAAGGTGTGCACAAGAGCAAGCTCCTAGAGAAGGTGGAGGTTAGGTGTAGAGAAGGTTGTCATCATAAGGAACTTTGGGTATCTTGTAACCTTGTGTGTGTGTATTCTTTTGGATTAAGCACTCCACACCAAGAACACTTGGTCTTTTTGTATACATCATTATTGTATTTTCCTACTGGTAATCCATATAGAGAAGCTTCCGGTGTCTGTGTCCCACTTCTTCTTCTTCATCCTTCTCCTACAAACACTCAAATCCCTTCCTGCGAAAGAATCCCCCAAGAGAACTACAACCAAGAGGATCACAACCTTGATTGACTATGGTGCAGCTACAAGTGCCATTAGACACTTTTTTTTTCTCAATATGGACTTAGATGTGAATCTAGTTGAAGCATATCTTGTAGGCTTCAAAGGTGTAGAAACTCCATGCTTAGTGTAAGCAGCGATGCCAATTATTCTATAGGAGACCCCACTAATAGTCTTACTGTACCATGATTATGAACTAACCAAACCCTTAATGCTAGGCCAAGAGTGCATTTACGACCATGCTTTTGATTTGAACCTTAGGAAGAGACTCCCATAGGTATTATGAACCCACAAAAAGTGCCTTAATATTGAATTCGAAGGTCAAAACCCTTCTTGTTTCCAGTCCACACACACCCCATGTGATCCTATGACTGTAGAATGTTGTTATTCCAACTCATCGAAGGACATGAGATTTGCATTGGGGCCCCCTTATTTTCCAATATGTGTGTATGTATGCATGTGTAAATGTGTAGATGTGTGTGTGTATGCTCTATTTTCCTATCTCTATCTTCCTTTCTTTTCATCATTCTTTATCTCTCACTCTCTCTCTCTCTTTATCTCTCTCTCTCTCTGTCTCTCTCTCTCTCTCTCTCTCTCTCTCTCTCTCTTTCCCCCTCTCTCTCTCATCTTTCTCTCTCTTTATCTCTCTCTCTCTATCAATAGACAATAAAACAATCACTTACAAGTATGTCCCTCTTTTGGATCATTGTCGTCAAAGCGTAATGTATGTTGTTTATTGTCGAATTTCAAACAATCGATGCCAAAGAACTTCTGCAAAATCAAAGAGAAGAGAAATTATAAGACCTAAAGTATAGAGAAAGACAAAGGCTAACAGTACGCACACTACTTACCAAGATCTCAGATCTAAACCGAGGGAGAGTGTGTGTGTGTGTGTGTAGAGAGAGAGATCTGTGTGTGTGTGTGTGCACAAGACAATGCAGTTCGCAATCCGCTTCGTGCACGCAAGTTGGATAGAAGACAAACAGTAGTCAAACACGCGCAAAAAAGTGAATTTTTGCTCTCGGGTTCCCGGTATGTTTAAAATTCGGCCTCGGTATGGGCACTGGTATGGGCGTCGATATGGGTGTTGGTAACTTCCAGTAAATTACCGACGCTTATACCGATGCTCATACTGACGCTTATGCCGATGTTAATACCGACGGTTGTGGAGCACACCGACGATCCGTTTAAAACGGTCATACCATCGGTCACTTGACCGTCGGTATCTTTAGGTCAGGTTTTCTGACGTTTATATCGGCGTCGCGAGTGACCGTCGGTATAAGCGGCGTCGGTATGCCCCTCATCTGTTGTAGTGACTACCTTCACTTTTATGTTATATTTCATTGAAGAAGTCTTGTCTCACCCACAAGCACGTTAGGGAGGCATTGAAGATGATTTGGACACATATCCCATCATATAAGGAAGCATTTATCTCCGAAGAGATGAAGAAAAATGAGGTTCTCAAACAAGTCTTTAAGAAACACAAAGCACCCCATGAAAATGCACCCAAATTCGAAAAACAAAATTGAGGTTTAGTATATGACATGAGAACCATCCAATCTATCAAAGCATGTTATGCATGGCATTGTCACATAAACTATATTCCAACATGTCACAAGTTGATGTTCCATGACATGTTTTCCATCGACTTTTAAGAATATCAGTTGGAAGTCTTCAAATCAAAGCCAAAGAGCCTCCTACACCTCTTCGCCTATGAACCAATTCAATATCTTGATCCGTTTTGTTAAGCCAAAGAATCTTTGACTCTCAAAATTCATAATATTTGTAGTCAGTTTGAGCCTCCAAATTAGTTTTAGAACATAATTTTTAACTATGGTGGACACTAAGTCTAAAACTAGCCAAAAGTCACTTGAAAACTTTAAGAAGATCCAGAGAGCTAATTATAGAGGTTCTTAGTTTCCTTGTTTTTGGAGAGAAAGTTTGTAAGAGAGAGAAAAGGCATTGTAATATTTTTTATGAATATACTCAATTGTTTCATCTCATGCACTCTTCCTTTTCGTTGCATGTGTGTGTGCATCTAAAGTGCTTCTCTGTTCATATTTAAGCATATCACTTGCTCACGATCATCACATTACCCTCATGTCTCTTCAAATTGACATTATCTAGGTGGACCTTACTCAACCTTGATACTCATCGTTGTTCTACAAGTGACACCAACACAATTATATGTTTGTCATCTCCCAAATCTTTCATGTCAGAAGTTTGATGATACTTTATCTTCAAGAGAGACAAGTCTTTTGAGTACTTCTTAGTAATCAACATATCATCAACATAAACTATCATGCATATCAAGATATGATATCTAAAAACTCCTCACTATAGAGATAGTGATCCTCATTACTTCTAGAATGTCCTTCTCTATCGAACTTGGGATTCCATTTAGTGGGACTATTAAGGATCTCCCAAATTTTTCTTTTCGTAAAAACAATAGTTACTTGATTTTTTCACCCAACTAGAGGACTACTTTGTCCTAAATGGGCTCGAAAATCCTATGTAAATTGTAGGAAAAAGTTTACAGTTTATTTTTGGTCAGTCATACTAGAACTTGACTAAGTCAAATCCAATTTTCCGAGTTAGGATACTTATCTCAAAGAGTTCAACTTTAAGTTCTTGGGATCAAATTCTCAATCTTATGAGCAATTCCTAACTTCTCTATTCTTAAGTGTAGTGAACTCTAGAAAGTCATTAGAGTTATGCTAGATAACTAGAAGCAAACTCAAATGAGTAGCTCAACTAAGGCTTAGTATCTTCTGAAGATTGAAAAGGTTCTTAAACATAACATCTATCTCCGAAGTTTAATTTACTTGTTTGGTTCTAGCCAACTCGCCCTAGACTTTTGTAAAAAGAATTAGATACCATATCTAAGTCAAATCCAAAAGATTCGAAAAGTGAAAAAGAAAACTAAAACTTTGTACAACCAATTCAAACTTTGAAGATAAATAAGCTTGTGAGGAGTCAATTTCTAGATGACTCAAAACTTTACTACTTAAAGATCTATTTCAACAAGGTATTGATTTTTTCCTATCTTTAAGAGAAATAAACTCGATTCTTGAAAAGATTCAGAGCAAATCTAAAACATCATCCAAGCACAAAATACTAGTGTGGTATCCAACATCTCTATGTTGACCCAATCATGTTCTATTGAGGAATTTTTACTCAAATAATGCTTCACTAAGTTTGTTCTTTTATTCAATCTTTATGACTACCACTAGGAATGCAATTCTTGTGCATTTCTTTGAGTCAAAGGATTGAATTAATCGAGTTATACTACAAACTGTGGTGCTTGATTTAGTGAATCTAATCCTTAGTTGAAAAGATGAGTTCAATGTTAAAGTCCTTCTTCATAAATTTATCAAGTATTTCTGAATCAGCAACACTTTATCTTGAAGTGCTCCATAAAATAGGAATACGAAACACTTTATCTTAAAGTGTTTCCTATTTGAAAAGAAGATCTTGGAAGTTACCTACTTTGTATATTCTTACTTGATCTTAAAGTATCTTGAGATCATGCTTTTATCCTCCATGTATTTAAACTTCTTCTTTGAATTTTTATTTCCCTTGAGGATCAAGTCTAACTTCAAGGTTCATTCTAGGACTAAAAGATAACTATCACCCCATGGTCTGATGTCCCATACCATCTTTCCTATATCAATTTGAGTATAAAATATGGTGTCTCATACCACCCTATTTTATATTCACGTATATGTGTGAGTGATACTTATCTTGAAGTGTAAATATATATTTATAGAATACCTTCTCACTTCAATTCTTTAAAAGAATTTTGAAGTTTTAGGCGTTATGTCTAACTTGATCTACTAGTTTATGATTCCTCCACATGATTGTTTCATGAGATTTTGATTCCTTCACATGATCGTTTCACAATATTGTGCTTTTACCTTGGAAATTTGAAGACCTTTAGAGAGAACCACCATCCTCCTTTTGCTAGTTTCTTTAATAGAAAACGGGTTCTAATTCCAAGTTCTTGAATTTTTCAAATTCAAGTTCAATTGGTTATACTTCACCAATTTGTAGCGACAAGATTTGTTCACTTCTTGTGTTTAGATTCCTTTTTAACTAAATCTTTAAGTAGCTATTTGAAGGAAATTCTTGAATTTGGGACAAGAAACTTGAATCTTTATTGCTTGAAGTGGTTCATGTCTCAAAAAGTTTTCGGG